>JAHRHJ020000754.1:0-446641 GCA_019776745.2 Taxus chinensis
CAAAAAGAAATGATATTCTTTTTAATTCCAACAGGACTACAGCAACAAAAGATCTCATTTTCCTCAATGAAACTTCAGTACAGAACAAGTCCAAGCCGTTCACAACTGCCTTCAACATTTTATTCTCAAAAATTCAATGACAAAGACCAATCACACAACAATAAACAATTTCGCACGCCTGTACTGGTTCTTTATAAAACATCTATTTCAGTACACCATATGTCAACCAAACCCGCCACGTCGAAGAAGTGTTTCCCAACCACATCAATTACAAGGACGGATTAACCACAACAGCAAAGGGACGACTGTACCCCTTATTTTCCAAAAATGACAGGCAAGAAAGAAGGAAACCCAAAAATATACAATAAAACACGACTGTAAATTCCATTTTTATCTTTTCACAGTAAATAGCAGTTCCAAGCACCAACATCAAGTAGACACGATTACACATAAGAATATTTATACAGCTGTCATTTCATTACACATGTACAGAAGAAGAAGAATGTTTATTCTTTCTACAACACGGTCACGACCACAACGTAATTCCTATTCCAAAACCAAATTGAAGCAACCACCAATTCAGGCCGAGCAACCAATAGCATTTCATATCAATTTTCCCCCAAGAAAAAGAAGCAAGAATCAAACAAAATCCATTCCAAATCAACTAAAAAAACAATCAAGCAATCCCAACCCAACGAGCATGTTGTTAATGAAACATTTAAATCAAGCAAAGATTTTAAGAGGAAGGTTAAACATGCCTGTGTTCTCTCTTTTCCAGAACTCGAAAGAAAGCTTCGTTTTTCCGCTTTTTTCTTCCCAACGGCAACACAATATTCCCAGCACTTTCTTCCTTCTTCTGGCTGATCAAAAAGCCTAAATTCCAAGAAAATGCCAAATGCAAGAGCTTGGCTCGACCGAACCAGGTCAAAGAACAATGCAGAGGCAACTTAAAAACAAAAGCTCGAAACAAACAAAAATGAAAAATCAATTTTTCTTCATGATGTTTCCAAGGCAGGCTGGTCGCGAGGACCAAAGAACCATTAATGAAATAAAAGCTCGCCCTTTTTCCTTATTTTCTACGCCACCTCCACTTGGATTGCAAGTCTCCAATTTTTCAAATTTTCCATGCAAATGAATTTTAAGCCAAGCTTCCAAAATGATACTCTATCTCCTACCTGTTCCCACGCAAAAAACTGCGCGTCCATGAAGGGACAGTCATAATACAATGAATGCCTCCTACCATCCTTATCCCTTTCCTCCCAAGGGTCTACGTACCCCTTATTTAGATAAGTTTAGGTTACATATTTCTTCGACCTAGGTCTTGTGAAAAACCTTAGTTTTTTTAGAATTTAGATTTATTTCCTTTCTTTTTTTTTTTGCAATTTAAAAAGCCACTTAGATAGTAGTGTAGGATGTATGTTTAGGCCTTAGTGTTAGTTTAGTTTTAATTCACCTAACCATAACACTAACACTTCCTTCCATCCCCTTACTAACATCCACGTTAACGCATGAGCCGGACGTTCCGGCTTCCGATGACATGCCAAGGCCACACCCGTGTCCAGGTGTTTTCTCGCCCACGAGGTCCCGAATTCGACATTACAAGGTTCAAGAATCCGAACCCTGTCTTGGCATTTTCGTCGTGCTACTATTCACAACACCTGTAATCAGCGCTGCACGCTCATATATCCTAGTCCCATTTCAAGTGGGGAATCAACATAGAAACACAAGAGGCCCTCGCATACTTGACTCAATGGAATGGATTCTGGTATGCTGTCACTCACACAAGAGCAGCAGTATAACGACAATCTGTCGCCACAGCAACCCAACACCCAAGTACAATATTTGGCGGTTTCCATGCCAATAAATACACTATTCAAGAATCCAAAATACAACACATTCTCTAAGATCAAACATATCTAACAGTTTGCTTCCATTCCAATGAGCTATAAGACAGTATGTTAAACAGTCACCAAGTTAACATACAAAATCAGAGTGTTACATTCTTCCCTCCTAAAGAATCATCGTCCCGAGTGATCAATATTTTTACAAATCAAGGAGTGTTCATATGACAAAATTCAGTTATTGTCCTTTCATTCATATTTCATACCCAAAAACAGATTCTCTCGTAAAACATCGTTTTTAAGACAACGACAATAGCCTAAGAATTGTTCTAAATTTGGTAAAAATTTTCAGTTCTCTGAATTTCATATTCAATTAAACAGTGAGGAAAAGTAGATCCATTTCTTTCGAGATTTCTCCCAAGTTTTGCACTTCCTCGCTGAACTGTCCCACTAGGACCTTAGCATTGGTTCACTTCTGCTATTTCTCAAGTATAAAAAAAACAACTGGCAGTTCCCACACTCGAATGGGCTTAACTATGATTATTCCTGGTCTTTGTACCTGCAAGGAATTCAATTTACACAGTGATAGATCTGTCAACTTATTCTAAGCAAATAAAATATGAAAAACATCATGCATTTGAGACAATGCAGGAGGTAATGCTAGACGATATCTACATGGTTGATTATTCAATAAATTTCAAAGGTCCCCCGTAACGTGGTACAACTTTGCAAGCCCTGCCAAAGGTTATGGAGCTCTTTTTTCGGTCTCACCCGAATAAAGACCTTCGCTCCACGTTTATAATGCCTGTCAACCCGCTTCAAGTCCTGCATAGCTCTTCTGCCTATTGGCACCCTCCTTAGATGTTCCCGGAACATTTTGATTTAGCTGTTCTTTCCTCCATAAGGATTGTCTTTCTGCCCAATTACCTCTCTGTCCTTCAACGCTGTCCCCAGCTGACGGTTCATGCATTTGTCTTCCATAACAAGCTTCAAAGGGCGCATTTTTTAAAGAGGCATGATGAGTTGTTATTGTAAGCAAATTCTACCCGCGGAAGGTATTCCTCCCAGTTATACTGCTGTCCATACGATACATCCTCAGCGATGTCCCTCTAAACTTGATTACTCTCTCATTTCCTGTCCATTCCGTTTCTGGATGATATTCATAACTGAAGTTTAATTTGTTCCCAAGGATGCATTAAGCGTTTTTTTTTTGCCAAAACCTTGATGTCATCCTCGTATCTCGTCCGATATGATTAATTCCCGGTATTCCAATGCAACTGAAGATTTCATGTACAATCTTCTTGCTAACACGGGTGCATCGTCCTTAAATTACGCAGCAATGAAGTGTGCCACTTTGGTCAATTGTCGACACACCGGTAATTCAGATGTCTAGTTCTTGACATAGGCAATCCTTGAACGAAATCCATCGTTACACTTGCCACTTAACTGCGGGATGCTGTGGGGATACAATAGTCCGAAGTCATATGGTCCGGCTTTAACATCGCTGACATCCAAGCAGTTGTACAAACTCTAACCACATCCTTTTTCATTCCCTTCCAAAAATATGCTGCTAAGTCAGCAACATTTTTTCGTATGCCAGGGTGTTCCCAGAAAAAGGTGATATGGAATTCAGTGAGCATTTTTCCTTCTCCTCTTAGAAGTCATTGTCCACAGGTACATATACCCGGTTTTCCAAATCTCAGAACTCCTATCGTTATCAAACCGCAATCCTATCCTGTTGGTCCTGCGGGCCTGCGTCAAGTGCTTATTTACGTGCTACAAAGTCGGGTCTGATTCGAAGGCACTTTAACCTCATCTTGAAAACTGAGTCTTAACGTTATAAGACAAGATATGCTTCCCTTCGACTCATAGCATCTGCTACTCTATTTTTCCTTGCCCTTATATAGCTTATATCAAAATCAAACTGAGACAGAATTCTAAAACCATCTTCCGTTGCCTTGCATTCAGATCTTGGCTGAGTAAAAATATACTTTCAGCCCAGTGGTCCTGTTTTTTGATTCAAAGGGCTTGCCAAGGGAGGTAATGCCTCCATATTTGAAGCGCAGGTACTATGGCATCGAGTTCAAGATCGTGTGGAGCATAGGTTCTGTTCAAGGTAACTTAAGCTTTCTGCTTTCATAATCGATAACATGTTTATTCTGTACAAAATACCCCAAGGCCCTTCTCCTGAGGGTCCGTTACAACCCATAAAATCTCCATTTGGATCATGGTACATCAAAATAGGGTGCTGTAGTTCACTGCTCCTTAACGTTTTAAGGCAGATTCACATTTGTTGCTGTCCAGCAAATTTCTTTTCTTTCTCTGTCAACGAAGTGATGGGGCAGCATTGTTGAAAAGTCCTTAACCGAACTTTCTATATATCCCAGCCAAGCCCATGGAGCCCGTACTGTTTCTGTGCACTCTTAGGGCAGGCACTCAGTTATAGCTGTGAATCTTTGAAGGGTCAACAGCGATCCCGTCTTTGCTTTAACGTGTCTCAAATAATGCACCTCTGCTTATAAAGAACAGTTGGACAGTTTTCCATACCACTTCCTCTTTTCTTAAGAATTTCCAGCACTAATCCTTGAGATGTTCTTTGGTGCTCATCGGCATTTTTAGGCTTATTAAGAAGGTCGTCTAGAATAACAACACAAAACTTGTCACGTATCTGAAAAATGTTATTCATTAGAGTCATAAGGCGGCAGGTGCATTAGTCAGTCAAAAAGGCAACCCGTGAACCTCATATAGTGCCCATACCTCGTTCTAAAGCTGTTTTTATAATACTGCCTCTGTATTCTTAGCTGATGGTATCCTGACCGCAGATCTATTTTGAATAGACTGATGCTCCTCGCAACTGATTCAACAGATCATCGATTCTAGGAAGTGGGTAGGATTTTTTAATGGTTTGCTTTCTTCAACATTCTGTATCCCAATGCACAACCTCAAGGTGGTCCATCTTTTTTCTTTACAAAACTTACCACCCGGCGCTCCCCAAGGTGAGACGCTCGATTCTGATCAGGCCCCTTAGTCAGAAGTTCTTGTAACTGAGCCTTCAGCTCTACCAACTCAATGGTAGTCATTCTATAAGGTGCCTTAGATATGGGTTCCGTTTCCTGGTTTGATCTCTATTGCGAAGTCAAACTCACGTTTGGGCGGAAGACCTGGCAATTCCTCCGGAAACACATCACGGAAAAATCCCTCAACAATGGATATCTTTCCATGAAATCATTATCTTCCTCTGCATTTTTTCTGTCACTTTTACTGCATACAAAGTGCAGCCTCTGTTTTTAGCCCTCTTTTAGTTGCATAGCCGTCAGTTTCCTAACTGCAACTTCCCGTTTTACACCTTGAATGACTGCTGCTTTCTGCAGGTCATCAAAACAACAAAGCAACAGATTTTTTTTTCATAACAGTCAACCTTTGCCTTATGTTCAGCCAACCAGTTAACTCCAATAATGATATCATATGATCCTAGAGGAGTGACATACAAGTCAACTTCGGTGGAGAAACCAGGCAGATCAAGAATTGCCCCAAAAAGGCACATTTCGACTGTATGGACAAACATTATTCCCATAATGCACTGTCCATGTTTTATCCATTCTGCAGCCTTTCTTTTTAATTTCATAGCAAGTTTAGTAGAAATAAAACATTCTGTAGCTCCAGTATCAAAAAAGTATAACTACAGGTGTACCGAATAACTTACCCGTAACTTCTATGGGCGTCACTTGCTTTTCAGCTTGTCTGTTAGCCACTGCAGTGTGTATCCTATGCTGTTGTCCGCGATCATCCTTCTTCAGAGGACAGTGATTCGCATAGTGGTCCCTTTCCACAGTTGAAGCATCCTCCAACTGG
Organism: Taxus chinensis; assembly: GCA_019776745.2. Classification (NCBI taxonomy): domain Eukaryota; kingdom Viridiplantae; phylum Streptophyta; class Pinopsida; order Cupressales; family Taxaceae; genus Taxus; species Taxus chinensis. The sequence goes on from JAHRHJ020000754.1 coordinate 5,694, forward strand.
CCCTTTTCTAGGCTCAAATTTGTTACACAAGCCTTGAAGCTATCATTTTGGCTTCCATAGGACTTCTGTCCAATGCCATTAACTTTTGTGAACCTGTTCCGTACGCTATTTACAGCTCTGTTCATCACAAGTTTCTTGTTGTTAATCTACAACAAAAATTGTTTTTTCACACCAAACCTTTTCCAAGGTGCCCTTTTTGGTGCAAGAGACGAAGAAGGAATTAGGAATCTTCTTCCTCATCTCTTCCCTGTGAGCAGATATTGCCCTCAATTTCTATTCCTCGTTTGATTGCCTTTTCAAACAACTCCATCCATGGTGGTTGGGCCATGGACATCCACTTCGCCACCAATGATGGGATTTAGTCCCATTATGAATTTCTACATTCTGAACTTCTCATCAGCTTGGTACTGCAGCACATACTTAAGGAGTTCAGTAAACCCCTTCCCAGTATTCCATCACCAACAACCCTTCCTTGTGACTAATTCTGAAATTCAGGTCATTTTCCTATCAAAATAGAGTTGAGGCAACCATCATTGCCTAAAATAACCCTTAAATTGATCCCAGGTTATGTCTGAGTCAACAATATTCAGCTCCACCTTACGGTTTTCCCACCATGATGATGCTTCATGAGAAAGCTGATATGCTCCCCATATCACTTTAGTCTCTTTAGAGAAGTTTCTTATTGCAAATTATTTCTCCATTTTCACTGAGCCAGTTCTCAACTCCATCTCCAGGAGTTGTTCCATCAAACTTTTGAGGACTTATTCTCTTTATATCATTTGTAAGTTCAACTTCTAATCTTGCCCTTTTATTTTCAGGGGGATTAGGAGCATTTACATTATTATTACCAACACCTGGATTCCCTCTGTTGATTTTGTCCACAAGAGGTAGCTGATCATTTATCTCAGCTTCATTCTCCTCCTCTTCATTTCCCATTGACTGTTATTCTAGAATAGTCAAACAATCCCTCGTATCAAGTAGCGAAGCAAGGGTTTCATCCAGCTTTTGGGCAGTCGTTGCTTCTCCACCCAGTAACGGGTTATTCACAGGATTTCCTCTTGTTTTGACCATTTTCTGTTTAATAAGAAAATGTAAACCTTATTAATATCATGGACTCATTAGGTCCAAGAGCTGCAACCTTCAGCTCTGATACCAAGATGTAACATCCCCATTTTAAGATACCAGAACAAGGGATTTTTTTTTTTTTTTTTTTTTTTGATAACGTTCTCTGTTATGAATTATAAAATTCAAACACACGTTCAAGTTTTAATAATTGTTCTCTGCCCAAACAACACAGTTTGGATCACACAATTTCTTTTTAAAACTAATGTTCCCTGTTCGCATATTTACAATATGGAACACACATTCAATGCCATTCAATCTTATAACAGATTCTATATGCTGTTGTAAATGACTCGAGGAACTGCCGATCTTCCATTTTCATGGCTCGGAGTTTCAACGATCCTTCATTTCATGACTCGGGCAACAACCGATCCTTCATGTTCGTTTATGCATAGTATATTATATATACCAGTTCTCTTAACCGTTTCCGGTTATCGAAGTGATCCATTTAAGAAGCCTATCTAAATATTTTTTACTGATATTCATCTGACATCCTGCATCTTAAATTAAGTGATAAGGACAACGCAACCAGCAATTGCGATACTTTGGCCAAAGATTTTCACATGCTTTGCATGATCATATTCCTGGATGTGATACACATCAACGGAATACGTCCTTCACTTCACTTCACCTGTTATCTAGAATGGTCTTTCCTGGTTCCTACCAGTCCTCTCCGTTTAAGGTTAGTTTTAAACTTCCAATTCTAACTAGTAATATGAATGAATATAGGAAGGCACTCCTGGAAACTAAAGATATGTAGACTTATGATGTCGTTTTCCCCCACGGACTCCGTGTGTCTAGTTATCTTTAGTATTCCGGAGTCACTCCGTATACCAGATCATACCCTATCCCCTGCTAAGAGTTACACATTCAGCCTATGTATTCTTGATGTTTTAATTCGGGAGGGCATTGCAATATGTCAGCTGCAACATTGTGTCGTCATGAAGACTCCGTCTTCATGGAGACACCTTGCTGTAGCTGGCGTATGCCAATGTCCTACAGAATCCTCCCATCAAGAATACACATCCTACTCAAGTGATTTGGATACGATTTAATAATTAAGAATCAACTTTCAGCATCCATACTGATCCCTTTATCCTCATTTCCGTTACAGTTGTATATAGCTAAGAGGGACTAAATCCGTCCATTAGCTTGCTATGCATCTTCTCCTTCGTGTCGAAGGGCTGCATTTCCCCTACTTGATTCACTTCTTAATCATTGGATTAAGCAGTCCGTACCGACGGACGTGATAAGTTTAACCTATTAAACTTAACCAAGATTTTCCCAACTGTAACTAAATTCAGAATACTAACTTATTAGACGTCATTTAAACGAGGTCTAATTCCCAAGAAATGTATTCATTTGTTCTCCTTAACATTATATAGTTAAGGTCCATTAGTTATGGATATACTTATCCTATATCCTTTATTCTGAATTTAGCATACAAGATCATTAATGGAGTTCGAAAGCGAAGTTAGATTACTCCGAAGTTAATTGATATTCCTTAGCTCCTAAGCTAATCCTGAATACCTGTCGGTTATGGAATCATATTCTTCCTAATCCTTTTTAATGTCAATTAAAAATTCATCTTTACCCAAGTATGAACTAATTGCATATTTCAACTTAAAAGTTGCATTTAGGTAAGAATAGATATCAGTTCCCATTTAATCATCCATCCAAGGACAATTAAAACAAATCCAAATCAAGAAATAACATTATATTTCCAATTTAGTCAACAATATCAAACTGATATAATTATTAAAAATATCACACTTGTAATTGTATTCATCATTTCATGTCATAATCCATACATTTGCCAATCCAACTGAATGGGCATGGGTTACATAAAACATCAATACAACTCATAGATAGAAGAATATACTTTCTTCTTTTCACAATTCCTCAAAGAGGAATAAAAGCAACAATTACAATTCATCTTCAACTAATCAAGAAGCATCAGAAAACAGCCATGTCTTCATTCTAATCAAATTCCATCTACAAAATGATTTGCACGGGTCAGTTCAATGAACTGAGCATATTAAGCACTTATCCTTAAAATGAGGTGCTTCAACTAACTGTCTCAATAAAAGAACCCTGCTTTCATGAAACGACAGTAAGACATCAATCACGAAATAGGCACAAAAGAAAGATCAGCATAACAACTGAACTATCAAAATATCATCACAATCAGCCAAAGGACTGCTGTCCCGTTTCCACATAACTGTTACAAGTCTCAAATTCACAATATTTGTAAAGTTAGGAATACAAGTAGCTTACTGCTGATATAACATACTGTTATCCTTTCCACGCCTTTCATTAATAATAAATGCAAAGGATGAAACTAACTGAAATGTAAACCCATTACTTTCCTTTCAGTTCATGCATCATATTAGATTCCAAGCAATCAAGCACAGACAAGAAAGTGAACAGCAATGCATATAGTCGCTCATATCTAAGCACTACAAAATTCGTTATCAACGAATTATAGATTTCGAACTAAATGAAAGAAGAAAAGATCATTTTTCCAAGTCATTCATCCATATCCCTATTTCTTTCCACATGACTGTCCTAAAAATGGAATCCAAACGAGAGACAAATCAAGGTAACAGTTCAGAGTGAAACTTACAAAATCCATTCAGAATTCACTTTCCGGCAGCAAGAAGTAATTTCATTCATAATCAGCTTTAAATTAAAACAAGGAAGAATTCATCATCCTTATCCATACTTGATTTAAATCAGGCTCATATGCATATCTAAAGACGGGTTATTCCATATTCATCATATTTATCATAGTTCATATTAGTACAAGTATGCAGAACTCTATATTTTACCGTACAAAATCAGATGTCATTAATTCTTTCACCGTAAGTAAAATAGATACAACAGGTGTACAATACATGCAATCAATTAGTCACATGATTTCCTAATTCTATGAACCCCATTCCATTCAAGACAAAATTTCTAGGCATGTCATTGATGTGCTCTAGCAATTCAAGGCTAAGTCGTAATGCACCAGTAAAACTTTGATGTTACTTCCAAAAGACCAGATCAGCATCAATAAGAGAACAATTCGTTCATCATACTTTATACAAATAAGAAAACAACCATCGTTTCTTCAACTCGCTAAGACATTCAGAAGGAAAGCCGATTTCAATTCTTCTAGCTCCCTCGAAAGTACTCATTCGTATTCGTCAGATTCACATAAACCAGACGAAACACATTACAATATTTCATTTGCACAAAATTCACTAGCACTATCTGAAAAATAATCGAGTTCACCGCTGTAACTTCCAGATAATCTGATCTCTAATGCCAAGTTCCTTTAAAACTGCAAAATGCTATTCTCCTTCTCGAAATCCCGGAACAGCAGAGGGAAGGAAGAACTAAGTTCCCATAATTTCAGTAAGGAACAATCATCTTCTCAGCAATTGAATAAAACTTCCAAATCGAGCTCACAGCCAACAAACATTGTCTATCTGAATTTCCATTTTTCCTAGGCAACTTCCTAATATTCAGAACTTCAAAATCCAATGTTGTATTCAGTCCTAATCAATACACAGCTTTCAAAGAGTAGAACCCGTATAGGGTGTTAATTGCGTAAGCCTGGGTACAGTCAAGATAGACCCAATTTCAGTATAGACAAAGTTCCTCATGCATCTCTTCTTTTACACAGAAATCCGAAGTCAAGTTCATATTCACGAAAGACCAGTCTGAACTAGAAGATCAATTAGTCATAACAGTGAAAACACAACCAAATCCTTCTACCCTCTGCAACAGTTCATGATCAATATAATTCATTTAATGTACAGTGAAATACAAGCCAAGCTCGTTTTCATGACTAGCTGTCGAAACTATGAAATGATATTTCGATTTAATCCCGAACAGCAGATAGTAAACAAATCAGATCTTATTTCCTCATATGAAGAAGAATGTAATCAATCTATAAGCTGCAAACGAAACCTCAAATGCCTTTTCCAGCTCAACCATGAATACCCAATCATAGCAGAAAGAGAAAGGTTCATTTCCTTTCTAACAAGAAAAAAGTACAACACTTCATAAAACGTATTACCATTACTTCCTTGTACAGTTCCACATTCATATGTTCATACAAAAACCCAAATTCCAATTTCATATTATGTCAACAATACACAAAAGACAACACTCAATTAAAATGCAAGGACTTCATCATTCAAGTTCGTAAAATAGCAAGAGAACAATTATACCCCATCATTTGATCAAACACATGACTGCACATTTTTTTGTAAATATCATTCCATAAAACAGATTAAAAACGAATGTATTCCAGTTCGAATTAATTATTACATACAAAGGCAGTCTCAACACAACATCAAGGGAATGATTTACTCATCAGCTGACAACATCTCATACATAATTTCTGTTCCTATATTCATACAACCATGAACAGAGAAAGAAAACTCAATCTATTTCAAATCCAAACCAGCTGTCAACCATCGACTACATTTCAATTCATGTTCCAACATCATGCAAAGACGAATCAAAGCCATAGCAACCAGAAGCGAATGATTTTACCTCATCGTTTCCAAAAATGACAGCAAGAATCGACGAAATCCAAATCAATATCAACTCAACAAACAATCACATAAACCCAAAACCCAAGAGCAGGGTTGTTTTAATGAGACATTTAAACAAAGCAAGAATTTTTAAAGAGAAGGGCTTAACATGCCTGTGATCTCTTTTCCAAAACTCGAAGAAAACTCTCGTTTGCCGAAGTTATTTCCTTCCTTGGCGACAGCACAAACTTCCAACAATCCTTTCTTCTTACAGGCTCAGCAACAACCTCAAAATCTCCTAAGAACAGTGATAAATCCAAAGAAACTGGTTCGACTGAACCAGACCAAAAAAAACCAAATGCAGAGCAACTTTGCAAAATCCGAATCGACACAATGAAAAATCAATTTCCCTCATACACTTTCCAAGGCGAGCTGGTCGCGAGGACCAAGAATATTTAATGCATTAAAGGCTCTGCCTTTTCCCAACTTTCCATGCCACACTGCCAACTTGAGTTGGCGAACTCTAAATTTCAAATTTCCCATGCAAAACCAAATTTGGCTCCATCTCCAGCTAGATACCTCCATTGCCTCTTACCTGCCCCACCAAAACTGGCAGCTGTCCACGTATGGACTCCCCATTTAAATGCCATTGAATACCCCTTCATCCTTATCCTCTCCCTCCAAGGGTCTGTGCGTCCCCCTTTAGGTTAGGATTAGTTTAGGTTGTATATTAGTGTTTCAACCTAGGTCATAGTTTAGTTCTTAGGTTATTAGGACTTAGGTTTATTTTTCCCCTTTTTTTTTTGTAATTTAAAAATCCACTTAGGATAGTAGTTTAGGATGCATGTTAGGACTTAGGATTAGCTTAGGATTTAATTCCTACTAACCACTAACACTAATTAACCTCCTAATCCAATCTCTCAACTGACTCTCACGTAACAATGCTGTGCAGGACGTTCCGTCCTTTGAATCACATGCCAAGGCCACCCGTGTCCAAGACATTTCTTGCCTCACGAGGGTCCCAAGTTCGACAGTACAGGGTTCAAGAATCTAACCTTTGTCGTTGGCATTTACGTGCCAGCTACTCATACCTGCAATCAGGCGCTGCACATTCATATCAACCTCAGGTTCGGTTCAAGAGTAAATTGACACAGAAATCACAAGAAGATCCACAGCATACTTTGGATCAATGAAATTGATTCAAGGTGTGCTGTCAATCAGCAACAGAGAGTTTAGCAAGTATATGACAATTTGTCGTCACATCAGCAAACACACAAGTACAATAACTGTCTGTCCTATGCAATAAATCACAGCATGCAAGAATCCAAGTTAGCAACACATTATCATTAGAAGATCAGAACATATCTTAACATGTTTGCCTTCATTTCAGCAGCTATAATAGTATGAAAAATATTCACCAAGATAACTTACAAAATCAGGGTGTTACATATCTTCCATTTATGCCTCACTTGAATAAAGCATTTTCCCATAATACATAATGTGCATACCTTATCTTAATAGATCTCTTTTCCTTAGCACTCAAGTTGGATGGAAACTCTCCATAAGTAAGAAAATGTTAAATACCAACATACCATTCATCTGTTGAACTGAGGAAGAGGACAAAAAGAACATCAACTACTTCTTTGGACAATTCTGCATCAGCTCTTTCAGCAATAAGCTCACATAAGCCTTTACCCCATACTAGCTTAGTTGGCTTGATATCAAGGTCATATTCTTAGAATTTTGCTACCCAATTTCCTCTCTTAGTTCCAAACTCATGTTGTGTAAGAATATACTTGATGGTTTTATCAGATACAAGCACAACAAAGTGAGAATTAAGAATATAACAATGAAACTACTTGACATCGTTGACCATTGCAAAATCATGTTTCTCCATCATAGTATATTTCAATTCATGAGCTTTTAGAACATAGCTCATGAATGCAATTTGAAGTTCATGGTCCTTAAAATTTCTCTTAGTTATCACAACAGCCAAGGTACTCTTCGTAGCATAGCAATAGATGATAAAATCCTTTCTAAAATCAAGACATGCTAACATGGGAGTCTTAGCAATGGATTTCTTAATACCTTCAAATAATTATTTTCCTTCGAAATTCCAACCAAATTTTTTATTTCCTTTCATCATGTGAGAAATGCTCATAGTTAGTTTTGCAAAATCAGGAATGAATCTCCTCAGGAAGTTTACCTTACCAAAGAAAGAGTGAACACACTTTTCACTTATGGGAAGAGGAATCTGCTGGATTTCTTGAACTCTTTCTTGATCTATCTTGATTCCTTATTTGGAGAAAATAATATGCCCCAGAAACTTTCCTTCAGTAGAACACAAAAGACATACTTCTTAGGATTGAGAGAAACTCCATGTTCTCTGCATTTCTAGAGGACTGCTTCAAGATGCTAAAAGTGATCTGCCCTTGTTTTGGAGAAAAAAATCAAATCATCAAGGTACACAATAATACACTTTCCCTTAAGACTACCAAAATCCAAGTCAATTTCCCTCTGAAATGTCGCACCAACATTGATAAGACAAAAAGGAAATCTCTTGTAGGCAAAGGTTCCCTAAGGAGTAGTAAAAGCAGTTTTGTGTTGAGCTGGGGTATTGACTTTCACTTGATTCTATCCAGAGAATCCATCAAGCATAGACAACATCTCAGAGCCTGTGAAAACTTGTAAAACTTGATCCATCATGGGGAGAGGATAGTTGTCTTTCATAGAGGTTTGATTCAAATTCCTGAAATCCACACAGATGCGAATCTCACCATTCTATTTCTTGATAGGCACAATGTTGGCAATCCATGTTGAATGATGTATAGGGAAAATAATCTTTGCCTTTAGTAACTTCTAGATCTCTTGAAAAATAGTGCTAACAACCTTGGGATTGTATTGCCTTTGTTTCTTCTTGAAATTTTTGATCCCAAGTTTCAGAGGGATAAAGTGTTGCATTTCCTTTGGTTGGAAAGCCTTGAGATCATCATATGAATAAGCAAGAATATCAACATACTTTTTAATAGATTTACTGCTTTCTTCTTCTCTTCTTGAGTGGAGTATTTTCCAATGTTCACCATCTTGGGTTCATCAAGACTCCCAATATTAATATTTTCACATTTAGCAGACTGCCAAGCTCCTTGGGAAGCTTTAGATTTAATGTACCTATGATTCTTATCAAACAAATCTTCCAAACTCACTGAGCCCTTTAGGGATCTTGTTACCTTTCAATTTGATGCAGCCATCTTGATCCATCTCTTCCTTGATATTTCCTTCATTAGAGGATACACACTCTCTAGGAAAAGTATCACTTCCTTCAAAAATATAATTGGTTGAAGTTGTCCTTAAGCTCCAAGAATGAGAGAAAGTGTTAATCATCATTAAAAACTTGCCAATTGCTTGCATTATCTAGTACACTGGGCCTATGAATCATTTCAATGGTAAATTTCTTCAGAGATAAATCTGGGTGAGGAATCAACAAAGATCCTGATACAACTAGAGAATCAACTCTAGTATTCTTCTCTCTTGGCACAACTTCAATGAAGACAACATCAAGAAACTCAATGGAATCCAAGACAATATTTCTATAATGCTTTAATCTCCTATTCTTCACTTGAAAAATATCCCTGGTACTTGTTTCACAATCAGCTCTACATCTCCATGAGCATAAAATATTCTTCACTCCCATTTCTTTTGCCATGTTCAATCCAAGTATGAGTGCCTCATATTCAGCTGTATTGTTTGTATTTTCAAAAACAATCTTGAATGAAAAAGGATGAATCTTCCCTTCTGGAGAGGTTATCACCACACCAGCCCCAAAACCAACTGAAGAGCAGCTTCCATCAAATTCTGAAGCCCAAATGCCATTAGGATCATGAATCACTTCCTTAGGAGGTTTTGCCTCATCTTGTGACATGATCATGTAGTTACCATGCCCTATATCTTCATAGAGTATCTATGATTTTGGATCATCAGTCTTTTGCACAATGTATTCAATCTATTTCTTAGGTAGTAACTTCTTCATTTTTCCATTGATCGGGATCAAAGTGTGAGACCAATCCATCTAAATTTCACCTCCTACATCCTTACAGAAATTCCTACTCAACAACATACCATATGAGGGAGGAATATCAGCTACCAAAATAGTGGCTAAGACCTTTTTCTTTGGAAAAGCAGAAAAAGCTACTTGTGCATCTTTAATTCTTCCAACCAAAGGCACTTCTCTACTCTCTATGGAATAGCATGAACCAAAGGTACATGTTAAAGTTTGGCCCAAAACATGAGCTACTTTTGTAGGAATTACATTGTCTGATGCTCCCGAGTCTATGACACAGTTACTGAGTTTATGGCCAACTATGAGAAGAGTCACTTATAATGGTTTCATTTTCTCATTAGGGGAAGTGACTGCAGCCACAAGGATTATTTGAGGTGTGGAAGAGGGAGTGGGAAAAAGACCTTTAGAAGTATTAGATGAAGATTTGGATTTGGAATTGAAAAATTTTACCATTTTAGAAAAGGATTTTGGATGGGTTTGGTAAAACTCTTCCTCTTGAAATTTGGATTCTGGTCTTTTTGAGGTGATAAATGATATCAAAAGATCCATGGAGGTGGATGGGGAATCACTACTAGGAACTTAGAGAAACTTTTGATTTATTAAGTTTACAAATTAAAGGACAATAATTTTTGGAAACATAGGTAGAAGGAGGAGGATTAGCATCACTCACCTTTTGCATGGAGGTAGTGGGAATAGGAGCTCCTCTTCTTACAACCACTGGAATAGTTATAGGAAACTCCTTGGATTTCTTAGCAGGCTGCATCACTTTTTCTTTTTTATTTGTTTACTCCCAAGTCATAACAACATATGAATCACTATTCATCTATGCCACTCTTTCATCATATTCATATTCGTCATTCCTACCTTCAGTGGTAAGGAAATGAACTCGAGATCCACCAAGCTCCTCTAGTTCTTCATCAACCTCTTCTTCTGGTTCTTCATAGAGTTCATTAAACTCCTCATCATCAGGTTCCTGAACTTCACAAGTTGCATTGACTGGAACCTTGATGGGTGGGCATTCAATAGCCAATTTGGTCTAAGAAGAAGGTAACCGGTTCCTCGGCTGAAAATTCTTCCTTGGGATGTCTTGGTAAAGAGTATGTTGAGCCAATTGCTTTTTAATAGCAATGAGATCATTTTCCAACTTCTACACTAACTGATCTGAGTTGGCTCCAGGAGAGGGAGAAGAAGATGCCTTAGACTTGGAAGGTTCTCTTTTCAATTTATTGGACATGATCAGGTCATCCTCAACACTAATAACTAACCATTGATCAACCTCCAGAGTTGCAAGGTTAGCTCTCCTTAGTGCATAACTCACTTCAGGTAACAGGGCATTAAGGAAGAATCATTTTTGGATTTGATCTACAGGACGAGTGTTTTGTGGAATTTTATGAATGAGCTTGTTGAATTTGGCCACAAATTCTCACATGGGCTTGAATGGTTCCTTCTTGATATGAGAGATTTGAGCTAATAAAGCATGCACATCTTTAGCAGGTTTGAAACGTTTCTCAAACCGAGTTATCATGCTGTTCCAATTAGTGATTGAATCAACACGAAGATGATAAAACCAATTAGTAGCATTGTCCTACAATGTCTCCATAAAAAGTCTGACAAAGACATCTTCATGTTGAAACCCAAGAATTCAACATGCAACAATGAAGGCTGCAATGTGTTCATCTGGATGAACCTTCCCATTACCCCGGAATTTGGGAAATTTTTTCCTTTTACCCCTAGGTAACTCATGCAATGGATGAGGGAAGAGCAAGAGGCCCCAACCTGTTGTGCCCAAGGAAAAGGGGGCTGCCATCTTTGGAAAAATTGACTGAAGGGGAAGTGAAACACCAACAAGTATCAAAGCACAAAGATTATGACTGAGTTATTCTTGAGGAATGTTATTCTTGGAATTTTTGTCTTTAATAGGACGTGTGCTTGTAGAACGAGTTCTTCTATTCCTTCTTGCTGGAAGAAGAGAGAAGTTTTATTGCTCCAGAAGTTGAAAATGGGAATATTATATTCCGAGATCCCTTTTACCACGAGTATATCTTAGATTTGTCAGATCGAAACTGATCTTGAATTTGTTCTTTTAGAAAGGGATACATTTTAAATGAAATCCCTAGTAGATTCACCAAAAACTATTGGGTTTTAAAATTGTACCTTAAAAAACCATAGTCAGGGGACAACAAGTCCTCCCTCTTTATGGGAGACATTCCCTTATTGAAAGAAAGTAGCAAAGATTATATACAAATGTAAAACTTTCAAAGTGTGGATTCCTAATACTTTGAAACTTTTTAAGCACGAAATATTATTAATACAAAAAAAATAGAAGAGCCAAGGAGATGAGAGAGGAAGAACATAACAATAATTTTAGGAAATATAGATAGCAGAATATAACCTTATACGTATTGATCAAGGGAGATGTAGAATAGAATCATTCACTTTCACAACAGATATAATTCCATGGACACAAAGTTCGAGAAATCATATAAACAAGAACATAAAGTTTCTTATCATAAAAGATTAATGATCCATGGGTTCCAGATGAGGAAAGAAGGAATAAAAGATGGAAAGGAAGTGGAAATTCTTATGTATTGATTAATTTAGAATCTATAACATTTCAAGAATGCCAGGATCCAACCACTCAAAAAATGGCGTAGAGAACCCAGATAAATAGATTCCAATAATGGTTACATTCAGTTACAACTTCTTGTAATCAAAAGATTAAGAACTAATTAGCAATTAAAAGAAGTGTTTCAAGATCTCGAAGAAGAAACACTTGACTGAAGTTCAGAGGTGCCAACTAGCTCAAGAATCCAAAGTTTTAAATTCTTCAACACCTTTGCTATTTCCATGCCTAGCGGAAAAACCCGACGCATTGAATCGCAGCCATTAACCCGCTTTTACAAATTTAAAAATAGGTCGTCCACGTGGAAGAGATTTACTGAAGCGGGTCGTAGGGGTGCCTTTATGCATTTTATAATTTTTATAGAGATTGTGCATTTTAGACATTCTGGTCTACCCTGTCCACTTCTAATATAGGCTTGACACATGGCTTCACTTGGGTGGCAACGGAGTCGTGGTTCACTTTTACAATTTTAACTCTTTTCAAAGAAAAGCTCAAAAACTCAAAGTTCTCCGCTGACCAACCTCTCCGCTTTGACTTTTCAACATGGGCTTAAGACCCCAGCAGAGTCATGGATCATTTTATAACTTTTAACTCTCTTTTTGTAAATCAAACCAAAATTCCCAAATCACTCTGATGGTTCGCCATTCTTGATTTGAATTTTCAACGTAGGCATCAACACGTGGCTTCACCTGAGTGCCACCAGGTTTGCGCTTCACTTTATAACTTTATGGCTTTCGCCATAATGCCTCAAAACATGAAAAGGGCCCGCCTTTCTGCCTTTGACATTTCAAAGCATCAAAACACAAAAAGGGCCCGCTTTTCTGCCAAATAGCCAATCAGGATCCTTTAGGGACCACGAGGCTAATTTGACACTTTTTCTACAAAAATAAAAAATGACAAGTTTGTACAACAAGAACCTAGTCCTACCACATCTAATTAGAGATGTCCACGTATGTGTGGATGTTGGGGTAAAAATTGACATGGAACATATGCACCTATAAAAGATAAAAGGAAGGGGAAAAAACTCCACCATTCATGCCCATATTACAAATTTCTTTTCACAGGAAGAAAACTGCAAATGACATAAGGCTCGATGTGATCCTCAACCGAAGAGAAGGATTGAAAACAACATTCGAATGAAGGAAATTTTTTTTTAAGCATCCAGATGGGAAGATTTTTTTTTTATCAAACCATGGAGACTGGAGAATTTTAAATGAAAGGGGCGAGATTAAACACCGAGCACCTAAAACTTCAAAGAAAAAATTTCTCCATCTCTCTAGACTTCTTACTCTATTCTTAACATTCCTCAAAGGCACCAACTCAAAATTTTCTAAACTTGACTTGGAAAATGAGGAGGATTTTGAGGGCGACAAAAAATAGACCCCTGGAATTATTTGTCAGGACATGCCATAGGTTATAGACTAGGAGAAGTTTAACCTATCTACATTATAATCCTTACATAGGGAATAGTAACTCAGTTCAAATCTATCAAGATAATGCATAATGTCTACATATAAGATTCAGGTTAATGATGTATAAAAAATAGAGATACAAATGCAATAATAGAATGGATTTAATTTATTGAACCAAAATCATAGATCTAAATATAGAATAGTGTTGGTGAAATAATTTTTCGCATTTCATTGAGCCAGTTCTAATCTCCATCACCCACGGTTGTATTGTTGACAAAGTCCCTCCTTGGTGTAGTTAATCCTCTTGATATCCATATTGAAAGTTCAACTTCCAAATGTGCCTTCTTGTGGCTCAGAGTTGATTAAGCTTCGTTAACAGATTAAATTTACATTAACATTTACAACATTAGTATCTATGGACATTTACATTAATTCCCATATTGGGGTCTACAAGGGACTACTATTTCCTAGAAATTCGGATGTTCTTGAGATGGTTCACTACCTTCACTGTCAGTTACCGCTATCAGTTACCCATGACTTGTTGATTCAAGAACAACCATAACGGTTTCACGTATCATTGAATGGCAGCGAGTATCTCACGCTCAACTTATGAAGAATGTGGCTACTTTGCCACCTTTAGATTGAGTCTATTTGAAACCAATTTCCCCTTGTTGTAATGATGTTATTTATCAAAATTAAAACAGTATTTTAGCTAGCGTGACCTTCATTGATATCCAAGAGCTTGAACAACACTTCATCTCTGATAAAAATGTACAGGTAATGATATCAATACTGATCAAAAAAAATTCATTTTTTATTTTATTTATAGGTTCCATGAAGGTAATTAGTTGATCAAATTAGATCATCCAAATTGAAAACTGCGTGATTGAGTAACTCGTTACAACAACCTTGTAATTAGAAATACCAGGTTGTTAGATAAAAAATAGTAGCATTAATCATGAATATTACGGCTCAATTTGATCTCCTGATCCCAGCATCAAATGTTCACATTTCCTGTTTCATACAACTGTTGTAGCAACATAGTAGTATTCCTAGGGAGTAGCATTGATTTTTTTTTGATCCAATCTACGCGTGTCTATCTTGGTTCCTTGATTCAAATCAAATGCTTTAACACTTCGACATGAGTCAGACTAGAAACAGTGAATCTTAGTGTATTTGAAGTGTAATAATTACACTATTTTCAGATCCTCTAAAGAGGAGAAAGGGAGTAGGGTTGCTTAACTAATGCTCAAGTTTCTTGACAGACACACATTTGCATAACTCGAAAAACATGGGAATCCCTTGGAAAACATTGAGGGACTTTGTCCATGGAAGGCTTTCTTCATGAATTGAACCTAGTTAGCTGAAAAGTCATACCACATAGTTTACCTTATCTACACTAGGTTAAGTACCACTCAACCCTGTAACGAACAGACAGAATCTATGCCAACTTAGGTTGTCTATGGTACTAAAAGTTTAACACGTTGAATATGACTTACGATCATTTCAAAATAATTTCATCTCTTAGTAAGCCAACATAAAATCTGGTATCGAAGTGACTTTATCCAATCTAGATTATCCTTGATTAAGGATTCTAAGAAACACTCCTTCCTCTTTCGTGACCTAATAGTTAAACTCAATATGTGGACAACTTACAAGGGAGATCTTCATACATGGAGTATCATTATTATATTACAGTACATCAAATATAACCACACTTTAGTCATAGTTAGTAATATATTATAAATCATAGTTATTTGAAGTTGATCTATGTTATCCATTTGTTATCCCCGTGGTCAATACATATCGACCGAATCTAAATGCAAAAAGAAATATAACTTGGGAAGTTACAGTTCAATTGATGTCATGGTTTCTGTAGAAATAACGTCAGGTATCCCACATTATATCATCAAAATACGTTTGTAAGGCTACTTAAATAAGAGATACATTTGCATAAATAGGTTGTAAACATATCAGGGAATTTAGATTCATTTAGGATCCCATTTTGCATCTTAAAGAGTAAATTTAAGATATCTTATCGCTTTATTGTTGCAGCTTTAGTTCAATTTGTTCTACCACTGTCTCTGCATCTAATCCAAATGCAATAGAATTTACCTGAAAGAATAATTACTAGAAAATAGAAACAACGTTCGAAAGAGGTCATGGGTTAAACCATATGTATCACTTGTGCTATTACAAATGAGCAAAATCTCATCCTAATATGAAAGGCATAAGCTACATCAAAATCCATACAAGTAAATCAAAAATGCCATGTTTTGATAAAGTCATGCATTCCAAAAAACCTCAATGATATCTTAGAAAGAAAGAACTTAAATGTCACCTAATAAATACAAATGTTTCCAATAATATCCCTAATTGTTTACTAATCCCCTTTCAGAAAATGTGCAAGTACAGGTTACAGATTTTAGAATATTTAAATTACCTATTCATCGAAATATAGATGACAAATCAGTGCATGATCGCTTCATACAATAAATGCAAATGTCAAGAAGAAAAAAGTTTTTATTGAAATCATGTGAAATCAAACGTCATGATTATGCATCAAGAATAGCCTTGCAATAAATAAATCATCTGCCAAACAATGACTTAATCTTACTATCATGTTGTAAGAAAATGTTAGAGAGATCTGTCAGTTTGACAAGGTAAATGGCATGAAAAGAGTTTAAACAAAGGCTACAGAAATTAAGAAGAGTGCTAGGCAAACATCTCAATGATTAAAAATCTAGCTATCCAATTAATTTCTGAAATCAAATAAAAGTGAGTTGCAGCATTATACAATTTCCCATTCAGTGATATAAGGAAATACTTTTTCCTACTATTACAAATCATTCAATACTCATTACAATTCAATTTGAAACATTCATAATCATTAATGATTTGCATAGATACACACAATCATCTAGTAGACCAGCAACACATTTGAGTTACAAAATAGACCATAAGTATAAACAAACCAACAAGATCATCAAGTACATATTTGTTTATAGTTATCCACACGATCCTGTTTGTACAAGGAGAACAATAGAGTATTCATAAGAGCTATTCAAAGCTCAGTCATTCATCAAAAAGAAATGTAATTATATCTTCCAAATGTCGAATTTGTAGTGCTAAGTTCAATGAATGTCAGATCTATCATTAAGCATTATCCAAGCTACATATCTAATAAAAAATAGAACCATTCAGTTGTACAAGCTGTCGAAGGTAAGTAGGATTACCCAAATTACTTAATAATGATTATATAACAGTTACTGAAGTACACTGTCCTAAAGTATAAATGAATTTAAAAATAAAGGAATCTACAATATAAAGAAAAAAAGCATCAAAATTACACTTTAAGTAAATATTGAACCACATCGACATGTCCTAGTAAAACTAAAAGATTGCATACCACACTATAGTGAAAGGATGTAACATTATTGAGTGAAAAGGACTATGCCCACACATATCTTAATCTTTAGGGCACTTTACCCGTGTCATTTTTTCTTTTCCCATTACATTCTGGTACAGTGAGACAATTCAAAATAATATTAAGCTTATATACAATGAATCACTATTCAGAGAATTAGATTGTAACCCCCCAGGTCACGAACACCCTTTAAAATATATCAAGTATTTACAGCATAAAAGATATATAGCTATCATATATATATATATATGTATATACTATATTCAAAAGTTTGAACAGTGGAAAAATCAATGTGTAATAGACGTAATAAAACGCTAAGGGAAGAATTTCAGTACCCACAAATCCCAAATGGGTTTTGTAATCCCAACGTCCATATTTATGGGTATTCCATGGTAAAAATGCATAATCGTTGGAATACTCAAAAATCATACAAAGCTTTGTGAAAAATACATAAAAAAA
Source organism: Taxus chinensis (assembly GCA_019776745.2). Taxonomy (NCBI): domain Eukaryota; kingdom Viridiplantae; phylum Streptophyta; class Pinopsida; order Cupressales; family Taxaceae; genus Taxus; species Taxus chinensis. Next base: position 23,326 of record JAHRHJ020000754.1, read on the forward strand.
TTTGAAGTTTCAGAGTAACAAACATCATCTTCTGGTTATGGTGACTGTATCATGGACTACACACGTTTAAACTAATTTTTGCACACATGCGTATGCCAAAAACTCCAGATGAGCTCAATATATTATTTCACCCATGTTCTAGATCCAAACTATTGACAGACTATTTCACTTCCAAACAAGGTTATAGAGTGATACCTAGCTCAAAACTGTCATGCAAATACGAAACCACAAGGTCTGTTATGAAAATGACTTCCTTCGTCATACCATTATGTTCAAGGAAGAAAATAGTCTCAAATATCAAGTAATGAGGACCACTCAAATCTAAAAGTTGAAACTCTTAGAACCAGGTATTTAACCCAACAATGTTCGAATTAAGTACAGTCTCCTCCTAACTATTCATTCAATTATCCAGTCCAAAGAACACTTCGGGATTTATTATCGATCAATAAGCTAAGTGGCCAATAAAATTTCAAAAGAGTTTGCACCTAGGGTTAACTCAAATAGACCCTTAGCTTATTGCGTAAAATGTCAGATACGTGCTTTCAGCATCCATTTATCATACGTGAGCTCCTTACCTTCAAAACTATCTGACAACCTAACTAACACAATTCTCTTTTTATTAATAGTCAATGTATTATACAAGAGAGTACTTGGCTTCAGTATGGATTCTCAAGCTCACATAACCTTGAAAGGGCTCAATGCATATTAAGTAAAAAATATAATAACACGTACATGGGGTTAAAATTCTTAAAATTGAAGGGTGTGTAGAGAATTATATTCTATAAAAGAAAACCATACTCATATGAGTAAACTCTATACAAATCCATAGATTGCATAAAATAAGTAGCCTTGATTTTTATAATGACGCCCGAGCATGCAACTCGAATATTTTTTGTAGCCATGAGATCTAAGGTGATAGAAGAACACTGCCATAGAGGAATTAGTGCTCCTCCTAAAAAAAACATCCTAGGGATGTCAAATTTCCTCACATAATACTCACCCTCGTCTTTTTTGTTTTCCTTCACAGGGCATACAAAATAAATCACAACATACTATAGTTCTTCCTCAAATTTTGTAATAATACAACATAGTCATGGAAGATTCACGTGATGGTACTTACTAGATACATGATAGGGAAACCCTCAAATTTTCAAAACCCTTGAGAATCATCAAGTTCTTAGTAAAATAATAGATACCTATAACTCATGTGAAGCTCCTCAAAGTGGAGATCGAATTCATCCTCATCATGACTATTATTCCTATTAAAAGATCATAAAATGGCTTTGAATGTCTTCCCATTTGACTCAGTAAAAGAAATGATAACCAAATCGTACCAAGCCAAGAATAAAAATGATAATCAAACACCACAATCAATTAGATGAAAATAAATTCTCCAGAATCAACTTTACATAAACCTTTGCAAAAAAATGAGTAGAAATATCATATATTATTATGAAACTCAATGAAATACAATGAGAATGGGATCCTTTCTTATATTGTCAAGGAATAACAGTCTAAGAACCATTCAAGGTCATATATCAAGCCATAAATCATGGAAAGAAATAGTCATCAAAGAACTAGTCAATACCATAGATTTAGGAGATAACTAGACATCAGGGATATATTCAATACCATAGATCAAGGAAAGAACTTATACCTTACAACTAAATAATATCCCCCTAATACCTAAATAAGATAAAAGAAATATCCACACACATAAGTGGGTGAGGATAAATACAATAAAGGTAAATAAAGTACCTAGGTGAACATGAGCTAAGGTAAATACCTACTCTAATAGGTCTATAGATTTATCATTACGTCCAATTCATACCTATATGTGTAGGAGTAGAGACCAATATCAAAAAAGGATGCTTTAATTTTCACTGCATCTATATCATTCTTGCATGAATATATTTTTAAAGAGATGGGAAATGACACAAATTCATATTTTTATTCTTACGCTTGACATGAACATGCACCAATTATCTACAAAAATCAAAAATTATGATTTTTTCACTCAAGTACCTAGGTAGCATACAAGGAGTAAGATCATATGTTGTAATTTTTATATAGGTGAAGGTAGGGAACTAGAAGTGACTCACGTAATTTTCAACTAGTGAAATTTGTTGAGAAAATTTCCTCCATTTCAGATTTCCCTTAAGGATTCTAATAATAAACATGGAAAATGCATTATTTACCCTAACATTGTGGGAATTGTTCTGCTTATGATTCAGCTACCGACACTTCTCGTATGCATGCAATATTTGAGGCATATGATGGACAATAATTTGAATGGTATTATAATGGAAAGGGAACACACTATGTAAGAAGTCTTGGTGAACTTATCAGTGGTGGATGACTGTAAAAATTTCCATGGATTTTATCACTGATGATTTTCCCACGATCCAGTACCTAGTTTCCTTCAATATCCATGAGGATGAGCTAATAAAAACAATCTTGGAAATATTTTGTTGTGTATTTCCCCATAACTTTGATTATTAGAATAATGGCATTATAATAGGGATCATGAAATTCACTCCTTGATAGGTTCTTGGGAATAGAGGAAGGCTTTCTTCCTTTTCTGAGCCACAAACTGAGTGTTAGGCCTTGCATATATGAATTGGTATTCTCCCACTCCTGTGAATAAAATTATTTGGTTATGATGACCATGTTTCCACTGGTGGTAATTTCCATGCAATAATAACTTTGTTTTTAGTGTTAAAATTGTAAGGAGTGAGTTGCAATTCTCCTCAATTGTTATAGAGTTAAAATCGTAGTGTTGTACTCATGCCAAGAGTAATTTAGTACTTTGAAAAAATAGTGCGTGACCTCCTTACCTAGATAGTATTCTCAAGAATATTTTCTCCTCTACTATTTCATGTCATCCACCAATCATTCTATTTTTTAATTCCTCCAGATCTATTTGGGTGACATCACTATCTCCCACACCAAGGTATTTAGTGATCAGAGTGGAAATGGGATCCAAACCTGAATACTTGAACTTCATGGTATCAAAAAGTAGTGAGATAGGATAGGTATAATGTGAGTTAAGACAAGGATTTGAGCTCAATTTCAAGGCAATTTATTTTTTAGTAGGTTCTATCTAAGATAGCCATTTTTAGTAACATTTTACAATTTCCACCTTCTGATAGTTTTTTTTTGGTTAGAGTATCAAAGGTGCAAATAATTTACCATTTTTAGAAACTTAATATATTCGGACATGTGGAGTCTTGCACACTTATACATACATCTTATGGATGTCAAATTGCAACAAAATTGCTTTAAAATTTTTAGGTTTTACTTCAGGATCTTCTACTCACATTTTTTAGGTTTTTCATCCACTTGAATGCTATAGATATGAAAGGGTAACCTTTAGGCCTAAAAATTTCATACAAATACTTTAAATTATATATAACATCAATATAAATTCTTAAATTTATCTTAAAGGTGGTTTTGGGAGGATCGCACACATAAAAATTGATTGAAATCAGTTGCACAGTTAAAGAGTTATGAGTGTTTTTCAATTTTGGAGCATGAATGTATAGTAAACTGTTAACAACATGTCTAGTGAAAATGGAGGTTTGTGAGGGAATACCACAACACTTTTAATATTTAAAAATACTAAGTATGTGAGGTGGGGAGAGTTAGTCATTTTTCTTACACATTTTAACTCATCTTTTAACCTGAAAACTTAGTTGTTGTTAGTGGATGGTTGAAGTGGAGTTGCACTGGTGAAAGAGGGGAAAATTTGGCATAAGTGACATAAAAGTGCACTTATGATCCAAAAATGGATCTATAAGTACCAAATTTTATGTGTCCTTGTTTTTAAACTTGTATTATATACCATCAACATGTTCATTATTATGGAAATGGTCAAGTCAAGATAACAGTGATCCAAACAAATTTGAATGATGGAAAAAGTCCATTATTGTTATTATTCATGTGATAATTATATGGAAGTCACAGAACCACCAAGATGGTTATAGAACTTATGTTCTTCACGTGGGAGTGGGAGGTTGCACAACTACCACCTATAAGCATCAATGATCACATAACCATCGCAATGGTAACATAAGTGCCCCTATAGAAAATGGTGTTTCTACGCCTGACGACTTCAAAATGAGGAATATAAATAGTTAAAAATATTTGGTATTCTCAACTAGTTTGTTTCATGTTTCAATTCATTCTTGGGAAGATAAACTATAAAGATAAGTGCATTTACTCTTTCTAAGAAAGTGATTTGGAGTGAATTCAAGTGTCAGCAAATGAGGAAGTATGAATTTTTCTTGTTTTGTTTATATATAGTTGATTTCTTTCTTATTAAGAATTATAAGAAAGTAATGCAAGGGAATGATCTTTAATCCTTCTAGAAGGTCATCTTTTGACAATGTACTTGTATTGTACTGGAGATTTACATAATGAAAGGGAATTAATTACTTACCCAACTGAAATTTTTCTACATTGGGTTTCTCCAAGATAAAAGTATTGTCTCCTTGTATTTCCTATCTCAATTTTAGTACTATGTGAATTTTTATTTATAACATACTTGATAAAACTATATTAGTTAAGTTTTTCATCCATTATCATTAAGATAGAATCTATTTATTATTGAAAGCGGGTAGTTTGCAAATGAAATTAGTATTAGAGTAGTTAAGATCAAATTATTTTGTGTATTTTAAATTATTCTAACATTTTCAGCTAGATGCTCCTCACTTATAAGAGTAGTGAAAGTAGTTAAGGTATCCTCATTCATTTTAAATAATATATTTCCACCAAGAAGTGAAAGTAAGGAATCTAAAGTACGGCTCATAGTGGAGATGTATGTGAGAGTGAAGAAGAAATTTTCTACAAGTTAGAGATGGATTTGTCAAGTCTATCCAAGTATGTGGGTAGTATTTCCTTGCCAATAGGGAAATTTGATTCCATCATGGGATTTCTGATGGTAAAGCTTGGTGTTCCAAAAGAGACACTAGGAGACCATAAAGAATACACTCATGAGTATGAGGAGGAATAGACCCATGCCAAACTTACTCCATTTTAAGTAGAGGTAAATATAAAGATTCAAACTTATTATGGGAACATGAATGCTAAAAATAAATACAGTTGGAAATATCAACCTGAGGTATATTTCAGTTTGGATCAAATCAATGAGAGTCAGTAGATTTCATTTGCAAGGTTAAAATTAACCGATCATGCTTTAACTTGGTTTGAAATCCATGTTCATAATTTGGTTGTTAATAATATTCATCATATTTCTAAGTGGGATTAATTTAATAGGCTAATCAAAAACCAATTATTTCCTATTAGTTAGGAGAAAGAGAGGTACATGAATTGGTAATATCTCAGGAAGAAGAAAGGACAAAATGTGTAAGAGTACAATAGTGAGTTCTAGAAGAAAGCTATCCAAATGGGAAAATATGTGGTGGACTAGGTAATTTTAATGAAGTACATCAGTGGACTCCATATCCACATGAGGATACCCATTCTCTTGGCCAAACCAAAAATGTAGATTATGTTTGTTCCCAATCCCACTATATAGAGAGGGATAAGAAGAAGAGTTAGTCTACCACTTAGCATGCTTTAAACAAACAAGGGGGCACCAAGTAAATGAAGAAAGGAAAATGGAAATGTAAACAAAATGATACTTTCGTTTCTAAGAATGATACTAAAGTTCATTTTGGTACTAGTGATGTTGACACTCATTCTGAGGAAAAATGTTGGAATCTCCACCTAGAATTCATCCCTTTAAGAATAAGAAGAATAAAAATAAGGTCATAGCTTCCCTTAAAGGGGAGGAAATATTTTTCAGTGAAGAGGTGGATGAGATAATGTTTTGTACATATGTCCATAGAGTGGTATGTTTGGGTAGTAACAATGTTATTCAAGAAAATGAACTTAGTAAACTTTTTCATATAAAAATACAAGTGAATAAAACCAAATTAGATGCTCTTTTTGATACTTATTCTAAAAATAATTTGATAAGGATTTGGTTGATAAGCAGAAGTTATAGACTTACAATCATTTTAATCCATATTCATTGGGTTGGGTGAAGAAAGGTGTAGACATAAAGGTTACCAAGTAATGTAAAATCACATTTGGTATTGATAAGAAGTTCATTGATAATACTACTCTAGATATTTTTCCTCTTGATGTGTTTGGTGTAGTGTTTGAAAACCCATACTTGTATATTAGGGATTCCATATTCATGAAAAGAGCCAACCAATACCACTTGGTGAAGTATGGTAAGAATTGCCTCATTTAATACTTTCTAGGAGACTCAAATATCTCTTTGGTAAGTGCCTCTAAAGCTAAGAATATTATTAATGCTAGTGGGAAATTTTCATTACTTATTTTGAGAGATATGTAACAAGAGGAAGTTGTTGCATATAAAACTAATTGTATCTTATTTACTAAAAAATAGCACAAACATATGAAATATTTGGTTTAGAAGTTCAAGGAAGTTTTATAATACACTACGGGGTTACCTCCGGTCAGGAAAATTGAGAATGAGATACATTTGCTACCTGATAGTCCACTTCATGAGTTGGAATTATACAAATAGTCCTTGAATGATGCCAAAAAGGTAAAAAAAAATAGTTACATTATTTAATTAAGCAAGGTATAACCCAACCTAGCACTTCTCCACACAGTTCTCCTATTGTTTTTAGTACCTTAGAAAGATGGTTCATAGAGTTTGTGTATTGATTATAGACCATTAAATAAAATAATCATAAATAATAGGTACCCTCTTCATTGAATTGATGATTTATTGGATCAGTTATAAGATGATAAATATTTTACTAAGCTTGATTTAAAATATGGGTATCACCGAGTTTTAATTAAGTAATAAGGCATCTGGAAAACATCGTTTAAAACTAGCAAAGGGTTGTATAAATGGTTGGTCTTATCATTCAGGATATGCAATGCACCTGTTAGCTTCATGAGGTTGATGAATGAGGTAATGATATAATTTAGTGATTCCTTTATAATTTTTTACTTGGATGGATTTATGGTTTTAATAACTTTTGGGTATCTTATTAACCATTTGCATCAAGTTTTGTAAGTTATAAAGGAGAACTAACCATTTTTGACTGAGAATAAGTGTGAGTTTTATCAAAAATTACTTGTATATTTGGGGCATGTGGTTAGAGATAGAGAGTTGATGATTGATCTGGATAAGATAAAGGGAATCCTGGATTGGCCTGCACTATTCAGTTTGATCGAAACTAGGAGTTTTATTTCCACAATTTAGTATTTTAGGAAGTTATTCAAGAACTTCCCATCCATAGAAGTTACTACATTCTGCGATAGAAGGTAGTAAGGATTTTGATTTAGGTTAGAAACAACATGATGTGTTTGAGTCATTTAAATACAAGATTATTCATGGTCCAATTTTGATATTAATTAACTTGTAAATTTCTTTGAAGTAGAAATCAATGCTAGTGACTATGTCATGGGGGTTTTCCTACTTCAAGGAGGTAGGCCACTATGTTACCATTATATATTATTTCGGAGAGCTATTTTGAATTATTTTACATATGAAAAGGAATGGTATGTTCTTTTGAAAGTGGTCAAGAAATAGAAACATTAACTGATGGGGTAACAAAACTATCATACACATAGATCACTAACCTCTTCAATATTTCAATCTCATAATAAAATTTAATAAGATAGACAATATAAGTGGATGGTTTTTTTTGCAATATTTTCCTTTGATTATAAAATATAAGAAAGGTTTGACTAACTAGTTAGTTGATATATTTTCTAGACATCCTTTATTTTTAGCTATGGGCACTTTAACTCTTATTGAACCTTTTCTATGTGAATCATATTAGGAAGGTTATGATAAGGATCCATATTTTTAAGAAATATTTCAAAAGAAACCTCTAAGTTAGGGCTTTGCACTTAGGGGATAATACTACTTCCAAGATGGGTTTCTCTAAAAGAGTGAGAAACTTTGTATAATCACAAAATCATACACTTTAGGCATTATTTAGCCTAGTATTATACTACTATTTAGAGGGTTCTCAAGTTAAGAAAGTACTAATTAATCCAACCTTTTTGCCATTTTATTTTTACCTTTTATTTCTTCATTTCCACTTATTTTCCTATTCATTCCCACCTATTTCATAATTTTCCTACCATTTTATCCTAAACCGAGGAACCCTGATCCCACCAGGGGCACCCAAGAACCTTCCTGGGTGCTACAGTCTCCTTACATCTTCCATATCTAACCTTTACAGGACCTCTGAGTGATCGTTCCTACTTCTAGAATCCACAACCAAACCTATGGTAACCTATGATAGTCTTTAGCAATAATATAATTCCTTTCCTTTTACATCCTTTCACATTTAGGATTTTATTTCATTTAGTATAATTATTTAAAATCATTCCATAATTTCTTAGCATATTTTATAGCATTTTAGTCCTATATTAGATTAACTATTATTATACTTTCCTAGTAGTATAATTTAATTTTAGTTACATCATTTTACTTTCCTAGGTTCAGTATGACACTCAATGACATCCTACTACCCCTTCATTCACCTCATCTTTATCATGGGTATTTCTACATCACAGTAGCTTATGGCTTATGGGTTTTTCATTTGACAATATTTGTTACCACACACCCATTGTGATTCTCCACTTACACTAGGATAGTATTGACTTGATTATATAAGTGTTACAATAGATCTCCTCCACTCTTCACTCTCGTTCCCCATGCCCGTTAGTACTGTTTCCATTCTTAATGATTCCTCTCCCACCTATGTTCCTAATATTTCGTGTTGGCATGCTAATGTTTTTCCACCGATCACTTTTATGGATGGGGAGTACACGATGAATTTCTATACACTCCGTCATAATTTGTTCCTATATGACCCTCCCCATTCTCTAGCTTACTTGGTTTCCAATGTGGCATCTCTAGCTGGGTTTTGACCATGAAAATGATGGTTTACTTGATGGCGTCTCCTAGCTACCTATGTCACATACATTTGGGGGAAACACATACAATTACACACCCCCCATCTCTAACATCCTGTGCATAATCATATCATCACACATTCTTTCCTATAAGCACATCATCATCGCACATCATAGAAACATCATTACCTGATGACGCACTCTTGTGTTTTGGTTCACAATTGACTGTTGAGGTATTACCATTACATTGAACACCACATACTACATCTTAGGAACTACACATTTTATTTCCCCCTACATTGCATGTCATACATCATTCATTCTACATTTACTATACATTATAATAGTCCTCACCTATGCATTACATTCATTCAAATATCTACATGCTTCCTCACATTATACACTGCACATTTTCAAATCATACATTTCCTATATTATACTAATTCATAATTACCAGTATGAGTCTAGTTTTACATTTGATCCCTACATTCTACATAATACTAGTCCTTTCCCATATACACCATAGTACATACGTCATTAGGCTATCCAAGCATAACCTCTACATCAATACCATCAAACATTATGCATTTCCACACACATACTTACATACAATGTTAAATTAAATTACATATGAGTCTAGCTTTACATTTCATCGTTACACCTTACATCATTCTTTCTACCTACACATATAACATTGCACTTTACACATTCCATATGGTACATATCCTCTACATATCCTATATTCATCACTTAGTCGTCTATACTACATTATTTTAAAAAAACCTACTCACCAACCTATGACACACTTTAGTTCCTCGGTCTACTTACATACGACTGCCATTAGGGTTTACTATTTGCTGAATGGAACTTACACTCACTATGATGCACTTTATTTCCTTGGTGCATACTCGATTATCTAGATTTAGTGACATACACCATAGGTTAAATTGTCACCTATACTATCATCTTGGAGTGGTACACACCTTAGGTTACATCACCACTCCATTATCGTTTTACCTTATAGTGATATATGCTTATTGGATAAATCATCACCTAATACAATCCATCCCATAGTGATATACACCTTAGGGCTACATCATCACTCATCCTTCTTTCATCTTCATACTGATATAATCCTTAGTGCTAAATAATCACCCATTCTTCGTCCATTCATTCTATTGTGATATAATGCTTAGGGATAAATCATCACTAATACTTCCATCCCATAGTGATATACACTTAGTGGCTACATCATCAATCATCCTCTCATCTCATAGTGATATACATCACTTAGTGCTAAATAATCACCACATGTCTTATATTCTTATTGTGATATACGCTTAGGGATAAATCATCACCCACCCATCTAAAAATTTGTGATATACGCTTTGGTTATAGGGTTCATGCACATCTCCCCACATGTCGCACTCATCACCATTTCCCATTTACACACTCTCGTTTACAGTTCATTCTTGATTACTTGAGTTGGAAAATAAAATGAAACTCATTGCATACACTTCAATTTAGCTTGGGGGGCACATTGCTCCTACCATTCCATATTGCATTCCATTTCGTCTCATCCACAACATACTACATTATATTGGTTGAATTTACTCTTACTTACTTAGTGCTCTTACATGTATCACTTTATTACACATTCTAGATAGATATCTTGTATGTCATTATCTTTATCATACACACATACACATTCACTTGCCTTTTCTAGTTGTGATCACAGATTTTACATGATCCATATACGCAGCACAAAATGTTTGGCATAGCTACCTATTACCAGTCCCACAGAGGCTCCTGGGGGCATCCACTTTCATACATTATAGGTGTTATTGTTTCATTTTGTTTCATAACACATTACTATTATGGATTATAGACTCCTTGACATATTTTTATCTTTTTTACATTCTAAAGGGTACTTTATGTGCAACATTTGTTATGCAGGACTACCTACTTCCATGGTTTTCTTGTTACATTTTTTCTCTACTTGTTTTCTCTTTGTATGCTCATTGTTTGTGAGCTTTTCCCTTTTTCCTGTGTGCACACTTGTCTACTTTTGGATTTGTAGACCAGTGGAAACGGACTTGATTTTATTACGACATCGTGAGTGGTATCCCATGTTTGCAACCCGCTTTTCATGGTCTATGTTGTCTTTCTTACGTCTTAGCTTACACTATTGTCTACTTAGCTACTACATTTTATCTGCGTATATTTTAATGCATGTTTGCATTTATGTGTTTTGTACTAACACTTGTTCTGGCCAACAACTTTGTTTGCATGTGCATTGTTTTCTACCAAGCACATTCCATTCCCCCTCTAGGGCACAATTTCTATAGGTCATAGCACGGTCAGGTCCTCCTTTGGGTCGCATACTCCTTTCGTCGACATGCATGCGCCCCCCAAAGAGGGGGGCATCATTTTGGTGAATCATTCACCCCATACAACAAATACAATCACATTTCAACACAACGGTTCAGTACATGGTCTAACAAAGTCCGCCCATGGTATTAGACAGGGCTCAGAATACAATGACTTGGGTCCTTAGTACAATCTACAAACTCCATAGCACCCAGACCAAGATAATAGTGACATGAGTGCTTTTGACCCTTCTTAGATGATTGTGACTAGGGCCAGTTACATAGCATTTGGCAGTTCAACACATTCTACAGAAATTCACACAACAGATTTTACAGGGCGCACATTCCTTAGCATTTCGACATGCATGCACTACACATTTTCATGTTGGATCAAATTGTTCAAATTTTACACACCATATGCAGTGGTGTTCTACATTACAGGAGGTAGTTAAAGGATAGAGGATAACACCAAAATTCTATCCCTACTCTTCTTCCATATCATTGACGTGAGATCGCCCCAAAAATTAGCAGCTGACACAACTAGCGTGAGATCACCCAAAAAACTTGGTATTCTATGTACATCTATAGGATCCTTTCTACACTCTTTCCTCAACATGGATTAAGTGCACATGTTCCATTTATAATTTTCTTTTCACGTGTTCTAAATTTGCATACTTTAAAAATTTCTATGCACATGCATATTTTACAAAACATTTTAACATACATAGATTTTTGACTACTTGATCGTTTTCTCCTTAGAGGTCTGACCGTATGAGAAAGAACTAGTCAAATTGGGGGTAACAAAAACAACAACAATAATGAAGTTGACAATGACACAATGACAACACACTGTGATGACACTTGCCTTTACTAAACATGCAAGTACACTACGCACCACAAAAACTACACGTGTGTTTCACACTAGGTCCACTCTCATCACTTTTTATGTGCATTTTTCATCTTTAGAATCCATGCTCCTCCAATTTTTCTTTTTGTCATTCCATGGTTGAGTCTTGTCCATTGTAAACGCTCTTTCTACTACACTCTACATGGATATCAGGTACCCATCTCTATCTACTTTATGTTACCAAGCTTTCCGCTAACCAACATAAAGTGGGGGAAAATATAGTCACAAAATCATACACTTTAGGCATTATTTAGTCACGGTCTGCATACTACTATATAGAATATGATTCATCAAGTGAAGAAAATTACTAATTAATCACAAATGTCTTTGGCCATCTTATTTTTACCTTTCATTTCATCATTGCCACATATTTGGTCTTATGCATGCCCTTACTTGCTCATTTTTCCTATTTTATACCCAGAAATTTATCATCCTCAACACTGGGCACCACGCCGGGGGCACCCTGCTGCCACTTAGGGCTCCCCAACACCTTTCTGAGCACTGCAGTCTCCTTACATATTGTAGATATGACCTTTTCAGGACTTCTAAGTGATTTTTCGTTCTTTCCAAATCAACAGTCAGACCTATAACAACCTGCGACAGTCTCTAGAAATCATCTAGGTCCTTTCCTTTTACAACCTTGCAAATTTATGAAATTTAAGTCATTTAGTAAAATCATATAAATATAAAGTTATGTGACTTTCATAGCATAGTTTATAGTGTTTCAAACACTAAGCACTATATTATCGCCACCTAACTGTTACTATACCATCACAGTAATCTAATTTAGCTCCACTTACATCCACTCTGTGTACCATCCAAGGGACACAAGGGCTTAGTTGATGAAGGCAGCACACACTTCATCAGGAGGGAAGTTCATTATATTCTATGTGACACATATTATTGCACATTTCTTTACATCTGGCTTATATTTCTCGCTATACAAACATGCAAAGAATTTTTTTCACAAGATCCACCCAGTGGCATAATGTGCCACACACAGTACAAAACTAAACTGGGTCTGAGATAATGGTGAATTTTGGTTCATATCATAAGATCACCAGTTGTGACAACTGAGCCATAGTTTGAACCCCTCATTCGTGCATCTTTATTTTTTAGGATTTGATGTCTACTTATGAGAAATTTTATAGGTCATTATTTCATTGCGTAGTTGATGCATTCAATGACTTCGGTGATCATTGTGATACCTTGCATAATGACCAAAGGTGAACAATCTAGTGATGAAGCTGAGTTATTTTACCACTTCAATGTGTGGGTTCATTCTGAGCATTTTTTTAGATTCACTATTAGAGCCTAGAAGAAGGACTCATAGTGCCCACGAAAGTGCCCCTTAGTCTACTTTCTAGGCGCCCCATGGATACTAGGTAGATCAGGTCAACTTGCACACTTTATAAACAAATAGATGGGAAAACGAAAGTGGTAAACCATACCTTAGTTCATCTCTTGAGAGGGTATAATAGGAAACATCCTAGTACTTTAGATGAAATTTTTGTGTATATCCAACATTAGTATAATAGGTAATTTCATGATTCTACCAATAAGACACTTCTTTGCACTTAGGGTTTTGATTATTTTCTTTCTTAGCTTGCATTGGGTAAATTTTTGTACTTAATTGTTATTCATCTAATGTTATGATAACAATGGAAAATTAGGCATATGGAATTCACATTTTATCTGAATCACAAGCTTGATATGAGAAAATCCTAGAAAATACATGATCCATGTATAAGAGAGATTGACAAAGAAGTCACATGCCAAGTACTTAGAAAGTAATGTCCTCATCAGAAAATGTGATCATTAATTGTTGATATGTTTACAAGGTAATCGACGAGATAGGTAAGAATCTATTGGAGGCATCATCACTTTGGATTTGAATACGAGTGAAGGGAAGCCTCTAAGGTACAAGGACAATCCAAAGCTTTTGGCATAATAGATCGGAAAGAGATGATAGCTCTGATAGCTGGGGCATTATTTAATTTCTCACCACCCCTATCAGTAGGTTTTGGGATGGAGTAGTACCTCTCAGGAAATTCCCAGTGTCACTTCCTATTAATGATGTTGGGATAGAGATAGGAAGATGCATACCAGGGACCATATTATAGTGGGTGGTGACAACATTGACAGAGGGAACTATGAGTAACAAGAATGATATTTAAATCTGTTGATGTCCACGGAATAGACACTGGTGGGATGAAATTTAGAAGAATTATCCATGGTCTCAGGTATAGAAGAAGAAAAGGTTGAAATAGATCACATGGCATGGACATAGAAAGGAATGAGTAAACACCAAATGATTTAATAAAATTAAATCTAAGATAAGTAAACTATTGATCAAATAGATAAAACAATAAATAAGCAAGATCGAGTAAAGGAAATGTAAGAAAGAGTGATATATGGTTTGTAGAATGAATCATCTTGTATTTATACGTCTAAACTAATTTTGGACTAAAGATTGATATAGAATGGTAGATTCTAGGATGTGCAAACTTTGTATCATAAAATATGGGTCAGTTAAAAATCTTAGATAATGGGATGTCTCCTGGATCCAGGGATAGTTGGCTACCTAGGCACTAGTATCTGATCTATGTGTTGGTGTCTACAAAAATACCCAGGATCTGGTTCTTTCCATGTCCCTGTTTGTTCACTGTAGGTCACTCTAAGGAAGATTCGGTATGTGTCACATATGTACCTATAGAGAATAAACCCTAGCTACCAATGATAATACTCAAGTGCACATTAAATGAATACAAATATGCATATTCTTAAGTTGGAATGACCTTAGCGGTCATTCCTTACAATGTGATTTGGGGAATAAATTTCACTACACCTCATCAGTTGTTAGACTCAATGTATGGACTTATTTAGCGTAAAACTGTGTGATTGGAATAGTTTCCAAATATGGAGCTAGAAGTTTCCCTAGTACCATGTATTCGCACATTAGAGATAGCTTGGGATACATAACTCAACATGTTCATTCTTCAAATGAAAATGTGTCAAGTCATGGAATGATGGTAGATCTGGAAACCTCTTGGATGACAGTGAAGTATGTCACGCCAACATGTATTCTTTTTGTGTCAGTAGATAGAAAATATTATGCTCCTGGATACCGATAATATGTTCCTCTTAAATGCTTTCCCCCTTAATGAGATTAATAGTTGTGTAACTGACATATATAGTTATACAACCACCACCTATGATTCATTTGCTTAAGTTCCATCATGAACAAGTGAAAGGATGACACAACCAGTGTTAAAGAAGACAAGAAAGCAGTAACTATACCTGAACAGATCGCAAAAAAGAGGAATTTGAAAAAGGACAAAGGTGCCCAGATGGGACAATAACGCCCGGACGCTCCTTTCCCTAATGGGAATTTGTACATTGGTGCTCAAAAGGTCAGGTAGTGAAATCATAAGTTGATTTACTCATGTCGTATGGAAGTGCAAAACTATAGAGTTGTCAATTCAAGTGTAAGACAACAAGCAAGAAGATGAAAAGGATAAAAACTATGTCAAATAAAAGTAAAGAGGTGTTAATGAGTAATCTTTCTTGCTAAAGGGTTTTCATACATAGTAAATGACATAGGGAAGGTTAGATTGTATCATATCTAGAGTGCATGATTTAGTGACTATAAGGTGAAGATGATGGAGATGTCAATATTTGTGTGAAAAATCCTCTCTATACTCTCAATGCATTTATAAAAGGGGAAGGCTTGTTTGATATCACAAGGACTAGATTTTTCTACAAGAAGAAAATGGTGTCTAAAGATACCATTTAATCAACATTCATATTAACATTTAAACATTAATACAT
This sequence comes from Taxus chinensis, assembly GCA_019776745.2. Taxonomy (NCBI): domain Eukaryota; kingdom Viridiplantae; phylum Streptophyta; class Pinopsida; order Cupressales; family Taxaceae; genus Taxus; species Taxus chinensis. The sequence goes on from JAHRHJ020000754.1 coordinate 39,355, forward strand.
TATGCCATATAATAAAATAAACATTACATAATGAAACAAGTAAATACATACCAAAGATAAATACACATGTGACACAATATGTATAGTGGAAAACCCCAATAGGGTAAAAACCACTTCAAATAACCTTTTACTTTCAGAGAACCAAACTTACATCCAGTAACTTTCACCTCCTCCTTTCAACCCTAATCACAAGGGTAAATAATTTTCACCTTTGATATATTTTCACGAACATATCAAATGAGGACCTTAATGTCCTTTTTATACAAGGTGATTGGGTATGTCTCCCGACCCACCTTTTCAACCTAAAAGGTTGACACATACACCTAGGTTTATAATATTTAATATTAGAAATATAATCATTTCATGATATTAAATATTTAACCTAAAGTATATACCTAGGTTAGCATATTTAATAATAGAAATAGAAATATTTCATATTATTAAATATTAACCTATATAATAGTGATGGACCCATTTAATTAAGGGGTGGCCAACCCACTTAATCATTATGTTCCAACACTCCCCCTTAATGATAAGTGGGGTAACATATGCCAATAGATTACCTTCCCGTGGTACACTATAGGATTTACAATCCTTAAACCATAAAGGTTTTAGGCTAGCATATCGGGTGAAGGAATTATAACACCTTCATCATACTCAAGTTACCTTTTGGTACAAAAGGATTTGGAATCCCAAAGATCATCCCATGATCAAGTGGCTAAGTATGATTTGTGAGTTTTACATGTTCTCACAAGTTCTCATAAAAGGTTATTGAACCCAAGCATATAGGAGCCTTTTATAACTAAGGACCTCCTTAACAATATGCTTGCACTGGATGTTTACCAGTAAACTCAATAACACTAAAGAGTTTACTGAAGACCACCTTTAAGGTCTTTCTACACTTCTTTCTAAAAAATAAGTCGAGGAGGTATACATGCCGAAGGTCTTTTTACACTTGCCCAAAGGTATTTTTACAATTGCATTTTTAATATTACAAATACCAAGTTCCATTAGGAGGTGACATTTTCATGCACACTCCCCCTCAATGGAAACTCTAACAATCCAAGTTTTCCATGAAAGTGACAAAACTTTACAGTACTCAGGGACTTTGTGAAGATGTCAGCAACCTGCTCTTCAGTCGACATGAACTTGAGATTTATCTCATCACTTAGCTCCTTTTCACGGATGAAGTGTATATGTATCTCAATGTGCTTCATCCTCTGATGTTGAACTGGATTCTTAATCAAGAGTAATACAACTTTGACCACCACATAGAAGAGGAATACTTCCTTTAGCTTCCATGTGTATCTCTACCAACATCCGCTGCAGCCAAATGGCTTATTTTCTTCTTCCATTGTAATTATCTACCTCAGTAGAAGAAATGGAGACTGTTGATTGCATTTTTTGTTCCAAGTAATGGTTCCTGTACCAAAAAATTGAACACATATCCAATATATTTTATAACACAACATCAGTATGGTTAGAATCACAAAATCCATATAAGATAGAATTTTCATTCTTAGTATAATGCAACCCATAATTGATTGTTCCTTTAATATATCTAAAAATTATTTTTGCAAGATTCCAATGATCTAAAAAAAAGGTTCCTGCATAAACCTTGAAGTAATTCCTACTGTATAGGAAATATCTGATCTAGTTATAGTTAGATAAATCAAACTATCAACTAACAACCTATATAAAATAGGATCAACCTTTTTCATATGCAATTTTTAGGATCAATATTTAGTCCAACTTCCATTGAAGTAAAAAATGGTTTACAATCAATCATAATAAACTTTTTCAATACATAGGTTGCATATTGTGTTTTGAAAAATAACAATAGAATGAAATGCAGTCATACAAAGAACATGATGTGAGAAACCTAACTCATTCATTTCAAAAGTATTGTTTCAATTTCTCTTTAATCCTATGAATTAAAGTAGAACTATCACCAGTCATAAGAAAATCATCAACATATATACATATAATGATAATATGAGAGCCTTCTTTCTTAATGAATATATCATTGTCAGAAGAACAATTAACAAAACCTAAGAGTTTAAAGAAGGAAACAATTTTCACATACCAAGCTCTAGGAGCTTGCTTTAAACCATACAAGGATTTCTCAACTTACAAACATAGTTTTCTTTACCAGTTTCTTCAAATCCTTTAGGTTGAAACATGTAAAGTTCTTCTTTTAAATCACAATTCAAAAAAAATTTTTCCTTATCCATTTGGTGGATTTCCCACCCAAAAATGAGCAGTAATAGCAAACAAGGCCCTAACAGTACTCATCTTAGCTACAGGAGAAAAGGTCTCAACATAATCAACACCAGGTTTCTAAGTGAAATCTCTAGCAACAAGTCTAGCTTTGTGTTTATCAATGCTACTATCAACATTATATTTTACTTTGTATAACCATCTAGACCCTATAACACTTCTAGAGGTAGAACAAACTCCCAGGCATTCATACAAGGTCATTCAAAATGCTCATGTTCATACATTAATGATGGCTTATGATGGCTTCTGGTCATATTCCTAAGGTTAATAGGATTAGAACTTTCTAACATAGATTGAGCCCATTTTGGTTTCTTAACTAGGGAGATAGGAGATTCAGAAACATCCATAGTATCAACACAAGAAACATCATCATGACCATTTACCAAATTTTCATTATCAGAATCAAAACCATCATTAGAAGAATTGACAGATTTAGGAATATCATCACCATTTGTAGATGAACAAAAACATTTTTCCAACACAATAACATTGTGATTTTCAGTTACTTCCCTTTTTACAGGGTCGTAAATCCTTAGACCTATAGTGTTAATACCATATCCAACACAAGAAAAAATAAGTCATATCAAGTTTCTTTCTTTTCTTTTTAGGGATATATAAAGAAGCATTTAATGAAGCAACTTCAAAAGAAGAAGACAACACATGTAAACCTTTCACTAGATTATATCTAGACATTTCATATAAGCTTTGATAATTAACATGTCCTAACCTTTCATGCCATAGTTTTGAATTATTCAAACTTTGAGATATAAAACAAGATGCAGAAGAGAAATCATCACAAAATATATAGACCATTTCTTTGAATTCCTTCAGCAATTATGTTATCATCACTATCCTTGATGTACCAAGTGTCCTTCAAAATTTGAATAGATAATCCATCATGAGTTAGTTGAGAACATGATAAAAGATTCTTTTTCAGTTTAGGAACAAGTAAAACATTATTCAAAACACCATTCACAAATTTTACTTTTCCTTTTTCTATTGCTTCTAAAAATGAATTATCACCAAGATATACATGTTCATTGATTTTCATACTATCAAATAACGAATTGGAAATACCAGTCATATGATTTGAAGCACCTGAATCTAGAATCCATTCAGAACTAGAGGAAGAGAATAAGGTAGCATTTAATGCAATAGTTTTAGGAGCATCACTAGAACTATCCTTTTTCCTTAAATTATATTTAGAAGACAACTGTTTCTGATTTTTATGGATAGTTTTCTTAGATTTGCAATCTTCCTTTTTATGCCCAAATTTACCACATTTGTGACAATTACCATTAAAGCTTATATGCAATTGTTCAGAAGAAACACTTTTCTTATTAACAAATGAAGATTTAGATCTAAAATTCTGATCCGAGAAGGGCTTGCGAGGTTTGAATTTTGAATTCTGAGTGAGTGCCTGAGAGGCATTCTCCTTAGATTCAAAGTTCAACATCACTTGCTCTTCTTGTATCAGAAGAGAACTCAAAGAATTTAAATAAGGGCAATTCATTCTCATTCTGATATTTAGAGTTTAAGATAGAAATAAAATTCCTAAATATTTCATGTATATTCAACTGAACAATAAAGTAGATTAATTTTTCACCAATTAAGTCACAATTGCATCCATCTAATTTTGCTTTAATATTTTTAATTTTGGCTAAGAAATTAACTACTTTTTCATCTCCTTTCATAGGAGTCGTAAGAAATTCTAAAACAAGCTTAATGATCTTAGATAAGCGTGTACCTTCATGCATGGATTCTAATTGTGTCCATACCTCTTTCGGATGTTCAATATTACCAATGTGCAGAAGATATTCATCATTCACATTGCGCAGAATCATGGAAAGAGCCTCCTGTATCTGTTGTGAGAATACATTCACGTTATTGTCGTCGCTTGATGACCGATGGGAGAAACTTCAGATCTAGAAACAATCGTCCATATTTTCCTCACCATAAATTCTAATTTAACCATGATCTTCTAGATGTTATAACTGGCCCCATTCAAGATCTTGGATTTATCAAGGCAAAAATAACTAGACGCCATTGTCTTCCTGAACCTGTAAAACACATCTCATTGTAGTATATAATACACCAAAAATTAGATACATATTTTAAAAAGATGAAAATATCTCAATTTTGATCAAAATAGTTTGTATCAATAATCAAGTATATATTTTTAAGTCTGATTATAACTATTTTACAGAACCAGATCTACAGAAATATATGATATGTAATATGTACTACCTAATTTTGAAAACATTACAGAAATTGCTAGTGATTCCATGAACCTACGCTTCTAGGGTGAATTTGATGATTGCCAATTGCTGGCGATTTGGTCTCAAAATTTAAACTAAATTAAGAAAATGGTTATTTTACCATTTTTTCCAAATTTTAGGTTATGACTGGTAAATTTCCAGAAATGTCTAAAATCGTCGATGATTTATAAAATCACCTGTGATTCCTGTGTTAAAATACAATTTTTATATTTCATCCCAGATTTTTTGATTTTCTAATCTTTTGACAGAAATATAGCTTTTGTACAGTTCCTGAAGATTTTTGGGATGAATTATAATAAAATATAAACATAAATATAATTTTCATTAGTTTTTAATAAATTATAAAAAATTACTATAGTTTTAAGACTATAGTATAAATTTATTAAAAACAATTAGAAAGAACCTATTAAAGGAAGCCACAAAGGAATAGATGATACTAAATTTAAAAATATGTAAAAATAAACAACAAACCAAGATATTTGGACAACAATATTATTTTGCCCCATTCCAAGGTTTTTAACCGAGCCAATAGGAAAAATCAAATTTCCTATTCTCGAGGAAGATTGTCTCCCTTTGAATTTTTACATATTTACCCTGGAATTTAACCTGGGCTACACATATATTAAAACTTAAAGAAACATAGGAAAATATTTCATACAATATTTAACCCTTCCAACTATTTTACCCTTCACACAAATATTCACGGGAGGTAATATTCTTTCCAAATTTTCACTTGTGAAATCCACATAAATTCTTCATAAAAAAACTTAGGTTGCACAAAAAAATTAGAAAGAAGAGGTCTCGACCATTTTGAATACCCTTTCGAAATGATTGAATAAACCCATAAAAATTAAATAGATTAAATACTATACCTTAGATCTAAGCTATTTAATTTTACCCCAAGCTTTGATACCATGTTAGAAATTGAGGATTCAACTAGTATGGATTTAATCAACATTCATATTAACATTTAAACATTAATACATTATGCCATATAATAAAATAAACATTACATAATGTAAACAAGTAAATACATACCAAAGATAAATACACATGTGACACAATATGTATAGTGGAAAACCCCAATAGGGTAAAAACCACTTAAAATAACCTTTTATTATCAGAGAACCAAACTTACATCTAGTAACTTTCACTCCTCCTTTCAACCCTAATCACAAGGGTAAATAATTTTCACCTTTGATATATTTTCACAAACATATCAAAGGAGGACCTTAATGTCCTTTTTATATAAGGTGATCGGGTATGTCTCCCGACCCACCTTTTCAACCTAAAAGGTTGACACATACACCTAGGTTTATAATATTTAATATTAGAAATATAATCATTTCATGATATTAAATATTTAACCTAAAGTATATACCTAGGTTAGCATATTTAATAATAGAAATATAAATATTTCATATTATTAAATATTAACCTATATAATAGTGATGGACCCAAATATAAAACATTTATTTATATGTTTTATTTAACATCTAAAAGTAAAAACTAAAATAAAACTAACATAAAATAAATATAATATAGATCAAACCCGCATAATTACTCACACTTGTTATCTTTGACACTCTTAAAATAAATTACATTTTCATGTGTAAATACATAATCATTCACTTACATGAAAAAGTAAAAAATACCTCTAACAGTTAAAAACTAAAAAATATAAACAATATAAATCAATATTATAATATTATAGTTACTTACCTATTCACATTTATTATTTACTATGTGGTAATATCCCTGCACAGTTATTTATGGATTCACACTTGTTCACCACTTTTAAAATAAATTACATTTCCATGTATAATAACATAATCATATATTTATTTTATTTATTAAACATTGAGTCAGTATTAACACAAATTATTTTAACCATTACATATTAGTTGGAAAATTTATTTATTTTTTCAAACAATACACGCCATTACACTCTTTTCCTACCATTGTAGGAACACCTATTATTGTAATGAACTTAGTTAAGTTGTTAATCTATTATCACCAAGATAAGATTTGTTTATTTTTGAAAGAAGGTAGTTTACAAATCAAATTTACACTAGATGGTGAAGATTTGTACCCTCTTGTTCAATGTGAATGAGATGCAAGGGTGAAAAATGCTTCAAGGGGATTAAAAGTGCATTTTTATATGGCTAGGAGCTGAGTGGCTAAGTGGTTATATAGGCATCCAAAATTTTGTGTCCCCTTATCCCGTTTTCACCTAGTGCAATCTAGGGGGACATCAAGGGATTAAAAGTGTGTCATGGGTCTAGGTACATGATAGGTAGTCAATCAAAATGTAAGTTTTGGAGTTCCTAGGTGAAAAAGTGGTGAGGTTATGTTTGTGATAATTTGGCTAGGATAGTGCACTTTTGTGTCCTCTTTCCCCCTTTACACCTTGGGGACAAGACAATATGAAAAATAATTCTCAAAAGTGTGCGAATGGGATATCTTATCATGAAAAGTGGGCATGCTAACTTGATTCATCAATTTTCTCTCCATAACACCTCAATTCAAGGTATTAAGTGATGCAACTATAAACTCAATGAGGGGAGTGAACTTTGGTTTCCCCCTTTTCACTCTTGAAAATGGGGACAAGCCAAGGGGATAAATCATGCTTAAATTCCTTATCATGTTATTTTGGGATGTTAATGTCACTTGGAAAGTCCAAATTAAGAAACTGGGATGTTGGAAGTATGACCACTGAGAGAGGGGTGAATCAGTGGATTTAAAACATTCATTCATTCAAAATTTATCTATCCATTGATCATTCATCAAATTAAACATCAACATTCCTTACCATTAAACTTATCTGAACCGTTAAGATTAAACAACACAACATAACCATCATACCATATGCAAGAGGAAAACAACAACACATGGACATGAAATTTAAGTGGGAAAATATAAAGGGGAAGAAAACCCACTGAAAGTAAACTTAGTTATAGCCATGTTTCAAATTTAGTTAAGTATCAACTCAAAAAGGAACACCAACCCATTGTGTATAGTTAGGCACTAACCCCACAAGGAGAACCATACCCTTCTTTAGAATGAAGCACCCACTTCATAAGGATAGCACCAACCCTACAAATTGTAGTGAGGAACACAAACCCCATAAGGAGCACCAACCCCTAGGTTACAAAAAGCACCAACCCTACAAGGAGCACCAACCCCAAGGTTTTTAGAACCCTACAAGGAGGAACCAACCCCCTAGATGACTCAGCACCAACCAAATACCATTTGAAATTTCATTTCATCTCTTGAAATGTTTGCTCATGTAACTGATGATGACTCTATGAATCTCACTTCTTCATTATCTATCTCCTCAAAACACCTCTTTAGCCTCCATGCCAAGAACTTCTTCCTTCAAGTTGATTTCATCATCTACCTAGCTTGCCCATACCTAATATCACTCTCTCTAGAACAACATCACATCCTCATTTCCTATCATCAAAAATTTCAAAAACACCTTCATCACCTTACCTCAAATAGCCCTCTAGGTCTCACTTTTCTCTCACCTATCCACACTACTAGCTCAAAATGAGCCTTCTAACTTGCATTTTATACTTGTTTATTTCATTAAAATTCACCTGGGTCAGACATCATAGAGTAAAAAACTCCGCACAACATAATATCATGATAAAAAATATCACCCAAAGGACCATGTAGGTCTCCATCATCACCTATAACCTTCTAGGCCTCCATTAGGACTCAAGAAGCCTTAAAACACCAAAACAAGCCAACTCACCACCAAGAGGGAATGTTCTAAAACAAAAAAAACTTCACCAAAGCATGGAACACTTATACATTTTTTATAATCCTTAAAAAACCTTTAAGAAACCATGAAACACATAGGAACAACATCTAAAATCCATGAAACCTACTTGAGACCATGCACAACCAAGCACCCTCAAAAGTAGCCTTCAGAGAACAAACCATAAATTCCTCAAAACTCATTAAAAACTAAATATGATATATGATTAGAAATATATTGACCTTAATGATCATCACCAAACTCAATTCATGGCATAAATCTTCATGTACCACCTTTTAAACATCTTTGCACTCAAATTTCTCCAAACTACCCAAAAACCCCAGTCTTCAAAGATAGGGCACACTTGACCTCCTAAAGGTTCATCCATGATCTGAAACCATCATGGACATGAAGAAAATACTACCATGTTTTCAATAAATATTTAAATTTATTCATCAGGTTCCAATGGAAAATTTTCTCACAAACTAAAAATTTCCAAAAACTAGCATTTTGGAGTGGGGCCCAAGGTAAAATTTTAGTGGAGAATATTCTTCAATTTGGCATGAATATTCCAGTATTTTGAAATCATGAAACCAAGGATGAATTTTTACAAGTACGAATTAGTACCTTTCTCCTAAATTTTATAGGTACCAAGTTAATTTTATGGGTCAATATGGCATTCACCATGAAATTGAAAATGTCCTATATAATCATGGGTAGTTCGTCATAGTATACTAGTAAGGTATCGTCTTTGGGATAACCAAATACATAACAAGCAAGTAAGGAGTCAAACCATAGACATGCAAAAAATTGTAGTTCCTGACAACAAAGTTACCAAGGAGTGTAGATCGACTAAAATAAAAATTAACTACTGGCATGAAAATAAATTGGCTAAAGATGCCTACAACAACTAGAAGTATCTTCCAGTAGCGCGATTAAATGCAGTCGCGCGACAAGATATTTGTTGTCGCGCAACAGTAAATAAATGGTCATCATGAATTTGGTTTTTTTGCGAATAGTGATCCCTCTCATGATGACTTTAAATTAATTCTCCATAATCATAGTTTTCACATAAATCGCTAACCAATTTCTACCTATGTCGTGAAAGTGGTTCTTAAAATTTTCCACCTAAAAATTTCAAACGAATCTTAAACTTTTTAAGTGGGGCCCACATACTATTAAAACCTATAAATCATACATGGATAAATATGGAAGATTCCTATACAAACATCCAATCATCACATTTGGTCAAAGCAATCAATTTTATGAACACTATACCAAATCAATTTTTCTCCAAGTCGCTGGTTAGCTACGGTTTTAAGAGGGTTTTAAACTTGTTTATCTTCTTAATGTTTGTTCCTAAGAAAGTTGTATAATAAAACAACCTCATTCATACTTGTAAAATATTCATGAACTAACCTATTTCAACTATCCCCAGGAGCTATTGGGTCCCCATGTAAATCACACACTCTCCAACGAGCATCTAGAAAGTCAACTTTTAATGCTCAAAATCTCACCTTTGTGAACTCAGTATAGGACTAAAAATCACATATCTTGCAAAATATTTCATTATAGGACCTGAAACTTGGACCACACCATCATATCAACATACATCCAGCATTCTTAAATTCTCACCTTTCCATTTCTATCTTAAAACATGATCAATTGACATTCATCTGGGGCATGTTTTCTCAAGGATTAGGTCTAGTGTATGACCTAGAAACCATGACTTCTAAACTCATATACTTACCCTCTAAGAAAAATTTTGAGTGTCCCTAAACCACATCATACATTATTCCCATGCTCTTATCCATGCTCACACATCTGACTACATGCTTCACTTTCATCATGTCATACCTCACTCTTCATGCTCTAGGCCTCTAAAAACAACCACCTTGAAACAAACTTATTTCACTAAATCTGATTTCCTCATCACCTTGGAAATTTATACAACCTATAATGAACTTCATCACACTCCATGACATCATATTAATATCACCAATTCACTTCAATACCTATACAATACACCATAATCAATCATAACTTCTCAAGAAATCATGCACCAACACCTAAACCAAACAACTCATCAAGAAAATCAACTTTTATGGACACTATCAATAAAATTTCACACTCCATAACTCTTTTGACATCAAAAAATACTGACAACACCTTTATTTTGACATAAATGGCAACACAATGCAATAATATTCCCTTTTTCATTGATAGCAAATTTATTGATGCAAAAACATAAAATAAACATTCTCCCCCTCAAAAAACATGTCATAAGCTCATTATCCCCCTTTTGACATTAATGAGAAAGGAAAAATATACTTACAACATAATAGTCATATTCATCTAGAAACACACTAGGATCACCACTTCATTGGAAACATCAACCAAACATGAAAAGGTCAACTCTTCATATAAAACTCTGACTTTTACTCTCTTGAAGCAACACAACAACAAAAATTATCCCCAAAAGTAGATGCATATCTTCTAACTATATTTACAATATTAATCATACATATAACTAATGAAAAACAATTACCAACTACAAGAATCAAATAACTTAGCTCATCATCAACATAGCATCCAACACCCAATCTTGTCTTCGTGACAGTTTTTGCCTTCATGGCACCAAAAACCTGCTTAAACATTTGTTCTTACTCTATTCTATGGCCTTCATTTTGATTTCAATCCTTAACAAGATTATTTGATGATTATACATTTCCTTCCTGAATCTTGACACCTTTTTCATAATTATTCATATGTGAAAAATCAAGAACCAACATGCTTGAAAACTATGCAAATCACTTTCATAGACCTTCTTGAATCAATTCTCTACTCTCCTTGACCTAACCTATTCTTTCATGACACTAAAAACCTTGCATCCTTAGAAAAAAAATCTAATAAACTCCAATAAATTCATCTCAACTTACTTTATTACCACAGTCATGTTTCCTAGGTACATGAAGCTTCAAAGAACACATACCTTGTCCAATCATACATGATTATTATGAAACAACTCTAGTCAATCATTGTGATATTCACTCACCTCTTAAACTTATTTAATGAGAAATAGTTTTGATTGAATCCCCCTAAGTCATGCAACACTTCTTACTAATTCCAAATGTAACCTTACATGTTCTTGACACACATGATCCAAACTCACCATATCAATTGAAATGAGAAATGAACACTCTTACCTTTTAAATACTAATAAAACTTCCATTAGGTATCACATACCTCATAACATTGTCTACATGGTTATGAATTCAATGATCATAGAACACTTTAACACTTGATACCTAAAATAAATAATTAAGTCTTACTCACTTGCACAACACCTAGAATACATTTCCTTTCTTGACTATATCAAAAAAATCCTTAGACCATATATGGAAAACTTGAAGCAAAAAATATTTTCATACCTAATTTCATGATCATCAAAGCTTCTTATACCTACTAGATCATAAAACTAGAAAACCAATACCCCATAGAGAAATATGCATGAATTATGCATGTTAAGCTAGAAAAGTTACTAGGAACCTCTTTTTGAGCCATACCAAGTCATGATTCATGACTCATCATCTCTCCATGGTATCAAACTCTTTATTAGAAACATACCTGAGTCATATTCATGCATCATCTTCTAGGGTCAAGCACATACTCATTTAAACTTCATATAGCTATCTCAAATGATACCACACCTTCATGCTTGAGACATCATGCTTCAACCTTGAACCTTGTGTTAGCATATTTATTTTTCAACAAATGAGTAAACCCATACTTCACAAACCTTCCTTGTGATATTTTAAACATAACAACCTTTCTTGGGCTAAGCCCTTATATAGGTCTCTAAAAACCATCAACACTTTCTCCAACAAACCTTTAAGAATTCATTATACCTCATAGCACTCTTTAGATGATCTTACTTTTCTTACAACTCTTCCATTCACACTTAATTACAATAATATATGGATTGAGCTAAAGTAATTCATCAAAAATACCTTCTTATATTGCACTAGGAGTCACTTCAATGAATTTATTGACACTTGTATCTTTGTAATGATGGGATACAGTCAAGCCCTACTTTAACTCAATATTTTTTTTATACTTGTAACTTCATGAGAATCACTTTTTGTAAAACAGACAAAAAATTCATACCTTGATACAACTAGGCATAATAAGCATCCCTTAAATCAAATTCTTCATGAATGTAACATAACTAACAACATTCACACCATACACATGTTCATGAAAAATATCATAAGATACTAAGACTTCAATCCTTCTTGAACATCCCAAGATCCATTCTTTTCGCTATCTATCTTAGAATCTATGATCAAAAGTGTCTTCCATTCACTTGATAAAATGATTTCTAGACCTTATAGGCATACAACACTCTTCCTATCCTTTCGATCATATTTCCCTCATGACTACATAACTACAACACCACAACTTCATATCTTCAATTTATCCACTCAAGCTCCATGAATAATTCCAAACCTTAAATCATCTTGTTAGTCTCATAATAAGCTCTTAAAAGTATAGAAAATTTGATATAAAAACCAATAATCACATATATGCACACACATTACAAATATTATTTCATGATCCAAAAACATATATTCTTGAAATCTATAGACAATTTGGAACAAAAATTTAAAATCATCTATGCATGTCATTACTGTCAACTCAGAACATAGATCTCCCCCTAATATCAATTTCTCTTTGTCTTCCTTCATGATGAGCTGAGAACAAAACTACGACTTCTTCCAACTTAAATATGCAAAAATAAACCTATATAATAAATATCACACCATTTCATACCTTAATTCATCATAGGATTAACAAGATCCCCCTAAGATATTTTCTCCATTTTTATCTATTTTTTCCCCTTCTTCTTCTTATCCAAAGTCTTTTGTTCACATTGATTGAATAAGAAGGAATATTCATTGAACAACAAGTCATACCTTATTTGATAGATTCATGGACCATCACCTTGATGCATTCTTGATAATTTTATGCCATTATTTACTTGTTTTTACTAACATTTTGTTTTATTAGCTATATATGATTTCATTATCATAGTGTCAAAATTGCTTGACACATCATTTTCATCATGCCTTATCTCAAACATACTGATTTACCACTTATAACCAGTCAACTCTTCTTGAAGGTTTTATTTGGTCTCTTCATTACTTGAATTAATGATTAGAAATTCATGACTCAAATATACTTCTTACTTTGCATTTATAGGTTCAATCAATATCTAGGACACATTCAAATTTTTCTCCTAGGTCATTTTCAACACATTCATTTTCTTCTTTAGTGAATCATGATTTAGGTTCTGTACTAAGGCCTTCTTTATCATCTTCATGAGTCTTTTCATCACTTGGAAACTTAGTGAAGGGAGTGCAAACATTAATGAATGACTTCCATATATCAAACCTCAAGGGTTTTAAGAAACTTCTCATTATGAACAAGGGTTCTATCCATATTAAAATTGACTGCATGTCATACATGTGTTTCAATGGTATCCTCTAAGTTGTTAAACTTGATTTAGAAGGACCTTTTTTTTATACCAATTGTTGGAAGCATAACCACTGAGAAGAGGGGTGAATCAGTGGAGATAAAAACTTTCATTCATTCAAAATTTATCCATTCATTGATCATTCATAAACTTAAACATCAAACTCAATCAACCATTGAACTTAGCTTAACCATTAAGATTAATCAATGTAACATAACCATCAAAACATATGTAAGCAAAAAAAAAAAAGAACACATGGAAACCAAATTTAAGTCGAAAACCCTAAAGATTAAGAAAACCCAATGAAACAAAACTTTATTATAGCAATGTTTCAAATTTAGTTAAGCACCAAGTCAATAAGGAGATTTAACCCCAAGGTTTAGTGAGACACCAACCCAATAAGGAGAACCAACCCCTGATTTAGTATAGCACCAACCCTATAAGGAGAACTAACCCCTGATTTATCATAGCACTAACCCTAAAAGGAGCACTAACCCCTGGTTTAGTAGAACACCAAACCCTAGTTTAGTAGAGCATTAACTCTACAAGGAGAAACTAACCCCTAGTTTAGTAGAGCACCAACACTAAAATGATGCACCAACTCTCTAGATGACTAAAAACTAAAAAAATCCATCTAAATTTTTTTCCATCTCTTATTTTTTACTGTAACAATTGATTATGACTCAATGAAGCAAACTTATCCTTCTATCTCTCTCAAAACACATCTCTAACCTCCATGCCCAAGAAATTATTCCTTCAAGCTAATTTAACCATTTTCCCTAGCTTTCCCATACCTAATATCTCTCTAGAACAGAATCACAACATAATTTTCCTCTCAACAAGGTCACAAATACCTTCTTTACCTCCTTTAAACAACCTCCTAGCTCTCACTTTTATGCCTTTCTAACAACCATTTTAAACAAGCCTTCTAAACTACTTTAATACTCATTTATTTATTAAATCTCACCTGGATTGGCCATAATAGAGTAAAAACACTCCCTAAAACATATTAATATGATAAAAAAAATCACACAAATTACCATGTAGGTAACCACCCATCACATATATCCTTCTATATCACCATTAGGACTCAAGAAAACCCTAAACACCAAACAAGCTAGCTCGCCATAAGGGAAATTTTCTATACTAAAAAATAAACTTCACCCAAGGATGGATCACACTGACAAATAATTTATAATCCTTCAAAAACCTCCAGAAAATATGAAATACATTGGAAAAACATCTCAATCCATGAAACCTACTAGATACCCATGCACAACCAAGCACCCTAAAAATTGGACTTCAAAGAATAGGCCATAACTTCCTCAAAATGCATCAAAATTTCAAGTGCGATATACCATTGAAAATAAATTAACCTTAGGGTAATCATAAAACTAAAACCATGCCATGAAACTAAATGTAGTACCTCCAAAACATCTTTACACCCAAACTACTCCAAACAACACCAAACTGACCAAAAACTAGTCTTTATAGATAGGGCACACTTGACCACCTAAAGAATTATCCATGATATGAAACCATCATATACATGAATAAAAATACCATTATTCAATAATTGATAAATTATTGATCAGCTTCAATGGAAAATACTTTTTCACAAATTGAATGTTTATAGAGACTTTCCTTTTTGGGTGGGGATCACATATAACAAAAAACCTCTAAATCATACATGGAGAAATTCGGATTCCTGTACAATATCAAATAATTATTTTTGATCAAGCAATTAATTATGGGTCATAACAATCATTTATTTCCAGGTCACTGCTTCACTTTTTTCTTTAAAAGGGTTTAAAATTTGATATCTTCATAATGATTATTCATAGAAACATGACAATAAAAACAACCTCATTCCAGTTCAAAAATATTCATGGTATAGTATTCAACTATCTCCAGGATATTGGTTCCCCATTGAAAGCATACACTCTCCAACAAGCATCAAAAACTCAATTTTTATCTCAAAATTTCACCTTTGGAAACTCATTATGGGTAAATATCATATAACTTTCTTAATCTTACATTCCAAGACCTGAAATTTGGAGTACACCATAATATAAAACATCTCCACATTATGAAATTCTCACGTTTCCATTTCCATTCTCAAAAAAAATCCAAATCACTTCACTAGGGCATGTTTTCTCAAGGATTGGGTCTAGTGTAGAACTAGAAAACATGATTTCTCCTCATATATGCACTTTGAAACACTTGTGAATGTCCCTACACCTCATCCACATGCTTCCCATGTTGTTACCATGCTCACATATCTTATACACACATGTATGTCATCATACCATACCATACCATACCTGCATGTTAGATTCACAAACAAGCACCTAAAACATGCTTGTTTAACTAAATATGACTTCCCTCAACACCTTTGTTGGGCCTTAGAATATTGATTGAGTCCTGAAGGGCACGTGCATGCATGGGACCAATGAAGAAGATGCACACATGGGGAAAAGAGTGCAAGAGAATGGTTTTAAAAGGTTTTAATAGAAACCACAATGCGTGTCTAAGGCAGAGAAAAGGATTTCAGGACTTAGTCATATTAAGAAGTTGAAGAGGCACTTGAGGAAACAAAAAGCTTGACTAGGCATGCTGAGTGGATAACGTGACAACCTAGTAACTTGGTGGTAAAGAAAATAATATTCCACTTATGGAACATTCTTGAAGACATCATTGCAGAAAGTGGAGATCTCGGATCAGAAGAAGCATGCTCTATTGGAGGACCACGTTGACACTTGACAACCACTCTACTACTTTAGGAAGGCATAGCGGTGGGTGTTAAAACTATTTATAGAGATGCTCAGGTAGATGAAGGAGAGAGATAAATAGGGTGATATTTAGAGGAAGAGAAGAAGATGGCCATGATGCGATGAGCCATACCAAAGTAGGAAAATCCCTACAAAATGAGTAGAAGATTCTAGGGGTTGGGGTTCTCATTAGAGGACTATAGCAGTGTTAGCATATCTAAGGGAATGGGTATGCTAAATTTTTGTAATAGGGAAGAATAGCTAGGGTTTCTAATGCACGAGTCATTATATATCAGTATGATATGACCCTTTTTGATGTAATATGGTTACTGAACTATGATCAAAATAAATATATGGTTTTTTTTTAAATACATTTTTCATGGGTGTAAACCCTAGTGCCTTTTTCTTTATATTGTGGATCAGATCTACTATGTATATGATGTTTATTTTATGGGTATGTTGGTGTAATGATTCACGATATGCTTTCAAAATATATGCATGATCATTTACTTTTCTACACTTAATCCATCAATAATGACAACATCTACCAACAATGCTCACATAAAGTAGGGGCTCAGTGCCTGTGTGTACCTTGGGTGAGTACTCAATGCCCACTGAGTGATAGGCCGATGTGCATAGGGTTAGAAGATTATTCTATGCACATAAAAATGACTACATCTTGGTTCCATTTATGGGACATCTTTTCAAAGTTGTTATGAGAGATGAATACATCTTGGTTCCTTTGACATGTGATGATAGAGTGCTTGACCCTGAAAAGTGTTGAAATGTTATCTAAGAGTATGGAGGATGAGTCTTATCAAAGATTTAGTATTGGAATTGAGTTTGATGAATGCATATGGGTATAAGAACACCTACACGATGAGTTATATGAGACCTTTTTTTTTCCATTAGAATTATATGAATGGCTTTCAACATATGCAACAAGATTAAGTTGGTACTATAGATCACACATATGGATGCAATATGATTACCAAATGTTGTAGGATGAGGATATGACTTGGACACATGTTGTTGATCACTGGTGGAAAAGAGTACTAACCAATTATACCATGGAATACGCCATTTCTACGTATTCATGTCTATAAGTTGCTGAGTTTGAGTTCCTAAGGGAACCTAGAGGATTGTTTTCATGAGTTATCACATTAGCTATGAAGATCTTTATCACTACGATAATTTTGGAGGCATTCCCCATGGTCAGTTAAGATTCTTTGAGTGTTGGGTGAGGAAGCTAGGGTGGAGGAATACGACAGACATTGTGGTGAAAAAGGAGAAGGAAGAGAGGTGACTATAGTATAGTGAAGCACGTGAAAGTGAGTTAGCTAGACAACGCGAGGTTGCAGGAGTGGTAGATATATGGAGGAAGAAGTTATGGGAAGGAATTGAGGTTCAGATAGAGGATGTAGAACTTGAGCGGTCTGTGTTACCCCATCTTGGAAATTATGGGAGAGAAACACCTTCAACTTCTTATAAGAGTTTGTTGGGTGGAGAAAGGAGAGCCTTCGATGCGCATCTAAACCAACCTGGTGACTGACCCTTGGCACTTAGTTTTCTAAATCAAGAAACAAGTATTGTTAACACAGTTGGCATAAGTGAAAGTGACTGATCTACACCTAGGAGGTATAACTTCTAGTTTGGGACATCTATGGTGGACAAGAAATTCTTGTGTTTGGAAGGATTTTTAGCAAAGTGCAAGTACACAGAGTTTGGGTATCATGTTTGGGAGTGATGGAGGATACATTTTTGGTAGAAGAGTAGTATCACAAATAGTCAACGCATAGTTTAGTGGGACATTAGGAAAACTAGGCGTGATTGCATCAGGCCCGTTACCAGCTACAGGAAGAGGACTTGGTGGATTTGACATATCTGGAGGTGGATCTATTACATCAAGATGCCTAGGACTTGGTGGATCTAGTGGATCTAGTGGTGGAGGAAACACCAAAGAGAATCAAGGTTTTGGATTAGGAAAATAATGTCCTCAACCACCTCTGCAAGTATTTTTGAGATGTCTTTACATCTACCAGACTATAAGGGTGTTGAGAATGTTGTAGAGCATGTGCAAAAGTGTGAATTGCTATGACACGTGAAGAGGTTAATTACCCCAGAGTGAAAGGCAAGTCAGTTTGCAATAATGTTGCAAGGTGTCCACATAGCTGGTACCAGAAGTATGACCCCCATTAGATGGTGGTGGATGAAACTACACTAAAATATTCCTTCCTATGAGAGTTCCATATTCCTGAGTTCAAGAAAAATAGCATCATCACTCTAAATTAAATCATGCAAGGAATGATAGAGATTGTTTGGGAATATGACGCATGGTTTAAAACTCTCTTATTAAAACTTTCATGTCAAAACTATCCTATGATAGTCATCCTTCTTAGCATGCTTAGTGTTTTTTTGGAGGATTGATAACACCATTTAGAAGAGAAATTTTGCACAAGACATTCACATACCTGCGTGAGGCCTTGGAAGATGGTCTACGCACCAAGGCTATTGGAAGTGTAGATATTTGTGTTAGCCTTTTCCTTGACGCTAAAATTTATGCGATGGAAAAGTACTAGAGAAGCTATCTATGAACTCGGCACATGAGACTCACAATGCATGGATTATGAGATAGAGTGGCACACAAAGGAAATTTTTCTTCGAAGGTTGGTACATGCCATGACGGTGGATTGTGATATTTTCCATGGGGATCATGATGCAAGTATATGCCCACTACTGCAGCGTGTGATTCTTAATAATGTGTCTTGTTATTGCAATATATCTACCTCTACGACCCATGACACCAAATATTATAGTATAATTGACTAGATACATACTGTCATTGATCTTGGGGTGTGTCAGAATAGCCTTGCAAGTAGTTCCAAGCATGATGATTTCTGTTATGAAGGGCACACAAATGGAGGAGCACATGGAAGAGGTTTCCATGGATAATTTCATGGTCATAGAAACTGTGGAGGAAGAGGTGAGTTCCCACAAGGAACCTCTTATAACTATGGTTCTATAGAGAATTATAAGTGTGATTTTCCTAATCTATTACAATGCTTGTGGTGCAGAAAGAAACATAAGTACAAATTTTTCTCTGAACTATTTGAGCACATGAGCCAATAGCACTAGAAATATAAGGGCATTAGGATGGTAAACATAAAGAATGCCGACTCACAATGTACAGCGAGGGTGGTGAATGAGTTGTGACTAGAACATATATAGGTGATGACGCGATAAGAGGCTGCATGTTCCAGGGAGATAGCAAGACAAAGAACACTGGTTATAAGAGAATAAGCGATACATGGGAAGTATCCAGAACCTACTCATCAAAAATATGTGTATCGAGAAAATATGGATGTGATTTGGAGTTTGTAATGAGAGATCCAATTTCTAAAGGATAAGTCAAGGAAGTTAGAGAAAATGAAGCATATTGAGGCTCCACAGAATTATCTTGATGAGATTATGAAAGTATGCAAGATGTTAAGGCAAGAGAATATCATTTCATTTGTAGGAGAATGGTTACGACAGAAGGTACCACATGCTGGAAGAGATTATGAGGGACAAGTTATGCATGTTAAGCTTCCTCCCCATAATATTTACTATGAAAAAGATATCACCTTAAATGTTGTTGTAGATGGATGGCTTTTCAGAAATATTTGTATCGACACAAGTGCAGAAGTCAATGTTCTCACTTTGGATGCATGACATAAAATGGGAAGGCCCACATTACACCCATCTTTGAATTTTTTGTATATGTAAAACAAGACAAAGGAAATTCCCATTGGTGTCTTAAAGGATGCAGTTATCACTATTCAAGGGGCCAAGCTCACTGGAGACTTCAAAGTCTTGGTGCTAGCCAAGGTGGATAAATTTCCAGCATTTCTTGGGAACCTATGGTGTTACAAAAAAAATGTTGACCTATGGTTTTACAATAGGTATATTAGTTTTAAGAAAAAGGAAGAACAGGTCATCATCCCCTTGACAGATGGAAAGTCAATGCCATATACTGATCCCTTGGGAGAAGAAGTCCTTGATAGAATCTATGTGCACTCTATTAGGGACCCTAAGGTAATTCATCCTGCAGAAGGAGTTATCTAGTTTGAAGACACTTAGTCTATGAGTGATACAACCAACATAGTATGTGACAATTGGGTACATGGGACTTATGAATTAATTGGGTGATAGTTGAGAGAATTGGTGAAAAGGGTAACAAAATCATGCTCATTCAAGTGCCTAGGAGGGAATAAGATACCAAGTTACTCTGGAGGATATAACCCTAATGATTTCTTACAAGAAATTGAGGCTCAATGGTAAAAGGATAAAAAAATAAGAGTTATGCTCAGCTATAACTTTCTCAGTATTGTAACACATTGGTGGGTGAAAAATCATGAAGGCCTTCTAGAATGGTGCGAGGTAAGGAACGAATTCTCTATTAGGTTTTCCATAAGCAATGTGCCCACTATCATACAATACTACCATGGAAAATAACCCACCTCATGTCATATCTAAGCATGTGAGAAGGCCTGGATGGAAGGTGCAGAAGATTTACCACCTTCACTATGGGTGCATAAATTGTATTTCACCTTACAATGCTATGGGTGCACATGGTACATTCACTCGGAGATGCACTATCAGATAGGGAATTGGAAGGAGTTGGTGGCTGATATGATTCAAGCATTTGAGTATCGGAGTACAAAGCCATCAGTGGATAGGGTGTTGTAGGTGGTCAAATTCCTCACAATGGGAGATAGTGTTATGGAAGAAGATAGGATACTTGAGCTATTAGGTGAACCAAGTTTGGAGACACATTTTGATTATGAATAATCAAAAGAGACATATCTTGAGTGAACATGCATGGAAAAGGGATAAAGGAAAATGGTCTATGTGATATATGGTGAAGAAATGGAGAGTTTGGATAATAACCATTCTAAAGGTACGTGTGAAGTTAGGGATAGTGTTGATGAGAAATCACGCACCTACCATGATCCCTTGAAGAAAATGAAGGTTAACATTGGTTCTTAGGAAGAACCTAAGGAAGCTATCATTGCAGATTATTGGTTAGAAAAAGAGGTTTCTAAGATCATTAACCTTTTACGTGAGTTTCAGGATTTATTCCCAGGTAGGTACCATGATCTCAAAGGCTTCCACAAATCCTTAGGTGAAATGAGGATCAAGTTAAAGGAAGGTTTGCACATGATTCAAAAATGACCATATCAGATGAATCTGAACTTACGCGTAAGACAAAGGAGAAGATAGCCAAGATGATAACATTAGGCATCATTAAGGATGTGGAGGAATCAAAAAGGGTGAGTCCAATGGTCATAAGCATTAATAAGGATGGGAGGATGAGGATCTATGTTGATTTTATAGGGAATTGAATGTAGTTTGTTTCGTTGACACTATTCCAACCCCCTTCACTGAAGAAATTTTGGAAGGAGTAGCTGGGCATGAAGTCTATTCTTTTATGGATTGCTTCTTAGGGTATTACCAAGTTATAATTGAAAATTAATACCAGGAGAAGACAAATTTCTCCACTGAATGGAGAATTTTTTCCTACATGGTCATGCGTTTTGGGCTATAGAATGTGCCTGTTGTGTTCTCACGCATCGTGGTACAAGCCTTCCAGGACTTCATCAATAAATTTCTTCAAGTCTACCTGGATGACTGGACTGTGTATGGGCTAGTAAAATACCATTGTGACAATTTGAGGCTAATGTTTGAGAGATGTCGGTAGTTGAGGATATCCCTCAACATTAAGAAATGTGTCATTGGTACTCCATTTAGAACCCCTTGGGTCATATTATATGCAAGGAAGGCTTGTTGGTGGATCCTAAAAAATTTGTTGTTATTGTGGGATTGAGAGAGCCTACCATTTAAAGCAAAGTGTGTAGATTCCTTGGGCATACGGGGTAATATAGGAAATTTATTAAGGGATATCCCAAGATTGTCACATACTTGGAGGAATTTCTTAAACACAAGAGTGCCTTTCACTAGGGAGAGGCACAACAGAAGGTGTTTGACACACTGAAAGATAGGCTTGTCACTATGCCTATATTACGCTTTCCTTCTTGGGATAATACCTTCCATGTGCATGTTGATGCCTCAGGAACAACCATTGGAGTAGTATTAGCACAAACTGGTGAGGGGATTATTGATCACCCCTTGTGTTTTTCCAGTAGGAAGTTGACAACTACAAAACAAAATTGTACAAACTACTAAGCATGAGGCACTGTCAATGATCTATACATGTTGCATAATTTCAGGCAGTATCTACTTGGAAACACCATTCATATTATACATAGACCACATGACACTGAAGTACTTGGTAAATAAGCCCTTTCTATAAGGGCGCATATGATGTTGGGACCTATTATTTCAATAATTTGAGTTTTTCAGTTATGGTAAATATAGGAAAGAGTAATTCAAGGACCTGGTCATCTATCAAGAATTGAATCAGGGGAGGATGTGCAAAGCATTGAGGATACCATGCCAAATGCGTAACTGTTTAGGTTGCACACGCATGCCCTCTGACTTGGAGGATATTTTAGTGTTTCTTAAAATGGGTGTGGCACTAGAAGGAATGACATATTTGGAGAGAAATCAGTTGGATATATGTGCCACACCTTACATGTTGATTAGTGGAGATTTGTACAAGTTAGGTCATGATGAGGGCCTGCCCCGATGCATATGTATTAGAACATGAGCTTGTTGCAATCATGGAGGAAGTACATGGTGGGATTACAGGAGGACACTATGCATGAAATGTAACAGTGTGGAAGATTCTACTTGTAGGGATTTGGTGGGAGAGTATCTACTAGGATTGTGTTGAGTTTTTCAAGGAATGTGACCATTTCTAGCACCTTGGAAAACCTAGGAGGGATGAGATGCCCTTGTGCCCGATAGCCAATGCTGAACCATTTGAAAAATGGGAAATTGAATTTGTAGGATCAATTTCACCTTCCGCGCAAAGGACTGGATCATGTTACATCATCACTTTCACTGATTACTTGACAAGATGGGAAGAGGTAGTGCCTACAAAGGATTATGACAACAATAACAACAATAGTGATATTCTTATGGGAAAACATAATCAAGTAGGTATGGATGTCCTTTGAGTTTAACAAGTGATAGGGGTACACATTTTCTGAATGAAATAGTTAGGATTTTTTTGGCAGAGTTTATGGTGGCCCATCACAAGACCACCCCTTATCACCCACAAGAGAATGGGACTGTTGAAGCATTTAACAAGATACTAAGTCACACATTAACTAAGATTTGTGATGTTATAGGATAAGATTGGGATGACAAGGTATTAGTCATTATATGGTCAGACATGACAACCTACAAGAGTTTTAACAAGGCCACACCATTTCAATTGGTGTTTGGTGTGGAGGCTATTTTACTAGTTTAATTTATGCTATCATCATTGCGTATAGCGCATGTAGGAGGATTAGACTAATGAAAAGCGATTCTTGAAGAAAGAATTGATAAGTTAATACAGCTAGATGAAAGGTGATCACTTGCTAGATGGAGTCAAAAGACAAAGAAGGCAAGACAAAAATCATGACATGATCATCATATTAAAAACAAACAATTTGAGATTGGGCTGATGGTTTTGTAAATTTCTGTGCCACCTGGGAAAGCTAAAAGTCCATTGGTTGAGACCATACATCATCTCATACATCCTTGATTCATGTGATTTCTAGTTACACAGCACTGGATGGGACAAGACTACCAGGTCATTTCAATGGGAGTAGGCTAAAGCCCTACTATAAATAAGTCTTCCTTGTGTTTGTAAATAAGGTTAGTTTTTCCAGTTAGCCTAGGATTTACCTTAATGCATTTTCTTTTTCTTGTGTTTCCCCTTTCTTGTTGCTTATCACTTTCTGTTGTGTTATTTGAACGCACCTTGTGCATTGGTAACCACA
Organism: Taxus chinensis; assembly: GCA_019776745.2. Taxonomy (NCBI): domain Eukaryota; kingdom Viridiplantae; phylum Streptophyta; class Pinopsida; order Cupressales; family Taxaceae; genus Taxus; species Taxus chinensis. The sequence goes on from JAHRHJ020000754.1 coordinate 63,921, forward strand.
TTACTTTCTAAGGTTTTTATTTAGAGGGTTGTTTTAGTGTGGGGTGGAATGAAGAGAGAAAGAAGCTGGTAGTAGTTGTGATGGCCCGGATTGGAAGATCAAAAGCACGTAAGGTAGAAGAACATGTGGGGAAATGGTGGACAAAAAATTGTTGGTGTCAAGAAGGCTTTAACAAAGACCGTGTACAAAGGATAAAAGCATGTAATAACAATATGAGGTAGGCAAGGGAAAAAATTAGGTCAACAGAAGAAGTTCCTTTAGCGCTGCAGACATGTGTGTAAGAGTCTTCGGTCAGTAAGGATTTTATTTTCACACAAAAGGTTGTAGAGGGTTTTTTGTAAAGGAAATGGCACATGGGTAAAGGTACTTAAGATCAATTTAGTGGAAAAATATGCATTTAATGCAGAGTACATTAGTAGGTGGAATAACATTTATTGTGGGATATAGGAAAAAATCTATAAGTAAAGGGTCGGGCACATTATTATTTACCTTATTATTACGAGATTGAAGAGATTTCGGGAACTAGGGCATCCACGAAGAAATATTTTTGTGAATAAAGGAGAGTGAAAATCTGAATTTTGTGACTAGGGTGATCTGTGAACCAGAGTGGAAGGAGTACATGAGTGTAGGGAAGAAGGTTTCAGTGGAATACGCCATCTTGTGGAAGATTTTTCTAGGTTAGGGTTTTATAGCTAGGGCATGGGAATAGAAGGATTCTTTCATGGAGTTGAGCCATAGATTTGAGCAGAGTGAGGAAGGAGAGAAAGGAGTTTATTCTTTTAACCTGACAAGAAGATGGCACCAAAGAAGGTGACCATTTCACCTAAGAAGGGAAAGGGAAAAGGAAAACATACTGCCACCACTAGTTTTAATGAAGAATGGTATGCTGAGATGTAATACCTAGATGGGGTGTTACTTGGGAAAGAATGGGTATCCCATGTTAGGAAGATGGACATGAGTGACTATAATCATCACACAAGTACCACAAAAGGAAATGGCACTAGAGGGTAGTGTGCCCAAAAGATACAAGGACACCAGAAGGGATGCCAATTTATAGCGATGAAGTGAAAGTAAAATTAGAGAAGGTCATAGGCTGCTGCAACATGTTTGAGTTTCCCTATTTTTGGCAAGCCTGAGACAGTTATACCAATGGTTGATGTCACATGTGCACGAGGACTACTTCTACTTTGCAGGCCATAGAATGTGCATAACTTCCCATCTCATCTCCAAGTTTACCATCCTTATCTGTAAAAGGGATTTGTTGGATGATGACTTGGAGGATAAAGAGGCTATTAAGAATACCATGGAGGAATGTGACTACAAAAAGGGTTGACGTTACTTAGATATCTCAGATATCCCCAACCCTATGATGAGAATGGTCGCATACCTAGTAACCAAGATGAATGGTCAAGAGAGGTGGACAAAAATAATCAAGGCATGGTTGAATGTATGCTAGAAAATTTTAGAAGGGACCATCTATAACTTGTCTGCCTACATTGCAGAAGAGATCATCAGTGTCATGCAAGAAGGAGAGAAGATAATGTTTGGAAATGTTCTTCTCACCATCATATTCTTGGAAATTGGAGTGCCTAATGGGCCAGAGAAGTTTGTATGGGAGTATCTAGATGAAGATCCCTCCCCCATGAAGAGGTTTGAGAAATACACATGTGATACCATGACGACCGCCCACAAAGCACACCTGGAGAAATGGTACAAGTGAATGCGTGATGCATTTGGGGCTGAGTGGAGGATACCAGAACAATTTCCAGTGCTAGTAAATGGAGAAGCTGAGTTCACTATCTATCACATTTCTGCATTGGCAGGTTCACTCTGTCAGATGGGACCAAGATCCCATGGTGTAAATTACCCTTCTCCTTCACCGCGTAATATTTCCAAGCCAGGGTAAATCACTTCAAGTAAGGTAAAATACTAAGGTTCAACCTTAGTGAGGTGGACCAAGACCACCCCAATTTTTGAAGGAATATGGTATATCCAAAGAAGCACACTTATGTGGAGAAGTATGTCTCCCATGAAGTGCACATGACAAAACCCTTGACACTTCCAATTGCTAGAAGGTTCGCAACGAGAATATACTTGTGCATTAGGCCCAAGTATTAAAAGGGCACTTACTTGGAGAATGATGTCTCCATTCCAGAGGACCCCATTGGTAGGAAGAATACCATGCCAAAGAAGAGAGAAAGGGAAGAGACCATGGAGAAAGAAGCACCAAAAAAGAAAGCACCAAGTGTGTAGATAAAAAATCTATGGGCACGCTAGAGTTAGGTGCCAAGCCAAGCACATACACCCACATGAAGAAGCATCCCATTAAGGAGAAGGAGAATACACCTGAGGAAGAGGTGTCAAGATAAGAAGAGTTTCCTAGAAGGGAATCACCTGCTGAGGAAGATGAAGAATCCCCAACTAGGAAGAAATAAAAGGTAGCACGGAGAAGGTCGAATCAGAGGAGACGGAGATCTTGGAGGCCTATAGGGGTGAAAGAGACAAATGATGAGGATGAAGAAGTTTAGAATCATCCCATGTATGATGTACATGATTCAGAGGAAGAAAGAAGTGAGGGTAAGGGTGGAGAAGAAGAAGGAACCAAGGAAAAGGGGAGAGTGAAGAAGTAAATACAAAGGATTAGAGGACCCCCAGCCTCACCAAGGAAGTAGATAGAAGATGATGCAGAGAGAGAAGTAGCGGGCATAATTGAGAAGTTAGTGGAGGGAGAAGTGGAGTGGAGCGCAGTATGGTCGAGATACTCAAGGAGATAGAAGAAGAGAGCATAGGGAAGGATTATGGAAGCATGGGTAGAGATCCCAACTTAGCAGTGAGCTTCCCAAAGGTTATGTGCATAGGAGGGAAGACTGTGGTAGTAGCACAAGGTTAAGGGAATGGGCTATATCCATGATCCAAACAAAGTGTTATGTGCACACTTCTAGAGCACCATTCCTATAAACCAACTCCTGGAAAATGTCTTCATTTGAAGAAGAAGGTGCATACCCATGAACCAGGAAAATGTTATCTTGGGAATTTGAGTCCCATGTCGATGATTCTGAGTTTGAATTTAACCAAGGGGCATTGATGAAGGTTCTAGAGACCAAATATAAACCCGCTGGTGAATTCTCAAGAGTTATCTGATGAGTAAGTTTGTAATGCACTCAACAAGGTTTCAGTTGAAGTTGAGGCAATAATTTTTGGGAGGAATGACTAGGTGAGATTCCTAGAAGGGGAATTGGAGAAGAAAAAGGAGGATCTCGTTGAAAAGAGAAAAGATATGAAGCAAGAGGAACTATTCAGCACATAGTTAAGGCGCGAGCCTAAGGAGGAAAAGGCTAGGCTGCGTGAGGTATATAAAAAGGTAGAAATGATTACATATGCTATTGTCTTAAAGCATCTAGACCTAGCACCACCGGAATAGAAGTATGAGTCAACCTTGCAATGCTTAGAATACCTAACTCATATCCTCACCATGGAGAGTAAGCCTCTCACTTTGGAATTAGAAAGAAGAATTGTTAGCGCGCCAAGAGAAAGAGGAGAAGTTGAAGGTGGTGGAGATATTCACTTGGTACACTAAGTTCCTTGCCAATGTAAAGGCCATTGCATAGATATTCGAAGCTTCTTATGATAATTGCACAGACAGAGATAGAGTGACAAGCATTCTAGTTTCCACCCATGAGGCATACCTCAAGGAGTTTTGAGGAGAAGAATAAAGGGAATAGGGAAGAGTGGGATAAGATCTTGGCTGAGGTAGAAAAGAAGTATGAAGCCATTGAGACCCTAAGAGGATCGATAAAAAATCGGCTAAAGGAATTATACCCTTAGATCACCCGTGATATGGATGATGCTGGATGACCTCAGGAAGCAGTTGGAAAACATTGTTGATATGCTAAATGATAAAGGTGATGAACTAGGCTTTGAAGAGTTGAGCGCTTTAGTAGGTGACCTCTGTCAATAGGTGCAAGGTAAGGTGGATTCCTATGAGAAGATTAAAGAAAATATAAGGAAGGATTTCCCACTCATTCTTCATAGCAATAAACAAATTATTCTTCATTCCTCCATTCTTTATTGCTTAGAGTTCTCATTTCTTCATTCTTAATTCTTTAGTCCTACCATTCTTTATTCTTTGGAGAAGATTTTTCCAAGGATGGAGAACAAGCTTAGTGTGGGGTGGATGTTGGGCCTCATAATATTGACTAAGTCCCAAAGGGCTTGTATGTGTGTGGGACCAATGAAGAATATGGGTGCATGGGGCAAAGTGCGTTGGACAGGGGTTTTACAAGGGTTTAATAGAAACCATGAGGCACACACAAGGAAACAAAAAGGATTTCAGACTTAGTCATATTCAGAATTCCAAGAGGTACTTGAGGAAAAATGTGACCCACTTAGGCATATTAAGTGGATAAGGTGACATCCTGGTGACTTGGTGGTCAAGAAAAGAATATTCTACATATGGAACATTCCCTAAGACATCATTGCAGAAAGTGGGGAGCTCAGATAAAAAGAAGCATGCTCTATTAGAGGACCACCTTGACACTTGACAACCAATTTTCTACTTCAAGAAGGCATGGCAATGGGTGTTAAACCTATTTATAGAGATGCTCGTGTAGAGGAAGGAGAGAGATAAATAGGGTGATAGGTAGAGGAAGAGAAGAAGAGGGCCATGGTGAGATGAACCATACCAAATTAGGCAAATCCTTCCAGAAATGAGAAAAATATTCTAGGGTTTGTGGTTCTCAAGGTTCTCATTAGAGGACTATATGAATGTTAACATATCTAGGGGAATGGTTCTGCTAAAATTTTCAGAAATAGGGAAGAATAACTAGGGTTTCTAATGTGTGAGTAATGATATATTGGTCTGATATGACACTTTTGGATGTAATATGGTTACTGAACTATGATCAACATAAATATATGGTTTTGTTCTAAATATATTTTTCATGGGTGTAAACCCTAGTGCCTTTTTATTTATGTTATGGATCAGATCTACTATCTATATGATGTTTCTTTTATGGGTATGTTGGTGTAATGATTCATCATATGCTTTCAAAATATATGCATGATCATTTACTTTTCTACACTTAATCCTCATCAATAATGACAACATCTTCTCACAATTCTCACATAAAGGAGGGGCTCGGTGCTTCACGTGCCTCGAGTGAGCGCTCAACGCTCGCTAGGTGATAGGAAAACACTCATGGAGTTAGAAGGTTATTCTATAGCAATAAAAATTACTACAACCTTGGAACCTTTGAAAACATTGAATGAACTTCATCGCACTCAATGATATTAGAAAAAAATCACCAATTCACTTCAAAACCTCTATCAGACACCATAATCCATAATACCTTATCAAAAGCTCATGAACCAACACCTAAACCAAATAACTCATAAAGAAAATCATTTTTTTTTGAAACTACTAATCAACCTTCATTATCCATAACTCTTTTAACATACATGACAATACTAAAAACACCTTAACTTTGAAACCAATATCAACACACAAAAACAATATCCCCCCTTTTCATTAATGGAAAACCTATTGATGGAAAAACATAAAAACAACATTATCCCCTAAAAAATACATGTCATCAACTCATTATCCCCATTTTACTTTAATGAAAAATCAAAAACATAAATACAATATAATGGTCTTCTTCATATGACAAAACACTAGGCTCACCACTTGGTTAGAAACATCAATCAAACTTGAAAAGGTCAACTCTTCATCTATAACTCTGACTTTGACTATTTTGAAGCAACAAAAGAGAAACAATGCTCCCTATAAGCATATGAATATATTTCAACTCTATTTCAAACCTTAATCATACATATAAATGATACAAAATAACTACCGACAATGAAAAACACACAACTTACCTCATCAATAACATAGTATATAACAACCAATCTTGTCTTCATGACATTTTGTGCCTTTTGAGCAATAAAACCCAGTTTAAACATCTATTATTACTTTTCTCTATGGCCTTCATTCTTATTTCAATCTTTAACAAGATTCTTTGATGATTAAACATTACCTTACTGACTTTTTACATCATTTTAATAATTATTCCTATGTGCAAAGTCAAGAAACAATATGCTTAAAATGTATGAAAATCACTTTCACAGACCTTCTTGAAGTAATTTTCTACCCCCCTAACCTAATGTATTATTTCATGACACTACAAACCTTTCATCCTTACCAAAAGAGTCCAATAAGTTCCACAGACTTCATTTAAAGTTTCTTTATTACCAGATTCATGACTCCTAGGTACTAGTAGCTTCAAAAAACATAGACCTCATCAAAATATACATATTTATGATGAAACCACTCCATTCAATCCTTGAAATCTTCACTCACATATTAACATTTTTCTTTGATCATTAGTCCTAATTGAATCCCCCTAATTCATGTAACACTTCTTACTAATTATAAATGTAACCTTACTCACATGTTCTTGACACCCATGATCCAAACTCAACATATCAATTGAAATGATCAATGAAAACTCTTACCTTTTAAGGACCAAAGAACACTTACATTACATAGCACAAACCTCATAATAATTTCTACATGCTTATTAATTTCATGATCATATTACATTTCAACGCTTGATACCTCAAAGAATAACTTATGCCTTAATCACTTGTACAACACCTAGAAGACATTTCCCTTTTTGACTATATCAAACAACCCTTAGACCATATATGGAAAACTTAAAGCAATAAATATTTGCATATTCGATTTCATGATCATAAAAAACTTCTTTTACCTACCAACTCACAAAACTAAAAAACCAATTTCTCATAGAGAACTACCCATGAATTTTTCATGATGAACTAAAATAGTTTGTAAGAACCTCTTTCTCAGCCATACGAAGTCATGATTCATGACTTGTCATCCATCCACAATGTCAAACTCTCTATCAGAAACATACCTTATTTATATTCATTCAACAACTTCTATTTTTAATGATATACTCATTTAAGCTTCATACAACCATCTCAGTTGATACCACTCCTTCTTCAGGCTTGAGACATAATGATTCAAATTTGAACCTTAATTTACAATCCATATTCTTCATCAAATGAGTAAATTAAGAATTCATAAACCTTCCTTGTGATATTTTAAATACAAAAAACTTTCTTCAACAAAAGCCCAGTAAAGATCTCTAAACACCATCAACACATTCTCCAAAAAACCTCCAAGAAATCATTGTTCATTAGAGAACTCTTTAACTAATCTTTTATTGCTTCCAACTCTTCCACTCACACATAAGTACAACAACATATGAATTGAAATAAAGTAATTCCTCAAACATACCTTTTGAGATTAGACTAGGAGTCACTTCCATGAATATATTTAAACTTATATCTTCATAATGATGGGCTATATTCAATCCCCGCTTTAACTCAATACATGGATTTAATACATATAACTTCATAATAATATATTTGTACACAAGTATACCTTGATATAACTAGGCATCACATTCTTCCCTTCAATCAACTTCTTCATGACTACAACATGAATTACAACATTCAAACATACCTACTAGGTTTTCAATCATCTATTGAAGCTCATAGAACATACACACCTTCATGAAAAATCTCACAAGACATTAATAATTCAATCCTTCATGAACATCCTAATATCCCTTCTTTGCATAATGTACCTATTTTGAGTAATCTTCTACAAGATAGCTATCTCTAATTTAGTGACCAAAATTGCCTTAAATTTACTTGATACCCTTCTTTCTACACCTTATAGGCATATGGCACTTTTCCTATTGTTTTGATCTTCTTTCCCTCATGAATCCATGACTACAACACCAATACTTCTTATCTTCAATGTATCCACTCACACTAAATGAATGATTCCAAATATTTTATCATCTTTATAGTCATAGAATAAGATCTTGACATGATACATAACTTAAGATAAAAACGCGTAAGAAAATTTATGCACACACATTAAAAATAGTCTTTCATGATGCAAACACATATCTACTTGAAATCCATAGAAAATTTGAAAAAAAAAATTAAGATCATCTATGTATGTCATTTCTGTCAACTCAGAACATAGATCTCCCCCTAAGATCAAATTCTCTGTGTCTTCCTTCATGATGAGTTGAGAAAAAAAATAGTACTTCTTCCAACTTTAGTATGAAAAAATAGACACATGTAAAGTGAATTTGAAATAAATATTGCACCATTGCATACCTTGATTAATCATAGGATTAATAAACTCCACTAATATTTTTTCTCCATTTGGACCTTTTATTGACCCTTCTTATTCTTGTCCGCATTCCTAAATTCACATTGTTTGAAAAAGAACGAATATGCATTAAACAAAAACTCATATCTTGCTTGATATATTAGTGTACCATCATCTTGATGCATTCTTGAGAATTTTAATCCCTTATTTACTTGTTGCTACCAAGTCTTATATTATGAACTATATATGATATCACTCTCATAGTGCCAACATTGTTTGATACATCATTTTCATTGTTCCTTATCTCAAACATATTGATTTTCCTCTTATATCCAGTCAACTCTACTTTAAGGATTTCTTTGGTCTCTTCATTACTTGATTCAATGATTACGGTTTCATGAATCACATCTACTTATTCCTTTACATTTAGAGGTTTAATCATATTAAGGACACATTAAAAAATTTCTCATAGGTCATCTTCAACACCTTCATCTTGTCCTTTAGGGAAACATCCTTTGGGATCTATACTAAGGCATGATTTATCATCTTCATGATTCTTTCCATCCATTATATAAGTTATAAACTTAGTGATGGGAGTGAAAAAATCAAGGAATAACTTCCATATATCAAACCCCAAGGGTTTCAATAAACTTTTCATTATAAACAAGAGTATATTTCCATCTTAAACTTAACTGCATCCTATACATGTGCTTCAATGATCTCCTCTAAGTTGATAAAATTGTTTCAGATGTACCTTTCTCTGATACCAATTTCTAGAATCAAATCCACTCATAGGGGAATGGTTAATTTATGGAGATAAAAACTTTCATTTACTCAAAATTTATCCATTCATTTAACATTCATCAACTTAAACATCAACATTTATCAACCATTTAACTTATCTTAACCATTAAGATTAATCTATGCAACACAACCATTAAAACATATGTAAGAGGAACATAAGAAGACATGGACACAAAATTTAAGTGGGAACCCCTCAAGGGTAAGAAACCACATTGAAACTAAACTTTATTATAGTCATGTTTCAAATTTAGCTGGGCACTAACTTAACAAGGAGCACAAAACCCTAGGTCTAGTGAAGTACCAACCCCATAAGGAGCACCAACCCCTAATTTAGTATAATAGCAACACCTCAAGGAGAACAAACCCTTAATTTAGTAGAGCACCAACCCTACAAGGAGCAACAACCCATAGTTTATTTTAGTACTAACCCTATAAGGTTCACCAACCCATAGTTTAGTAGAGCACCAACCCTAAAAAGAGTACCAACCCCTACTTTAGTAGAGGATTAACCCTACAAGGAGGCACCAACTCCCTAGATCATTCAACACTAACCAAATCCATCTAAAAAATTTTCCACCTCTAATTTATTTTTTCAACTGATGATGACTCAATGAAGAACACTTCTCTTTCTATCTCTCTAAAAACACCTCTGTAGCATCCATGCCTAAGAACCTATTCCTTTAAGCTAATGTCACCATCTCCCTGAACATACCCATACTTGATCTCTTTTAAAAAAATTACGACATCATTTATCTCAACATGGTCACACATACATTCTTTAAATCCTTTAAAAAACCTCCTAGTTTGTATTTCTCTCTCTCTCTCTCATTCTCTCTCTCTTTCTTTCTATCTCTCTCTACTAGCTCAAATGAGCCTTCTAAACTAATTTTATACATGATCCTTTATTACAATTCACCTATTTCGGCCATAATAGATTAAAAACAATCCTTAAAACATAATATCACGATAAAAAAAACATCACACAAAGGACCGTGTCAGTCACCACAACCACCTAGAGCCTTCTAGACCACCATTAGGACTCAAGAAGCCCTAAAACACTAAATAAGCCAACTCTTTATAAGAGTAATGTTATAGAATTAAGAACACTTAGAATTGTATTTAAATCCTTTGAAAATCTTCAGAAACCATGGAACATATTGGAACAACATATCAAGCCATGAAACCTACTTGATACCATGCACAACCAAACACCCTCAAAATTATCCTTTAGAGAATAAGCCAAAAATTCCTAAAAAATAATTTAAAAAACTCAAGTAAGATATACCACTGAAAATATATTTACCTTAGGTCATGATAATAACTCAAATCATTCCACAAAAACTAGTTAAAGAACCTCAAAAATGTCTCTACACCCAGATTGCTCCAAGCTACCCAAAACTGCCCAAAAACTAGTCTTCAAAGATATGGAACACTTGACCACCTAAAGACTATACCATGATCTAACACCATCATGGAAATTAATAATAACTCCCACGATTCAATAAATCCTAAATTTTTCATTAGGTTCAATAAAGAACTTTTTCAAAAATTGAATGTTTCTAAAAACTTGTCTTTTAGGGTGAGGCCCACATACCACCAAAACATATAAATCACACCTAGAGAAATATGGGGGTGTATTATAAAACATATAATAATCAATTTTTGTCAAAAAATTATTTCTTTGTCATAATAATGAATTCTCCCATGTTATTACTTAGCTAGGGTTTTAAGAGGGTGTAAAAGTTGTTTACCTTCTTTAACATTTTTTCATAAAAACCTAATGATCAATCAACCTCATTCCACTTGGAAAATATTCATGATATATCTACTAAACTATCCCTAGGATATTATCTCACCATGAAAATCATACACTATCCAACAAGAATTATGAAGTCAACTTTTAGCTCAAAATCTCACCTTCGGAAATTCGGTATGGGAAAAAATTATATAACTTGCTTAATCTTGCATTCCAGAACCTAAAACTTGTTTCAAACCATCATTTAAATATTTTAAACCTTAAATAATTCCCACCTTTCCATTTATATTCTTAAAAAATTCCAAACACTTCACTATGATATGCTTTTTCAAGGATTAGGTCTATTGTATACGTAAAAACCTTGACTTATCCTTATATATGTACTCTAATACACCTGTGCATGTCCCTACACCTTGTCAAATTTTTTTGCATGTTGTCTACATTCTCACATATCTCATACACACATGTAATTCATCATACCATACTATACCTTCATGCTAGTCTTCACAAACAAACACTTGAAACATGTTTGTTTCACTAAATCTAGCTTCCTCATCACCTTGACACCTTAGAACACCTACAATTTCCTTCATCACACTCCATTAAATCATAACAACATCACCAATTCACTTCATCACCTCTACAAGACACCATAAGCCATCATACCTACTCAAGATCACCATGAAACCATCATTAGGACCTAAACCAAACAACTCATCAAGAAACTCAACTTGTTTGGACACTACTAATCAACCTTCATGCTCCATAACTATTTTGACATCAATGAAAAAACCTTCACTTTGACATAAATAAAAATAAAATTCCAACATGTGAGTGCTTTTTCTACCCCGTTAGCATGGAAGGGTGTTTTATTGTCAAAATGTATATGATTTTGACTCCAAATCACATTTTTTTATCATCAAATCAATTATAAGGAGATACTTCTTCATGAAATTTTGTTTATAGGTCCTTTTACATTATTGTCTCGAAGGGGAAGCTACAATATCTGATATTATCATATTAAATTTTGGATCTTGAAGCTGCAATTATGTATCCATCGTGTACAGGGTTTCAAGAGATTTCTGAATATTATTTTTTTTCCTCCAAAATAATCTCATAACTCCTAGAATCATTCAAATAAGTTGGATTTCACCATTGGATCTTTCATTGCTTCTTCCCAAAATGACCCAATATTTCTCATTTGATTCCTGACATCAATTTATTCTACTAATTTTCCCTAAATTTCCTTGAATGAATTAATTATTCTTTGGCACAATTCTCAGATGATTTGAATATTCTTGGCAAGCTTCCGAAGGGTTTTTTCTAGTTGCAAAATGGCCAAAAATAGGCCTTTGTAGGCATACGATGGAAAGTTTTCTTCCTTGAATCTTAGTGACTTCATCAATCACCTTGGGCATATATCCCTACACATTAGTAAAACTTGAAAATATTCTTTGAACATTCCTATGAGACAAAATGAAGGTGAAACTGAGGATAGGATGGCTAGATTAAGGGTTCATAGTGATCAAGAGAGGGAATTTTCAAGTGGAGGTTTAGTTAGCATGGCCAATTTTTTTAAATTTTCATACTATACATGTAGCATGATAACATCTATCTCTAACATAGGGAAATTGAACTGTAAAGGGAAATGGAAGACCTCAAAACTCACTTGGTAAGAAGACCAATGCTTTGAAAATCAGCACTAGATTAATTTATTCATCACTAATACAAGCAATAAAAAACACAAGGGAAACATGAAAAAACACAAAAAAAAAATGGAAACACACACAAATGAATGGGAAACTATGGTACATGGTTGGGGAAAATTAACCTCATTGATTATAGATATTTAGATATTTCCCGCTACAAGGCAAATCCAATGGGGTACCATTAAGGTAAACAAGATAATTTGTATTCTCTCCACAAAAATTCCTGATCTTGAAGGGTCTAAACTAAAGATAGTAAAAATTTACCTGGATTGCTTTGGGTTCTCTCCTCTTATATTAGAGTATGAAAAGGTATCTAATCCAAAAGATTCTATCTCATGTCTTTTGATCAAAAATCCTCTTCACTTTTGACTAGTGTCTTCTTATCATGTCAATTTCTACTTTCCTATCTTCATTTAATTTATCTGAGTAGAAAATCTTCTCGTCAAGAGAAATTGATTATTCTCCATTTTCTACTGCCTTCACTAGTTGTAAGGTAGGTATCTCTAGAGAAATTTGGAATTGAGATTTGAGTCCATATAGTAGTTGGAAAGGGGAATTATTGATGGATTTATTGGGTGTTATTTGATCATACCATAGTGTATCATATAGTTTCTTATGACAATCCCTTTAATTAACACCCACTATCTTTCAAACAATAGTAACAATATTTTTGTTACTAGACTCCGCTTAGCATTACCTTGAAGATAGTGGTCAATAAATTGAGATAGTGAAATACCATGGTTATAAACAATACATCAATTCACCAGAAGATAAGAAAGTATCATTTTGAGATGTTATTTTTTTTGTATCTTTGATCTGACAATGATATTCTCCTTCTAGAAATTGCATACAGTTTCATAGTTAGCATGCTTGGTTAAAATAGCTTCCATCAACTTTGTGAAGTAATCATTTGTTGTAAGGACATACATATGATCCAAACTAGAGTATAAGTTCAATACACCAATAAAATCTAAACCCCACTATTGGAAGGGTTCCTCGATGATCATGAGACTGAGGAACTAAACAACAATCGATGGTTAACCTATATATTTATGGCATGAATCAAATTTCCCCACCCATTTTTATGTATCTCAGAAGAGGGTAGGCTAGTAATATCCACCTATCAAAATTTTGTGGGATATTACCATTTCTAGGAAATGACCAACACATGCTTGATCATGGTATGTAATGAAAACATTATTGTATTTTCTTTCCTCAATACAGCTTAGGAAAGTTCCATCCAGTCCTTTCATATAAAGTATGTTATCCCAAATACCATATTTTTCTACTTTTTGATGAAGAGTACACATTTTCTTATAACCCAGTCCTGGGAGGAAATAACCATAGGTAAAAATATATGCTATGTATAAGAAAAAATGATTGGTGGTGCTTACAAAGAGCATGAGAGGAAGATCCTTGATCAAACACTCATAATAGTTAGAACAATCTCCCCATTCATCTCGAGAAAGGAGTTCACGTAAGATATTTCCTCGTATGAATTTGGAAGGTTTCATATCAAGGTCATGCTCTTTCACTTTTGACACCCTAGTTCCTCTCTTTACATCAGGACATGAGGGCGAAAAAAAATTTTGAGTGGAAAACTTGTGGATTTCTTGCCAATGCTCTGGGAATCTAAGTCCCTCTACTTAATCGGTACATTTACTGTATATACATGTGCATGAAAAGGTGGATTTTTGTGGTGGAATTTTGACTAGGGATCCAACAAGGGCACTCCACTGACCCTGCGACAAAGCTAGTAATCTCTTGCTAGGGAAGACTTTTTCTAAAAGTGGGAAAGGGAGTGAAAATTAAAGTAGGAGAACTAATGTTGTAGGTAGGAAATTAGATTCCTGCACACACTAGTCAGAAGTATCATCACATGCATTTATGAGAAGAAATAACTTTGTAAGCATCATTAAGACAAAATGAAATTTGATGAACACAAAGTATCAAGAAATATCTTAGTCAAAGAAAGATAGAAACTCCTTCTTCTTGTATTAATTTCTCAAACAAAAGTTGTACATAGTGGAGGAATGGAGGAAATTGAGAAGGGGGGAAAGTAGAAGAAAATGGCTATCTCCTTTTTCTTTCTCTAGGTAAAATGCACTCTTGAGTTTACAAGATCAATCGCCAACACTTTGAAATGGAAATGGTGTTACAATTTATAGAGTAGAATATGACTCTTCATTTACCCCCAATATCTTTTCATATGTCCTCACACAACTTAAATTTTTTCAACTTCCTAGGAAACTTTTAAGTCCCTTTTTATAACATAAAGGTGACTTATTACATTAGGAACTTTAGGACATGTTAAAAATTGTAAACCCAACCGCAAAATTAGAATATTGGAAAGTGAGAGAAAGTTGGGGGGAAGATGAGAGAGAAAGAGAGAGAAGAAGAAGAGGAGATATCATTTCCGATGAATTTTGTTGATCCTTGTTGATGGAAAGCTCCAAATGTAGTGAAACTCTAAATCTTTGAATCCCTTGCACATTATGAAACTCTTTCAAATTAGCTCAAGAATCACTCTCCAAGTTGAGTCAACTATTATGATGATGATCGCAATTATGATACCATTGTCAGATTGGATGGTTCGTGTCTTGGGCTCATTATGGACAGAGTAGGGTAGGAATAGCTTGAGACTCTGCACAGACCCTAGGTGTCCTATAGTAGAGAACAAGCCACTTGTGAATATTTGGTTTTTGATCCTCCTTTGGTCTTTGAAGGCCATGCGAGTCTTAATGTCATCCAGGCCCATGTACAAGACATCGTTGTCTTCCACATCATACTCACAGGAGAAGGGTTGTGTCGGCTTTTGACCCATCCACTTCAGCTTCATGTCTACCTTAGAAAAATCAACTTACTATTTTTATTAAGTGTGAAAAATCAAGTACTTGGAACTTCTATTGAGTGTTGTGACCTTGATTCCTCTTTCTCCTTACATTCCTCATTCCTTCCAGATCAACTTTCTATTTTTAGAAGGGTCTCATGGGCCCACTTTCTATTTTTAGTAAGTGCCAAAAATTCCCATTCTGGTGAGTTCTTAGTTGTATTGCACCTCCAATGTCCCCATCTCCTTCGCAAGCTCTTTTATCACTTACTTTCCCAAAATAGCAGTCCTCTACAAAGAAGACTTGCTATTTTTAGAAAGTGGGATTATGGAGGTTGTATTGAATTGCAAAAAATTTTTTTGATATGGATTTTTTCCCAATATCACCCCTCTGAAATTTCACGCCCACCCACTTAATAGTCTAGGAGATTTTAAAGTTTTAATTTTTAGACCTGGCAGTGCTTCTGGGTACGATACCATTAATGGACCTCAAAATTGTAGGTATGGTTTTCTCCTCCATTTGTGAATAAAATTATATTTTTGATGTGGGTTTTTTCTTCTAGTGCTTCACGTGTGATCTTACTTCAATCTGGAAACTGGTTTGATGGGAAATCCCACTTCTTTCTTCGTTGAGCCGGAAGTGGAATTTCTTCGCTGCGAGCATTCCTTGCTGAAAATTGGAGGTTTTAATATAATTTTTTAATGGCCTTAAATAGATAAGAACTCAGAAATAAATGGTTTGTTAATCTATGCAACATTTTGCAAGATATGTTTTAATCTTCGTTTTCATGGCTATGGGGATTTCCATTCTTCTTCTTCTATGTTCTTTGTTTCCTGCTCTTAACTTGATGAATTATCATTCTGAGACTTGTTTATCACCATGTCATAGAGGATTTTATTGTATTTTGGAAGATGGTTTGAGGTTTCGAAATGGTGGAGTGGAGGACTGAGGTGTTCTCTGGGAATTTTCTTCTTGTAATGTAAAAATAACTAGAAGCAACAAGAAGTAACTACTAGTTCGAATATTTTTCAAATGTTTGAGCTGGAGTTGGGAACATTTTTTCATGTTTGATTTCCCTAACCTCAAGTACATGAGGGATATAAATTTACACAATGAGAAAGATGGCAAAACAAAGTAGTGATCCGACGGAAGGGAATGAAGGTGAGAAAAGATACTTTAAAGCACTAGGAGCTGAAAGTCGGTCACGTGGGTGTCCACATGACTTCCCATAGGGGATGGGTGAATTTTTCCATTTATGATGTCCCAAACCTTAGGGATATAAGGGAAAAAAATTTCCATGGTGGTCCTAGAGCTGACACATGGCACCAGATCCGATGATAGGGAATGGATGCTCCAAAATTGTACCTAGGAGCTGAAAGTTGGTCACATGGGTGTCCAAATGATTCCCCATAGGGGCTGGGAGAATTTTTAAAGGTATGATGTCCCTCACCTCAGATACATAAGGGAAATCAGTTTCCACGATGGTCTTGGAGCTGACACATGGCACCAGATCCGACAGAAGGGAATGGATGCTCCAAAAACGCACCTTGGGGCTGATCTGTCAAGTCTGGAGGTCATATGAGGGTCCAAGAGGTCACATGGGGGATGGGTGAATTTTTCAATGGTTTTTTTACCTTACCTCAGGGACATAGGGAACATGAAATCCCGCCAATATCCTAGTGCTGACACATGTCCTCCCAAAAAATGACTAAGTTTTGAACTGCCTTTGAGAGGGCAACTTAGAAAGAAGATAACTTGAGCTCCCGGTGGAAGTTATTGGTGAAAATTTTTATGATCCTGACTGGAAATGTACTTTTTAATCCAATGGTGTGGGTCTCATGTCTTGATGCATCCATATGATCCCTAAAAAAATAGGATTTTGTTATTTGAGACTCCACTTGTACCTGATAAAAACTGCCTTGCCGAATCCTATGCGCCAAGGTGTTGTGAAAAATATTATTTATCCATCATGGAGGTATTGGAATCATCTTTCTAGAGATGATTTTTTTACTTATAATTCCATCTGGAGCTCCCAGAATCTTCTTCTAAATCCCGATAGCTATTTTAGACCTATGTATTGCCTAGGCTTGTGAACCCTGTTTTTACTTAGACTGCTCCAAGCCTTCTCAAAACTTCCAAAAACCTTCCAAAATAATTTACATTAGGTTTTAAGGTCTTCAGTTCACCTCCATGTTTAATTTTGCCCTTTCGTTTTGCTCCAAGGTGGTTGGTCCAGTCTTGGGAAGGCTAATGACAACCCTTCCCAATACCGCCAAAAGATAGTATCTTTTCGGAACTCCCTAAAATCACATAGGGGGAATCAATAGATGTTCCTAAATCACCTAGGGGACCAAATTGACATCAAATAAAACGGTGACCAGATTGATGGACTTGACTTGAGGTGCCTAGGAATTATAAAACATGAAAATTTCGGCATAGGGGTATAGTTTCCGTGCTTGGAAACTTCTAATTTCCTTGTTGCACATTTGCATGACAATAGGACATTAGTGCATTAGAATTGATTTAACCATCAGACCAGTGACCATGAAAATAGTATCTAAGTTCAAAGAGGTAAAACATAAAATTATTCAAATCTCTGACCACAACATAGACATATTTATCATATTGTGAATAGTTAAGGTCATGAATGCAATGGGTGACTAAAATTTTTCATCAATTTCTTGAATGAGGAAAAATTAAATAGTATTATATGAAGAATAAAAATACACACTAAACTCTTTGTTTAAATCTTAGAAGACCAAAGTGGGTTCTTTTTCAATGACACCTCTGTTTGAATTGAAATAATTCTTCCCGTCTCTACTCCACTTGAATGTTTCCTTGGGTTTCATCATGTGGATGATTTATTTTGTAATATTGAAAAAGGATAGATCAAATCTTCTTAAGAAATTTACTTTACCAAAGAATGAGTCCACAGCTATCTTAATTATGGGTAAATACAATCTTTGAATGGATTCCCTTCTCTCTCTATAAATTTTTGTACCTTACTTTCTCACAATGTGACTAATGAGTTTTCCTTTAATAACTTCAAATTTTGAATTCTTTGTATTGAGAGAGGTGTTAATCGTCATTTAATGGATAAAAATATGCTCCAACTGTTGTGAGTTTTCTCCTCTCTTCTTTAAGTACACCTTGAGATAATCCAAATACACCACTATAAATTTTCCCCTCAAATTCTTGAGATCTAAATCCATAGCCTTATGAAAGATGGAACCTACATTTATCAACATGAAGGGCATGAAGTGATATTAAAATGTTCCCCAAGGAGTGGTTAAATTATTCCTAGAATGATCCTCCTTGGATACTTCAATTTGGGTGTATCTAGAGATTCTATCAAGTAGAAACATCATTTCTAAATCATTCACCACTTGTAGGATATGATCCATGACTAACAAGGGGTGGTTGTCCTTTAGAAAATATTTATTTATATTTAAAAATCTATGGAGATATAGATTTCACCATTTTTCTTCCAGACTGGTACAATCTTTGTTATCCATGTTGAGTGATGGATAGGGAAAATGATACATGCATTGAGTAGTTTCTCAATTTTTCTTTGATGGTCCTAAAAATATTTGGATTATATTACCTTTGATTTTTCTAGAAGGCCTATACATATGGTTTTATGGGGATGGAGTGCTTCATTGATTGCATTTGAAAGTATTTGATATTTTCATATGAATATAATAGTACATTTGAATATTTCTTCAACAAGGTTGAGAAATTTCGTCATTCCTACGGTGGAAAGCATTTTCCTTTGTTCACCATATTTGGTTGTTAACTTGTACCTATGTTTATTTTCTCATATTCAAATGAAGATATAGGTTTATCCTTAGATTTACCGTGCATAAACTTGACATGCTTGTCAAACAATTCCTCTAACGACACTAGCCACTTTTTAATTGTTTTCCTTTCAACTCAATTACTCCATCTTCATCTACTTTGTTATTCATGGTATTGCCACAATCATTTTGTAGTAATCTCCCATGGTAGTGATTCACTTTATTTGATGTAAATAGAAATGAAATAGCTGGTCTTCTACAAGAAGGATTGAATTTGGTTATCATCACTATATACTTGTCATCTCTGTAAGGTATCTAGCACACTTGGTTGGAAAATCATCTCTACCAAAAAATATTTTCCATCAAAATCTGGATGTGGAATCATGAAAAAGGTGGACATTGTCAATTATTTATCCTTGGTGTTTTGATCTCTAGGATCTACCTTGATATCAAATTCATAAAAATATTATAGGAAACCCTAAACACTATTCCTATATTAATGAATATGATATTTATTCATTGTTAATATATCCTCTACATGTTTCATGATGAATTCAACATCTCCTTATACTATGAACTTCTTGATTCCCATTTCTTTAGTACCTCACAACCAAAGAAACAAGGATTCATAATCAAAATTATTGTTGGTGTTGAATAATTTTAACTTGTAATACAAAGAGAAAAAATTGTTATTGGAGAAGACAAGACAATACTTGCACCTAACCCAATTTTGGAACATATTCTATTGAATTCCATGATCCAAATCTCATCAACAATATATTTTGGCATTTCCTCAAGAATGGGAAGTTATTTTTATCCTTCAAAACTCATGAAGTATTTCACATTACCTCTTCCCTCAAACGGATCTTTCCAAAATTCCCTTATTTGGAAGAGAACTTGTTATATAGGATCATCTAACTTCTGAACTGTGCATTTCATCTTAGGTTCAGGGAGGATCTTCTTCATTTAATTTTTGACTGGTATGAATGAAGAAGACTAGTGCATCTATGTTTCACCTCCCATCTCCACAAAAATTTTCTATTAATGAAAATATTGTAGGTGGTTGACATATCTGCCACTAGAATTGTTTCTTTTACTCACTTTTCTGGATAGGCCCCAAAAACAAGTTTTGCATCTTTGATTCTTCTGATAAGTGGAACTTCCTTTATCTCCATTGAGTAACAATGAATGAATTCTTGATAGAGACTTGAACTAATATCTTGACAAAACTTAGGGAGCATAACATTTTCAGTTACATTGGAGTCAATAATACAATTGTTAACTTAATATTCATTTATTAGTAAAGAGACATAAAAAGGTTCTATTTTTCTAGAAGATGATGGAGTATAAGATAGAATAATTTTGGATTTGAATTGGCTTTGAGCGTGGGCAGTAAGCCTTTGGAAGTTGATGGGACACTATATTTGGAACTTCCACTTTTTATAAATTTAACTATCTTATCAAATTATTCAAGGTATGTTTGTAGGTATTACCAATTTGGAGATATAGACAATGTGTTCATTCTAAGAACCTAGGATGAGTTATCATATCAATGCATCCATAAAAGAGAAATAACAAACAACATATAGAAATGATTCATACACAAAGGAAATGCACTAGATTATGCTCATGAACACATATATGATTTAGAAAGAGAACCTTATATTCATATTAATGAGTTCAATAACCACATTACATTCCTTGAGGTCATAACAGACCCATATAACAATGCAGAGCAAGGTCATGCATCAAAACTACACTATGTCCTTCACATTACAAGGATAATACAGACCCATCCCTCTAAATATGCCATCACTCCTATATTTTCCTCTAATCCCAACCCATAGAATCCTCCATGATATTTCTACAGAGCTTCACCTCTTTTCCACCACCTCTACTCTCTCAGATGATCTCCTCTATATATCTCATATCCCCTTCTACTATCCTGTGCACCTCTATATATAGCTTTTTTGCCTTCACCGCCATGCCTTCTGAGGTAACAGATTGGTTGCCAAGTGTCCAAGTGGTCCTCCAATGGAGCATGCCTCCTTTGATCTGAGCTCTCCACTCTGTGCAATGATGTTCTTCTGGAACCTTCCATCGCATACATGGAATATTCCCTTTTTGATCCTACAGCTGTCAGGCTGGCACCTTATCCACTCTGCATGCTAGATGGGTCACACATTTCTCGTGTGCTTCCTAGAACTCCGAATATGGCTAAGTCCCAAAACATCTTGTCTTACGTGTGTGTCATGTGTTCTTCAAAACCCTGCTAGAACCCTTCCCTATGCATGCCTTCAACCCATGCACCCTTCTTCAAATAGGTCCCGCATGCCCCATGCCTTCTTGTACTTAGCCAATATTCTGGGGCCCAACATCACCCCACACTATGCCTGTTCTCCATCCTCAGAAAACACTCTTCAATAAAGAATAAAGAATGGTGGGATCTTAAAATGGTTGGAAAGAAAGAATAAAGGAATGAAAAATTGGGAGAAAGAATGAAAGAATGGGGAACTTGTTTATTTTTGGAGGAGGAGAGGTAAATCCTTCCCTATTTCTACCTCTAACTTCTCCCAAGTGTCAACCTCATTCTGAGCTTGCTGACAGAGGTCACCCACCAGGGTGCTCACCTCCTCAAAACTCAGCTCCTCCCCTTTCACTCATGGTCTCAACAATACTTTCCAATTGTTTTCCCAAGTCCTCAAGTGCATCCATCCTATGGGTGATCTGGGGGTATAATTCCTTTAGCCAGCTTTTGATCGAGCCTCGCAAGGTCTCAATTGCTTCTGACTTCTTCTCAACCTCAGCTAGGATTTATCTCTCTTTCCACTCTATTCCCCTTATTTTTTCTTGGAAACTCCTTGAGTTCCATTTCATGGGTGGCAACCAAGATTCTTTCCACTCTATCCCTATCAGTGCAGTTGTCATAAGCAGCTTCAGTGACTTGCACAGTGGCCTTTACCTCTACAAGAAGTTTAGTGTATCAAGCCACAATCTCGACAACCTTCATCTTTTCTCTCTTTCTCTTGGTGCGCCTGTGCCTCTTCTGTAGACTCTAAAGTGAGTGGTCACCTCTCCATCATGAGAATGTGAGTCAGATCCTCCAGACATTGCAAGGTTGATTCATACTTTTTCTCGGGTGGTGCTAAGTCGGGATGCTTCAGGACAATGGCATCCATAATCATCTCCACCTTCTTGGAGACTTCACACACCTTTCTTTTTCTTCTTTCAGCTCATGCCTCAACTAAGCACTGATAATCTCCTCTTACTTTAGGTCCTTTATCTTCTCCTTGAGCTCCTTCTTCTTCTTCTCCAATTCCTCCTCCAGGAATCTCACTCTATCATTTCTCCTGAATAGTCTGGCCTCAACTTCAACTGAAACCTTGTTGAGTGCATTACAGACCTGTTCATCTGATAATTGTTGAGCATTCACCAAGGGATTTACTCCTTTTTTTTGGCACCTTCATTAGTGATCTCTGAATTACTTCAAACTCAGGTTCATCTACGTGAGACTCAAATGCCCAAGATAACATCTTCCTGGTTTGGGGATATGCGCCTTCTTCATCAAATGATGACATAGCTAGGAGTTTTCTCTGTTGGTATGGTGCTTTGGAAGCATGCACACATAGCACCTTGCTAGGATCATTAATGTATCCCATTCCTTTCTCTTGTGCCACCACTAAGCCTTTCCTACCTATTTACATAGCTTTTGGGAAGCTTACCACCAAATTGGGATTCCCACCCACGCTGCCATACTCCTTCCCAATGCTTTCTTCTTCCATATCCTTCAAAATTTATTTTTCACTCCTCTCCAACTCCTGTTCCACCAACTCCTTCATGATGCCCACCACTTCTCTCTCCATGTCCATATTTTCTCCACTTGTTCCTTGGTGAGGCTTGGGGTTCTTTGATTTTTGGTGCTCACCTCTTCGCTCACCCCCTTGCCTTGATTCTTAGCTTCTTCCTCGTCATTCTTCTACTCATCTTCCTTGTTATACTTCTCCTCATCTCCTTCCTCCTCAGAGTCATGTATATCATACACTGGATGGTCTTCACCTCCTTCAGGCTCATCGTCATCCTTGTCACCAATGTAGGAATCTAAAATTTCTGTCTCCTCTGAGTCTGCCTCTTCTGTCACCTTCTGCTTCTTCCTTACTGGGGATTCCAGTATAGGAGATTCTTCCTTTTCTTTTTCCTTAATAAGAGATGTCTTCCTTGGTGATTCTTCATGTGTGAGGGGCTCTTCATGCTCTGGTGCTTCTTCTTCTTGGGTCTTTTCCTTGATAGGGACTTCTTCTACATGCGTAAGTGCTAGGCTTAGTGACTTGCTTCAGGTGTGCCCACCGATTGTGTGGTCTGCACACTTGGTGCCTTCTTCTCCTACACCTCTTCTCTTTCTCTCTTCTTTGGTGTGGCCTTTTCTGACCTATGGGGTCTTCTGGAATGGAGACATCACTCTCTAGATAGGCACCTTTCTCAAACTTAGGCCTTATGCATAGATATACCCTTGTTGCAGCCCTTCCAGTGATTGGCAGTGTTATTGGCTTCATCATTTGTACTTCATGGGAGACATACTTCTCCATGTATGCACACTTTTTAGGGTACATGAGCTTTTGGTGCAGCTCGTGGTGGTCTTGGTCCACCTCACTAAGGTGAACCTTAGTCTTTTGGCCTCCTTGAACCTGGTTGACCCTGCTTGGAAGTATTGCATGGTGAAGGAGAAGGGTAGCTTGCACCATGGACTCTTAGTCCCATTTGTCAAAGTAAACCTGCCAATGCAGAAATGTTGGTAAACTAAAAACTCTACTTCTCCATCATGAGAGCATGGGAAACTACTCTGGGATCCTCCACTCTACCCTGAATGCATCACGCATTTTTTGTACCACTTCTCTAGGTGTGCCTTGTGAGTGACCATCATGGTTTCACAAGTGTACTTCTCAAACCTTTTGTGGGTGAGGGTTCTCTTCTGGATACTCCCAAACAAATTTTCTGGCCCATCTGGTACTCCAATCTCTGAAAGAAGACAATGGTGAGGAGGATGTTACCAAATAATATCTTCTCTCCTTCCTGTGCACTACTTTGCTTATGATCTCATCCACAATAAAGGTGGACAAGTTATAGATGGTTCCCTTCTGATATTTTTTGGCATACATTCAGCCATGCCTTGTTCACTTGTGTCCATCTTTCTTGATCATTAAGCTTGGTGACCAAGTGCGTGGCCATCCTCATAATAGGGTCTGGAATTTCTGTGATGTCAAAGTATCGTGAACCCTTTTTGTAGTCATAAGCTGCTACTGTTTCCTTGATAGCCTCCTTATCACTCAGATCATCATCTATGGATTCTCCTTCACAATTTAGGTTAGTGAACTTGGATATCAACTGTGGTGTTATGTGCATCTTGTGCCCTACAAAATAGAAATGATCCTCATGTACACATGTGACATCAACCATTGATAAAGGCACTCAGGCTTGCCAAAGTAAGGCAACTCATACAGTTGCAATAACCCTAACTTCTCTAATTTGACTTTCACCTTGTCGTTGTATATTGGCATCCCATCTGGTGTCCTCTTTTTAGTTGGATGAACCAGATCCAACGTCATTTCCTTCTCATTTGTGCTCATGTGATGGTTATAATCACTCATGGCCATTTGTCTTAAGTGTGACACCCACTATTTTCCTAGCAATACTCCATCTGGGTACTGCATTTCTGCATACCATTCCTCATTGGAGCTTGCGATGGTAGTGGTTTTTTTTCCTTTTCCCTTTCCCTTTTGTTTCTTTGGTGAAACGGTCACCTTCTTTGGTGTCATTCTTTTTATCAGTTTAAAATTTAAAACTCCTTGCTATTCTCTACTATTATGCTCAATCTCAAAACTCAACTCCAAAGCTCAACTCCTGGAATAAATCCTTCTATCTTGTGCCCTAGCTGCCAAACCCTAACTAGGAAAACCTTCCACAAGATGGTGCACTTCAAACAAACTTTTCTCATGCCCGTGTACTCCTTCCTCCTGGTTTGTAGATCCACTCTAGTCACACACTTAGATTTCTAGGATTCTTCTTCCTTCACACAAATCTCTCTGGATGCCCTAGTTGCAAGAGTGCTTCAACTTTGTAATAGCAAGGTAGAATAATGACTTTCTGACTTCATATTTATAGTTTCTTCTTCCCTCTAACAATAAATGTTATACCACCTACCAACTTACTTTAACAATAAATGTGTATTTTTCCACTAGGCTGAATTTAAGTGCCCTTACCCACATGCTCAATCCTGCGTGAAAAACCTTCTACAACCTTCTGGCATGTAAAAATCCAATCTGACCGAAGACTCTTTACATGCGTGTCTACAGTGCCGAAGGCACTTCTTCTGTCCTTTACCTGATTTTTTCCCTCACCTACCTCATGTTGTTCCTGTGCTCTCTTCATCCTTTGTACGTGGTCTTTGTTACAGCCTTCTTGACACCATAATTCATTATCCACCATTTCCCCCATGCTTTCTCAACCTTACGTGCTTCCTTCTACTGGGCCACTCAACTTTATTATGGCCTATACTTTACTTTGCATTACTCCACCCCACACTAAAATAGATGTGTGGTCCTCTGTGCATACACAACCTTGGAAAAATAATGTGGTTACCAGTGCACAAGGTGCAAAATGAAACAAAAAGAAAGGAACAAGCAACGAGAAAGGGAAACACAAGAAAAGAAAAAGCATAAAGGGAAATTCTAAGCTAACTGGAAATACTACCTTATTTACAAACACCAAGAAGACTTATTTATAGTAGGGCTTCAGCCTACTCCCATTGAAATGACCTGGTAATCTCATCCCATCTAGCACTTGTAACTAATAAGTGCCTGAATCAAGGATGTACGAGATGATGTAGGGTCCCAACCAATGGAATTTCAACTTCCCAGGATGGCGCAGATACTTGGAATCATACAACAACACCATGTTCCCAACCTCAAACTACTTGTTCTTGATATGATGATCATGCCATGCCTTTTGTCTTTCTTTTTCTGTCTTCTGACTCCATCTAGCAAGTGATCACCTTTCATCTAACTACATCAACTTATCAATCCTCTCTTCCAGTGCTTGTTCATCATCCAACCCTCCTGTGCACTATACGCAGTGATGGTAACATGAATTCAACTGGAAAAATAGCCTCTGTGCCAAACACCAATTGAAACAGTGTGGCTTTGTTTAACCTTTTGTAGGTTGTCCTGTATGCCCATAGAATGGACTGATACTTTGTCATCCCAATCTTGTCTTCCAATGTCACAGATCTTAGTCAATGTGTGACTTAGTATTTTGTTAAATGCCTCAGCAGTTCCATTCTCTTGAGGGTGATAAGGGGTATTCTTGTGAGGGGCCACCATAAATTCTGCTAACAGAATCCTGACCATTTCATTAAGAAATGTGTACCTCTATCACTTGTTAAGCTTAAAGGACAACCATACCTACTGATTATGTTCTCCCATAAAAATCTAGCAGTTGTTGTTGCAGTGCAATCCTTTGTAGGTGCTGCCTCTACCCAATGTGTCAAGTAATCAGTGCAAGTAATGATATACCATGAACCAGTCCTTCGTGTGGCTGGTGAAATTGGCCCTACAAAGTTTGATTTCCCATTTTTCAAATGGTTCAGCACTGGCTATTGGTCGCAAGGGAATTTCATCCCTCTTGTAAGGTTTTCCAAGGTACTGGAAATGGTCACAGGCCTTGCAAAACTCAATACAATCCTGGTAGATGGTTTCCCACCAAATCCCTGCTAGTAGAATCTTCTGTGTGGTAGCATTTCCTACATAGTGTCCTCCTGCAATCCCACCATGTGCTTCCTCCATAATTTCCATGTGC
This sequence comes from Taxus chinensis, assembly GCA_019776745.2. Lineage (NCBI taxonomy): Eukaryota > Viridiplantae > Streptophyta > Pinopsida > Cupressales > Taxaceae > Taxus > Taxus chinensis. The sequence continues at coordinate 90,884 of JAHRHJ020000754.1, forward strand.
TCATGTTCCAATATGCATCGGTGCAAAACCTCATCATGTCCTAACTTATATAGGTCTCCACTAATCAACATGTAGGGTGTGACACATATTGCTAACTACTTCCTCTCCAGAGCCTTCATCCCTTCTGGTGCCACACCTATTTTCAAGAATACTGTGATATCTTCCAAGTCTGAGGGTGCATGCCACAACCTAAATAGTTGTGCATCTGACATGGTATCCTCAATGCTTTGTGCATCCTCCCCTGAGTTAATCCTTGATAAGTGGTCAGGTCCTGAATTACTCTTTCCTAGTTTTACAACCACTGTGAACTCAAACTCTTGGAATAATAGGACCCAACGACATATGTGCCCTTGCAAAATGGGCTTGTTGACTAAGTACTTCAATGCCATGTGGTCTGTGTAGAATATAAATGGTGTTGCCAACAGGTACTGTCTGAACTTATGCAGCGTAGATCATTGACAGTGCCTCACACTCAGTAGTTGTGTAATTTTTATCTGCTGGTGTCAACTTTCTAATGAAAAAACACAAGGGATGATCAACAATCCCCTCACCAGGTTGTGCTAGTACTGCTCCCATAGTTTTCCCTGAGGCATCAACATGCACATGGAAAGGCTTATCCCAAGAAGGAAAATGTAGTATGGGTGCAGTGACAAGCCTATCCTTCAAAGTGTCAAATGCCTTCTGTTGTGCCTCTCCCCAATGAAAGGCACTCTTGTGTTTTAGCAATTCCTCCAAGGGTGTGGTGATCTTGGCATACCCCTTGATGAATTACCTGTAGTACCCCATATGCCCAAGGAATCCATGCACAGTGCTTTGACTAGTAGGCTCCCCTAATCCCACAATAACTACAACTTTGGTGGGATCCACTAGTAAGCCTTCCTTACATATAATATGTCCTAACAGGGTTCCAAATGGAGTCGCAAAGACACATTCATTAATGTTGAGGGATATCCCTATTTGCTGACATCTCTCAAACATCAGCCTCAAATTGTCACAATGGTCTTTTACCAACCCATATACAGTCCAGTCATCTAGGTAAACTTGAAGAAATTTATGGATGAAGTCCTGAAATGCTTGTACCATGATGCGTGAGAACACAACAGGCACATTCTTCAATCCAAAAGGCATAACCATGTAGGAAAAAATTCATCATTCATTGGTGAAAGTTGTCTTTCTTTGGTCTTCCTTTACAATCCTGACTTGGTGATACCCTGAGAACCCATCCATGAAAGAGTAGACTTCACGCCGGCTACTCCCTCCAAAATTTCTTCAGTAAAGGGGGTTGGAAAAGGATCGATGACACATACTACATTCAGGTCCCTGTAGTCCACACAAGATCCTTATTCTTCCATCCTTCTTGATACTGATGACCATTGGGCTTATCCATTCTGATTCTTCCACTAGCCTCAATGATACCAGATGCTATCATCTTGTCTATTTCTTCCTTGACCCCGTACGCACAAATTTGGATTCATCTGATAAGGCCTCTTCTGAATCAGGGTGCGCACCTTCCTTCAACTTGATCTTCATCTCCCCCAAGGAATGGTAGATGCCTTTGAGTTCATGATACCCATGAGGGAACAAATCCTGGAACTCGTGCAATAGATCAATGACCTTTGAAACTTATTTTTCTGACCAATAGTCCCCAATGATAGCTTCCTTAGGTTCTGTCTCTGTCCCAATGTTAACCTTATTTGTTTTCAAGGGCTCATGGTAGGTGTGTGCTCACTCATCAGTGCTATCTATGACTTTGTGTGTACCTTCAGAATGGTTAACATCCAAACTTTCCATCTCTTCACCATCTACTACATAGACCATTTTTCCTTTTTCTTTTTCCATGCACACGTGCTCAAGTTGTACTTCCTCTGATTCTTCTTCATTGAGGTTGTCTCCAAATAAGGCTCACCCAATAACTCCAGTAGCCTATCTTCTACCATAGCACTATCTCCCATTGTAAGGCACTTGATTACTTGTAATGCCTTATCCACTGATGGCTTTGTACTCCTATACTCGAAAGCTTGAATGAGATCAGCTGCCAACTCCTGCCAATTACCTGTTTGATGATGCATCTCTGAATGAATATACCATGCATGTGCACAACCTTGTAAGGTGGAATACAACTTATGCACCCATAATGAAGGTGGTAATGTTTCTGTGCTTCCCATCCAGGCCTTCTCACATGCTTGGATATGAAATGAGGTGGTCTCTTTACCATGGTAGTCTTGTATGACAGTGGGTGTGTTGCTCCTGGAGAACCTTACAGAAAATGTGATTCTTACCTCATGCCATTCTAGGAGGCTCTCCTGATGTGTAGCCCACCAGTGCACTGTAGTTCTGAGTAGGTTATAATTGAAAATTCCCCTTCTCTCATCCTCATTCTTCCATTGATCCTCCATTTCTCAATAAGAAAATTTAGGGTATGCTCCTCCAGAGTAACTTGGAAACTTCTTCCCTCCTAGGTGCTTGACTGAGCATGCCTTCATTACCCTTGTTACAGATCCTCTCAACTATCACCCAATCAACTCATAAGTCCCATGCACCCAATTGTCACATGCCATGCTAGTGGTATCACTCAAGGACTGAGCATCTTCAAACTGGATAACTCCCTCCATGGGATGAATTATCTCAGGATCTCTGATGGAGCACACATAGATTCTGTCAAGGAACTTCCTCTCCTAAGGGCTCAGTATAGGGCACTTGATTTCCCATCTGTTAAAGGGGATCACCCTTTCTTCCTTGTTCTCAAAGCTGATATACCCCTTGTTAAACCATAGGTTGGCATTGTTCTTATAACACCAAGGGCACCTAAGTAATGCTGGGAAATTATCTACCTCGGTGAGTGCCAAGACTTCAAAGTCCCCAGTGAACTTGGCCCCTTGAATAGTGATAACCACATCCTTCAAGACTCCAATGGGCATTTCCTTTGTCTTGTTTTCCATATACAACACATTTGAAGATGGTTGTAATGTGGGCCTTCCCATTTGATGCCAGGCATCTAAGGTAAGAACATTGACCTCCACTCCTGTGTCGATGAGGATATTACTTAGAAGCCACCCATCAACAACTGCATTCAATGTAATCTCCTTATCATAGTTAAGGCTGTGAGGAGGAAGGTTTGCATGTAAAACCTACCTTTTGTGCTTTGCTCCGACGTGTGGTACCTTCTCCCTCAGCCATTCTCCTAGCAAGGGAATAATATTCTCTTGCCTTTAACTCCTACATACTTCCTTGACCTCATCCAGGTCCTCCTTTGGAGCCTCGACATTCTTCCTTTGCTCCAACTACTTTGATTTCTCCTTTAGACATTGGATCTCCCCTTGCAAACTCTGAATCACATCCATAGTCTCTTGATACACCTCCTTCTGATGAGTAGGGTCTAGATACTTTCCATGTACCACTTCCTCTCTTAAAACTAGTGTCCTTTGTCTTGGCATCTCCCTGGCGTGTGTGGCCTCTTCTCATGTTGTCACCAATACAGGTTCTAGTCCTGACTCACGTGCCACTCTTGGCATCCACTGTGAATCGGCCTTCTTTATGCTCACCATCCCAGTGCCTTTGTCTTTCTGGTGTTGTTGGTTCATATGCTCATAAAGCTCTGGACACTCTTTGTACTTATGTTTCTTCCCACACCATGAGCATTATAATAGATCAGGACACTCATGCTTGTAATGCTCTGTAGATCCACAGTTATAATAGGTTCCTCATGGGAATTCACTTCTTCCTCCACCATGGTTACTGTGACCATGAAATCCTCCAAAAACCTCTTCCACATGCTCCTCCATCTGTGTGCCCTTCATAGTGATGATCATCATCCTTGGAACTACTTGCAAGACTAGTCTGGCACACACCAAGATCAATAACATCATGAATCTGATCAATCAGTCTACAATCCTTGGTATCATGGGTCGTAGAGGTACAAATCTTGCAATAGTAAGAAACATTCTTGTGGATTGTGTGTTGTAGTAGAGGACACCTACTTACATCATGATCCCCATGGAAAATCTCACAGTCTACCACCATGGTGTGTACCATCTTTTGGGGGAAACTATCCTTTGCATGCCCTTCCACTTCACAATTTGTATACCAAATCCCACTACGAACCTCATGCACTGAGTTTGCAGACAAACTTCTCCAACTACTTGGCCAATGCAGCAATTTGAGCCTCCAGAAAAGGGTTAATGCCAGTATCAATGCTCTCAACAGCCTCAGCATGCAGGGAAGCTTCCAAGGCCTCATGTGGGTCTATGAAAATCTTGTGTGACAGTGCCCTTCTAAATGGTGTTATCAATCCTCCAACAAACCATTGAGCATGTTGAGAAGGGTGAATGTCATAGGATAGTTTTGACAAGAGAGTCTTGAAAATGTGTCATACTCCCACACACTCTCTACCATTCCTTGTTGGATCTCCTTCAGAGTGTTGATGCTCTTCTGCTCAAATTCAGGGATATGGAACTCTGCTAGGAAGGCATTCTTCAATGCAGTGTAGTCTACCACCATTTGATGGGGGTCATACTTCTGATACCAACTATGTGTGTGCCCTTGCAATGTTGTTGCAAACTAACTTGCCTTCCACTCTGGGGTAGTGATCCCTTTCATGTGCCATAGTAATTCACACTTGTGCACATGCTCTGCAACATCTTCAATACCCCTGTAGTCTGGTAAGTGCAAAGACATCTCAAATAATACTTGTGGTAGTAGTTGAGGCCTTTTTCCTCCTGATCCAGAGCCTTGGTTCCCTCTGGTGTTTCCTCCTCCACCAGATCCACTAGATCCACCAGGTCATGTTCCTCCTGACCCACCAGATCCTCTAGATCCACTAGGTCCACCAGGTCCTCCAGCTCCTATACCACCAGATCCACCTCCTGTAGCCAGAAAATGGCCTGAAGTGGTCATGCCTAGTGTTCCCAATGTCCCACTGAACTGTGTGCCTGATGGTTTGTGATATTGTCCCACTACCAGTTGTGTGTCCCATGCCACTCCCAGATGTGATACCCAAACCTTGTGTACTTGCACCTTGTCCAAAAATTCCTCCAAATACTGGAATGGTTTGTGCAGCCATGGATGTTCCAAATGAGAAATTATATCTCCTGGGTGTAGATCGGTTACTCCCACCGATACCAACTGGGTTAACAATACTTCTCCCTTGATCTGGAAAACCAAGTGCCAGGGTTGGTCACCAGGTGGGTTCAGATGTGTGCCAATGGCTCTCCTTTCTCCATGTGATGAAATCTCATCAAAAGCTGAAGGGGCTTCTCTCCCATGCTTTCCAAGATGGGGTAGCACAGACTGCTCAGGTTCCATGTCCTCTGTGAACCTCAACTCCTTCCCACAATGTCTACCTCCATAGATCCATCACACTTGCAACCTCACATTGTCTAGTCATCTCCCTTTCATGAGCTTCACTATACTTGAGTCATCTCTCCTCTCTTTCCTTTTCAGCTGCAATGTCTGCCATCTTCCTCCACCCTAGCTTCCTCTCCTAGTGCTCAGAAGCTTAGCCGACCATGGGAAATGCCTCTAAACTTAGGGTAATGATCAAGATCTTCATAGCCAAAGGAATAACAAGCAAAAATGATCCTCTGGGCTCCCTCAGAAACTCAAACTCAACAACTTCTGGGAAAGAATACGTAGAAATGGCATATTCTAGAGTATAACTGGTCAACACTCCTTTCCACCAGTGATCAACAACATGTGTCCAAGTCAGATCTACATCCTGCAGCCTCTGATAATCATCTTGGGTCCATACACGTGATCTATAGTACCAGCTTGATCTGGATGCATATGCTGAAAGCCATTCATATAGTTCTACTAGAAAACAATAGAAGAATGTCTCATACAACTCATGGTACAGGTTCTCTTCTACCCATCTACGTGCATCAAACTCAGGTCCAGTGCTGAATCTTTGAGAAAACTCATCCTCGTGCTCTTGAACCATGCTTCAACACTTTCCAAGGTCAGACATTCTGTCATCATGCATCACAGGGACCAAGATGTATGCCATTTCTCACAACAACTTTGAAAAGAGGTCCCGACAATGGAACCAAGATGTAGTCATTTTTATACCCTTAGAACAACAGTCTAATCCCATGTGTGTTGGCCTATCACCCAGTGGGTGCTGGGTGCTCACCCGAGGCATGCGCGGGTGTCGAGCCCCTCCTTTATGTGAGTCTTGTGAGAATACATCATCTATGACATATACTTAAGTACAAAAGAATGGAAAAGAACCATGCATTCATTCTAAGAACCTAGGATGAGTTATCATATCAATGCATCCATAGAAAGAAAAGAGAATTATTAAACAACATATATAACCGATTCATAACACAAAGGAAATGCACTAGGATTTATGCTCATGAATACATATATCTTGTAAAACAGAACCTTATATTCATATTAATGAGTTCAATAACCACATTACATTCATTGAGGCCATAACAGACCCATATAATAATGCAGAGCAAGGTCATGCATCAGAAACTAAACTATGTCCTTCATATTACAAGGATAAACACAAACCCATCCCTCTAAATATGCCATCACTCCTATATTTCTTCTAATCCCAACCCATAGAATCCTCCATTCTATTTCTACAGAGCTTCACCTCTCTTCCACCACCACTCTCTCATGATCTCCTATCTCTTCTCTCTCTAGCATCTCTATATATAGCTTTTTCCTTCACCGCCATGCCTTCTGAGGTAACAGATTGGTTGCCAAGTGTCCAAGTGGTCCTCCCATGGAGCATGCCTCCTTTGATCTGAGCTCTCCACTCTTTGCAATGATGTCTTTCTGGATCCTTCCATCGCATGCATGGAATATTCCATTCTTGATCCTACAGCTGCCAGGCTGGCACCTTATCCACTCTGCATGCTAGATGGGTCACACTTTTCTCGTGTGCTGTCTGGAACTCTGAATATGGCTAAGTCCCATAAACTCATCTTGTCTTATGTGTGCATTTCATGTGTTCTGCTAAACCCTTCTAGAACCCTTCCCTGCATGCCTTCAACCCATGTGTGCCCTTCTTCAAATAGGGTGCCCACGTGCCTTCTTGTACTTAGCCAATATTGGTATTTGGATGAATATGCAGATGGTAGTTGGAATAGTTTTTCTGATGCGTAATTACATGCACAAGTCGCCACTCATACAATTCTATTAGAAATATGTTTACCTAGTGTGGAGTAGTTGGGGGTGGGCCATCATAAGCTACATGATAAATTTCTTTAAGTAACCACTTAATGCATTAAAATCAGGTCTAGAGCCATATCTTCAGGATAAATTGAGTTACCTTAAGTCCTTTGCACTAATCAATGTTTTAAATGGGGCAAGCTTTTGAATATGCCATCATCATGACAACAATGGAAAACACATTTGGAGTAAAGGAGGTCCTTAGAAACCATGGTGGTCCTGCAAAATGTCAGTCTCTTTTTTTCCACTCAAATGCCTTAGGCAGTTCTTCTATTCAAATATATTGAATGCTCACCGAAGTGCACAGAGATATCGGCTGATCAAATCCTTTTGTAATTCGATGTCAATATGGAAAGCATGCTTTTGTTCAAACAACCTTATAAAAATTCATTCCTTATAATAATGTCATATCCATCTCGAATGGATTGCGTGGTAATAGAAGCCAACGATATGGATCAAATAAGAACTAGTCAATCTCCACGAATAGCAAATACAATGAGGGATACATCACGAAGCCCACGGTTCTAGTTATGGATAATTTGGGTGAAGCGGAGCTTGAGGTGCTTCAAACCTTGGCCAATTAGGGTTAAATAATCAATAGTAATCATACAATTAACCATGCGTTTAGAAAACTACAGGGAAGCATAACTCTATAATGGTGTTTAATGTCTAATACATAGTAAAAACCTAAGTTACAGCACATCAAATGCTAATATATGTATATATATCTCGATATATATATAAAGATGAAGTTTCATATATGAGTGGGTAAACTTTCCCTACACCACCCATAGATATCAAAATACCTTATATTCACCATGCAAGTATCTAAATATACCCTACATTCATATAAGGTTAAGGATGCAAAAACAAATCTCCTAAAAACAACCATTAAAGCTATAACCATCACCACTCCTAATGCTTTAACCGTCATATTAGGCCATCTTGAAATCTTCATGACATAGTCCCATGATCTATCACGCAAATCCATTTCCCATAGGGGGAACGCCTTCAGCGTAATAACATTCATCTCTAAAACCTAATGAGGGTGTAAACATAAATCTAGTGAACCTGACTCTTGAATGCCACTCAATCTTATCATTAGCTAATATCCTAACACATGACCCTAAGATTTACTAAGTCTTGAATGTTTCTTCACTTAGACATGGATCCCTCTTAAGGCCCCATGTGCTTATCTAATCTGCCTTACAAATATACCTTTGCACTTCACCTTGATGTGTCAACTTAGCCTTCACAACTAATCCTATCAAATTAGTGCAGTTCCTCTACTGTGTAACACCTATCATTATGTGCTCTTTATGTTTATTACATGTCAGTTTCTCATCACATTGAGAGCTTAAATGTTTGATACATATCTCCTAGCATGGTAAACACTCTATCTAGTGGTTACTACTTTGGTAAAACTTCTATTGGCAACAATTGTCAGAGTTTCTTCAAGTAGTGCACAACTTCCTTGAAAGCATGATAATCTCACTACCACATACTTGGGTAACCTTGAAGACTTACAAGAACCCAAAGAACACTCCTTATAAGCCCTCCTTATACTTTAAAGGTTTATAATATGTTTACCACCTTTAAAAATAAAAACCAAACAAAAAATACTGTCTAACAATAGATATCGATGTGACCTTAGGGATATCAAGTCCATTCATAGCACTTCCAAGTCAAGATCCTTCAAGGTGGGCTAATTTAAGAAGCTTAGGAATGACTATTCACTTATGAACATGTCTATAAGGTTGAGACACACACCTTTTGACCCAAAGTAGATTACACTTGATTACTCAAATTTAATGAGGTGTGATCAAACATTCTTCAAAGAATATATGTGCAACTTACAATTTTGAGAGGAGATTCTGGGAAGTTTTAAGAGGTTCCTTGGGACTAATCCTGCAGAAGTGGGTCCTAGAGGGTGAAACAACTTGTGAGTGCACAAATTCAGTCGGGCTGAGCTTCGGTTCAGTGATTCGGGAGCTCAACCTATGCATGCTCTAGATGTCAAAATGTAAGATCATTGGAAAGGTATTTCAAATATCTAAAGGTTTTTTGAGATGAGTTGTAATATATCTTGGTACAAAACACAAAGAAACTATCACATTCTTACCTTTTCCCTCTTCAACTAGCAAAGATCCTTGTAGCCCTGTCTTGAGATCTTTTTCTGACCTAACTTTTGATGTGGAGATCATAAAACATTAACGAATGACTTTGTAAATACCCATTAACTTTTTTATATTGTACACAAAGTTTTAGGACCAAAATTACATGATAAATCCCTCTTTTTCATGATAGTCTTGTTCATATTAGGTCACTTTAGGCCCCTCTATAGCCAAGGATGAAAACTATCATATTTTTTACTAATATTGAATTCTTATTGGTATGAAATCTCTTGAACACTAAATTAAAGCCTGTGTAGATAATATGTTCCAATTTTTAGCTTTTAAATCCTCCATTTGGTCCCTCAAACACAAGATTTTCTATAAACTGGTTCACACGGTGTTCTTAGAGCTCGGTAGAGGTAAAATCACTATACCTTCTTGTCCTATTTCTATCCTTCATTCTTTCATAGACTTTGTAACCTTGTTTCTCTTTCCACTTGTCCATAGTCCTATGTTCACATTGTTTGAACCAAAATAAATATTCATAGAACACAAAAACATACCTTGCATGATGAATGAGGGATATTTTCCTTCATGTTACCTTCAGAGTGCCATGGCCTTCTTATCTTTCTCAGACACTTATTTTCTTCTTTCTTGGAGATAGACCAATGATGACAACTCCAAATAACTTCCTTAGTTGAGTGGAGAATTTTTCACACTTATGATCCTTGTCTCTAGGATGGACTTTTTTCTCAAAACTACGTACCCCCAGGGTTAGGTATTCTTCACATTATTCTACTTCTTACTTTATAGGCTCAATAACATATTCTGGATCTACACCTAGGTCGGCTTCAACTTCTTCATCCTTAGCTTTAGGGAACTGACATCAAAACCAACACAAAAATTTGCTTTAACATCTTCATCATCAATTGGAATGGAAGTGGGGGTGCACACACCAAGAATTTTTTTCCAAATGTCAAACCCTAAGGGTTTCAAGAATTCTCTCCCCCTAAAAATAGTATTGACTTAAACTTGAGCCAAACTAATTGCCATACCTGTGCTTCAAGAGGATTTCCTTCAAGTTGTCAAACTTGCTTCACAAGGACCAGATCTGATACAAATAGTTGGAAGAAAAATCGACTGAGGGAGGGAATCGATCCTTCAAAAAATTTACTTCATTTAACTTAGTTTTCATACATCACATCAACAATTCTTTTAATATTCATAAACTATTTTTTCTTACTAACCATTCAACAACCATACACAAGATCAAGATGCAAGAAATAACAAAAGAACACCAGTTTTAAGTGGGAAACCATAAAGGGGAAGAAAATCCAATGTAACAAAGATTCATTTAGCCATGTTTCAAATTTATTGAGGCACCAACCCCACAAGGAGCACAAGCTTAGTAGATCACCAACCCTACAAGGAACACTAACCCCTGATTTAGTGACACCAACCCCACAAGGAGCACAAACCCATAATTGATTGAAGAACCAAATCCACAAGGAGGATATAACCCCATAAGATGATCAAGAACTAACTAAAACACCTTTGTATGAATATATCTAAAGTATTGTTGCTGCCACAACTGATGGAGATCACTAATTCAACTCACCTACCTTCAAAATTTCTTTCCTTTAACTCGCTAAAACTTGGATCTTCTTGACCTGATTTGGATTCAATATCTTACAAAAATTCTTTATAACATTCTTCCATTTTTCAAACAAATCTTCATCTCTCTCTTTATTCCCTTGGACATCCTTTACTTCCTCACCTAGGTCTCACTTTCCTTCCTAACTCTACTAGTTCAAAAATGAACTAAAACAAAAACTTTTTATATGCTTCTCTTCTTTAAAACACATCATATGTCAGTAATATACAAATATATAAACCTAGAAGATATGGGTGTCTTTGATATAAATACTTAAGTATGTATTGAATCCCCTTACTCAAACTTTGTTCTATGGTGGTTATAATTCCCAAATAATTTTATGATATCATTTTATCTTATGAATTATATTTTGTATGAATGGGTTTCAGAGTTAAAGGTTGTTACAGTTTCTAGGTTTTAGTTTCAGACCTATGTTATGGTACAAAAGTTTTTGATTTCATTGAATCTTTATCTCTGTCTTAAAGATAGGTTCCTATTATCGAGACCCACATTATTGTATGGGTGACTTGAATAACTGTGTACTTTGTTTATGGCTTTTGTTTGTGTGACTATGTACTTTGCAATTTTGGAATGGTTTGTAGGTATATATTAACATGCCAATGTTTATGGCACTATGGTTTCTTTTCTTGGTTGTGTATATATATATATATATATATATATAAAACCTGGAATATTTTTATGATCCCAAGCTTGAATGTGATGCCTTTCCTTAATAGGAACTCGATTGTATCAACATGGTAAAATTATAAACCATTTATTGTGGTTGTTTCATCTGTTTAGAGTGGTTGACGCATTGGGAAGGGAAATTCGTGACCTAAGCACTTCTGTAGTCATGAAGGTAAATAATATTTTCCTTAACCTTGTCGAATTAGAATACTCTCTATTGAGAGGTTATTGTTAAATTGACATTAAATATTCAACGGTATATGATTGGTTGAGGTACATGACATGACTATATTGATGGGATTAAGTTGATATGTTGATTGAATTTCTTCTTGAAAAGAGACTATTTTACTACCTTGAGTTATACGATGTTATGTTATGATGATAGTCATGAAATACTATAAGATATATTACCCTGGTATGAGTAATATAAATATTACCTAAGCTATTGAACATATGAGAGTGAATAATTATTAATTTGATACTACTATAAATGATTAGGATAGGATTATTAGTATCAAAATAATTATGGAACTTTTGAAGTAAGTTGATATATATTGGGTGATAGTAAACTAGGTCGTATTCTAATACTTATTATTAGGTAAATAGATTGAAATAAAGATCATCAATATTTTTTTGTCAAGTGTTTACCTTTTTATGATATCATCATGTGGTATTTTTTTTGGTAAGTCAATCTCTAAAATTTAATTTGAATGCAGCATTTCATTTACATAAATACTATATAGCATAAACTATTAAGTGAGAAATAGTTCTTATCATTCCAGTTTGGTTAGAAATGACCATGTACAATGGAATATTTTTCATGCAGGTTATTTACATTGTAGCTTGATTATGAAGGAAGACGTGATTTACACCTTTGCTCACTGTTATGTCTTATGATGAAATCTATAAAGTTGTTCTTGTTGTGAAAAGATGAAAAAAATTATATTTTTAGAAAGACATGATGTTTGAAACAAGATGTGGATTATTTTGATAATCAGTTGTGAACATGTATTAGTTATTATATGTTGACGATGTTGAATTGAATTGTGAAATGTAATTAATTGTATTGTATCTGACTATAGATTAGCGAAAAGTTATACTTCGCTGTGATAATAACGATGGAAAGACAGTTTTTCCAGTTAATACTAAAGTATTATATTTGGGTAATACCTATTGTATTACAATAATTATCATTTTAATAATGAGAATGTTAATAGTTTTATATTTCTATGTAATAAGTATTGGTATAGAGTTGGCAAGAGATTAATTACATCATTGATATTTTGCTTGCAATTCTATTATATAATCTGTTGTTATAACCCTTACAATTTTTTTACGATTGAAGTAATGATACTACTATAAATGTGATGACGAATCAGATTCAGGGTTCTTGCAATAAAGAATCCGTCGGGTGGTATGGGACATCTAAGGAAGTTGTGATTGCTTGTGTCCTACTCTTGGTTTGTTTTGTACTATATAGAGCGTCTTTTATATAAATATTAATGGATGCTTAAGTTTTCAACTATGAGGATGATAACTTAAGACTGGATTTTTTTATATAACATAATTAAGTGAAAGACAAGTTCCTAACGACGAGTGTGCCGTCACGGAACCAAGCATGTCAAACATGTCTATGAAACTTTGTTCAAGTAGTGTACGCTGTTGATTATATTGTCCTGAATTCACTAAGGATCTAAGATGTCAGATACCGATGGGATTCAAGTGATTGAGTTCTAAGTATGCACTTAGAAAACATTACTTTATTTTCAATGCTTTAAAAAGGAAACCAAATGATACACTTAGTGTATTGGCTTATAAAGAGTGTTTGAGGGGGATCGAGTAGGATATGTATACCCTTGCAGCTACACATGGTTTATGACTATTATTGGATATATTCAATTTCAGATTTATGTTGGTATTTAAATCAGTAAAGCATAAGTTAATGTAAAAAAAAATTCCTTGTTGAGAAGTGTAATTAAAAGGGTTTTATAGGATTCCTTAACATGGAGCCAATATTTGAACCTTGAACCTCCAAATTACAAAGAGAGACCCAAGAACTGTTACACCACTACCCGTTGGATATAAAAAGTACAAATATTAAAATTTATATAAATATTAAATTAATAATTGAGCATGATTTTATTAAATAATTTATATTTTATATATGATGTTTAATAATGTGTGGGTACTCCTCATACATGTATAAAGTCACACAACATGCCACACTAAATTTGCATATTTCTACTAATGGAAAAGTGCCATACGACATCTACAAATCTTTCTCTCTCCTTGGAACTTGTCACAAACTTAGAGGAATAATAAGGACCTACACATACTTGGTTCTATTTTAAATTTATATCAGTGACATAATTCTAACCCTTTTCTTTGTCCCTCTATCTACACTTCACTCCTCATCTTCCAACATTCATTATCCTCAAAATCAAAATTTCCTTTTATAGCTATGTGCACTAACCTTTTCCCAATTATTTCCCCTCTATGATAGCTTGTCCAAACTCTCCCATTAATATCCAAAATTTAACTTTGGATCTTTAATTACCTTATCCACATTATATTCCTATAGCCACTCCTACCATGCCACATCATCTGGTGGTTAGATTCTCTGATTGGACCCTTCAATCAGTTTGTTTTATTAGCCACATGACTAGACATATCTAACACTTGTCACTCTTCCTTCCTGCTCCACGGCATCCTTTCACCTCTGGTTTGGTCCTCCACTCTTTGATTGCACTATTTTCTTTTCTTCATTCTAATTCCTCAAAAAGCTTTACATGCTTATACTTTGATTTTTTTCCTTCATCATCCTATTCTACTTCACATGATTAAGACTGCTTCATGCACCTCACATTATCGCATCTGCCTATCTACTTTTATGTGCATCATGCCTTCCAATCTATGTGCCAAAATTTGCATCCTTCATTATTTTCTTCTCTTTCCCCCTTTCCCTTTTTTCGCACACATATTTATTTCCCTATTTCCTTCATCTCAACACATATCTTGTGTGTTCCTTCTCCCTTTGTGCCTTCCAAGTTTCACATGCATCGTTATTTATGCAAAACTATGTAGGATTTCCGTAGTCATGGGATGTTCCTGCATCAAACATTGATTTGTATACTAACATTGACCCCATGTATAAATAGTTTATAAAAATAGATACTTAAAAATCATTATTTTCCCTATTTTAATTAATAAGAATTGATTTAAAATATGATCGAAAAATTATTCAAATGTGTTTAAAAATTATTCAAATTTGATTATCAATTTATTCATTTCTAGTTGCACATTCAATTTGATCAAATATAATTTCCCATAAATGTTCTTAATTTGTTTATTATTACACCAAAATTAATTAATTACTTATTTGATTCTATACTAAAATCATAATATTGATGTAAGAATGAACAAAAAACACCAAATTGATAACGGAGTTCACCCACTATTTGGGCTATGTCTCCAAGATTACTTATAAACGCAATCCGATCCATTAAAATATTAACTTGTAGGTAAAAATAATAAAACTAAAAATATTAATGGACCTTAAACATGCAAATGGAGATAAATACAATTTGGAACAACTTTTTACTAGACAAAAATTACTCAATCCGCATTGTCTGCTTCTCTAAAGGGATTTTGATGAGGTTTACCATAAAATCAAGAGTTAAAAACTCTTCAATTAGGAAATTAAAATCAAATATTGGAATAAAAAGAGACTTAGATTAATCATATCGAAATTATGAACAACCATCTAGACCTGTCAAAACCCTAAAAATATCTCTAAATGGGTGAAAAATGGATAAATATACAAACCACCCTTTCAAAAAATGCACAGTCATCAAACAAATTCTCATAAAAAAGAATAATTTCCTTATATATTAATTTAAAATAATATAGGTCAAAGTGAAACCATGTTGGATGTCATTAATGTATCTAAGAAATTTTGTATTGCTCAGGTGAAGTATAAACATAAGATTCTGGAGCTGGAGTTTACAGGTCAAAGAGCTAAGTGATAGGATGGAGGGGATAGAGGAAGGCACTAAAAGGAGGAAGTTCAATTTGTGCATCAATAGTTATGAGGATGATATGGAGGAAGATATGATTGATAAGGGTACAAAGGTTACTATGAACAAAGAAAGTCATGCTGAGAATAGTGAAGTTTTTCCTAAAACTTAGCAAGTTTTTTTTGGACTGTTGGTAGACTTTTTGTGAACTTCTGCAGTCAGATTTTTAATTCTTGTTTCTTTTCTCTGTTCTATTTTTTTAGTTTCTTTTTATTTTTTGGTCTTTTCCTTCATGTGGATTCAGCCATATAAGACCACTTGTCCTCCTTCGAGTCTGCCACATGTCAACTGGAAAATGCACTCAAATAACATAATGCAAATGGGAAAGTGCATACCAGTAATAGTAATACGTCAGCTAGGTGCCCTTCCGAAACAAGAGTGGACCCCATCGTTGAAACCCAAAATTTTTCACGCCTCTCAAAGACTAGAGGTTTAGACCAAACACATCCATGATCATTTTTGCCTCAGTCAACTCCAAAATACACGAATAGGATCTGTGCACGAGCCATGGTACTATTTGACATGTGCTTCCTTAAGGTTGATTTTTTTGGCCGTGTGTGTCGTATTGACTAGTATGTGGACCACTTAGATTCATGTGTGTATGCAAGTTGGAAATGAGAGTTGACATGTGGACAATGTGAGTTGGCATGTGGATAATGAGGTGGAAGGATCCTTACGTGAGATGGTAATATTGCATGGTTTAGGGAATATGTAGAGAGATTTAGTCCCACATGCATGGTGGGTTGGAAATTATAGCACGTAAATAATAAGTCCTCCCAGTGAATATGAAGTAAAGAAAGTCAAAGGCACCCCTCCTCAAAAAGAGTGTTTCAAACCTTGTTGAGGGCCCCAACTAGCAAATAGTGGGGCCCATTTGTCCAAAAACGAGTGTCAAAGATCGGAGGAGAAAATCAAAATCCCAAAACCTTATTTTGCATCATATTGCCAATTGTTGCAAGCTGATTAGTTCACTTGGAAAACTTTCATGAGTCCACATTATCTCATACATGTGTGTATTTAATTTTTGCCATTTGGGATGATATTTTAGCATGCAATAAACTTTTACATACGATCTCAGTTTTCCACATTTCACATACCGTTGGAAAGATCTTGACATGATCTTCCTTAAGGAACAGATACTGGGAAATTTTAAGAACATATAAATTTTCCTAAAATGACTTACATATCACTCCTCCCCTTAGGAAGGATTTTGGTCTCCAAAAGTCTAATTCCCCAAAAAATTGAAAATTGAATATCATGAAGGTACTTATCACCCCTTTGTAAGGTTTCCATTCTTCTTCTCTACCCAAAAATATCTCTATACATAACACAAACATACATGAGAAAACAATATCGAAGATAGAAATTACTGTCAGTTATCAAATGCCATCACCAGAAATGGATTAGTATAAAATAGACAACTAAACGCTTCTCAGCAAGTGTCCAACCGAATCCCTGTGATTCTGCCAATAACTGCAATGCACAATCTCACCCAAAACACATCAGTATAAAATAGACAACACAATGCCATACATCAAGTTATCCAATTGACTCTGTGAAACTGTCAAATCACTACATTCAATAATATCCAACCTAGATTATAAAATGTATCCAATTATAAACTACACAATACCATATGAAGAGGCAAGATTCAAATTGAATCCATGGGAAACTACCAATGAAAATAAAATATCTATCCCCACATTCAGTGTGCTACAAATAGGATAGAAACAAATATGTCTACCCAATGTTACTTTCCAAGCGACATAAAATGGTGATATTGGCCACCAATGCAACTGACAACATGTTTGTTAGTGTAAACAACATGTAATCTACGTTATGACCATCTTTGAAAAACACTACCCAAGTATGGGTCTTCAAAACATGTTAAACAATTATGGTAAAAAAATTAAATTAAATGATGTTTACAATTACAAACATTTCCAAGTATGGGTCTTAAAAGCGCATCCAACAATATATATGCCCTAACCAAATGCATCTCATAACAATAATTATTCTGAAAGTAAGTGTTAGGAAAACTAACTAATGTCTCAAAACAACCTGCGTGAACTGCTACCAAAATATTCAAGCTTAAAAACATGAGTTAAATTCCTTTACCAAATGCATCGGGAAACTCAAAAGAAAATAGGAGAGATTCAAAATAGAGTTTAGTAATACCATAAGCGTGAGAAGAAATACTGCAAATGATAAACCTGTCTCGAAGGTTTTTCTCACTACTGGTAGCTAAAATATTATTCCAAAGCTTAACCATGGTAAATTTTCCTTATTATCATACAATAGGAATCCCAAAAATGCTTTGAAATATGCATGTTAATCAACCCATTTTAGCTATGCAAAAATTGCTATCCATAAAAACCAATGATTTGTTACCATCCAAATCAAAGTTGGATGGACTCATCTGTGGATTGTTTATAGATAGATCTTGGGTTGATTTAATAACTTCATTAATTTTAACCTTATCATTAGTTTTATCATCCATATTCTCCTTACCTTTTCCAAGAAGGTGTGATGGATGAATTTTCCAACATTTTTCAACCTAATGCCCTCTCATCTAACAATGAGTGAAAAATTTTCTATCGACCTTCTTCTGGGGTGAGGAATCATATTGACCATTTCTCACCTATGAATAATGAGATTGGTCTTTTTCACCTTCCTTACTTTTCACAAAAAGAAACAACTTCTGTAGAAAATATTTTTTCTTCCAACAATAAGCAACATAGTGATTACTTAACCCACAAAAAGTGCAAGGAAAAGCATGCCACATTTTCTGTATGTCGTAACCATATTGTTTAAACTATGGGAAAGAGAGCATCAAAAGTATTAGAATTTGCCAAATTATTAGTGATATGTGTTGTGTAATAAAGAGGGGGTGGAATCTCAATGCCTCGTTTTTTTGTTTTCTTACACTACTCATCAACCTATGATGACTTATTCTTCTGAATGGAGGAATCCTATAAAGCTAGTGGCATAAAAACTTGGCGATTGGAAGCTTTTCTTCCTTCAACAGATTTGGAACTCTCTCCAATTTCCATTTTCTCACTAGTGTAACCCAAACCTACAAATTGATACCAATCCTCTACTTGTATTGGATTAGCAATACCTTGGCCATTCTTACCAATGCCTCTTCCATCAAATCCCATTTTAAATAAAATTTTAGACCCAATGCCTCTAGTATGTTGTTAGAATCTACCAAAATCAATATCTAAAACCGAAAGGAAGGAAGCACTATATGATGAATTACTTATAATGAATTCATCCATCATGGTTTATGCATCTAATGTGGAAGGAAAATATTTCATTTGTACACCATTATGTAGTTTTTCCAAGAGCTCCTCCTTGGCTTGCAAATCAGATTTCAATATGAAAATCTCCTCTTCCAAGGAGTAAAATTTTGATCTCAAGAAATAGTTATCATCTTTTGATCTGGTGATAACATGCCTCAAGCTCATCAAGTTTCTCTTGTTTTGACATATTTCCCATAGTTCACCTATTCATGTATTCCATACACAACTAAACCAAGTGCAAAATATTTTTCAAGCCAAAAATTTAAAGACAAATACACAATATTGTTAAATCTTGTTGATCAAATGATCTAATTCAAAAATATGATCTGTAAACTAACACTTCCCCATGTATAAATAGTTTACAAAATTGGATCTTTTAAAATAATAATTTCCCAATTTAAAAGAATGGTAATTGATTTAATTTTGATCCAAATTTATTCAAATGTGTTTGAAAACTGAATCTAAATTGATTATAAACTTAATCATTTCCAATTCCACATTCGAAAGGATCAAATACAATTTCCTGTAAATGTTGTTAAAACATTTTATTATTACACCAAAATCAATTAATTACTTATTTATATCTACTCTAAAATCATAATAATATTGATGCAAAATTGAACACAAAACACCAAATTGATAACAAAGTTCACCCACTCCTTTTGAGCTATGTCTCCAGGATTGCTTATAAGGCATAAAATATGATTCATTAAAAATTAATTTGCAAGTACAAATAAAAAATGGACATTAAACCTACAAATGGAGATAAATTTGACCCAGAACTACTTTGTACAACTAGATAATAATGCCTCAATCCACAATGTCCGCTTCTCCATAAGGCTTCCGACGAGGTTCACTGTTAAATCGAGAGAAAAAAACTCTTCAAATGGAAAAAAAACATCAAATCTATAAACTCACCATTTTCTCAATTGATCTGTGTAGAATTCTCAGAAAATTAGCCACAAACTATGGAAATTTTCTAAAAATGCCTTTAATTGGGTGAAAATTTCCAAAATGTACAAAATGACCTCTTAAGGATCATACACAATCATCCAATAAGGGAGGGGGAAATCCTTGGATTCAATACCAATTTTCCCTTTATATACTACTTATAAGTCATAGGTGGATTGGTTAAACCATATGTCCTTTTATTACACATTTCATGGGATAAAATCCCATTCTCAAGAACCTTGACTCCACATAATGTGCATTCACTTGTCATTTTAAGCCAATATTGAATATCGCATTTTGGGTGGTAATGAGGGTGACCTTTTAAAAGTGGGTTAGGGTGGCATAAGTTTGTATTGGCTTGTAAGTCACTTTTGTTAGGCATGTGTGAGGCACATAGGCTATAATATGGTGTGTTATGTCTAATATGTGGAGCTTAAGTTAATATGTGTAAGCATGCGATAATAGAGTCAACAACGTGGGCAATGCAAGTTAGCACTGTGGTAATCAGGTGGCAACTCCTGTGAGTTGGAAATTGCATAGTTTAATAAAATGTGGCAATTTAGTACTAAACTCATGCATTTTGGGTTGGAAAATATAGCACATAAATAATAAGTTACCTCCAAGTGAATATGAAGTCAAATACATGAAAAGGCACCCCTCCTCATAAAGAGTGTATTAAAACCTAGTAGATGCCCCCAACTAGCAAAAACATTGAAGCAAGGCCCATTAGTCTGAAAACGAGTGTCGAAGACCAGAGGAGAAAATAAAAAATCAAAAATATATTTTATCACCAGTCTTTCCACTTGTCACAACTCATCCATTTTAATC
This sequence comes from Taxus chinensis, assembly GCA_019776745.2. NCBI lineage: Eukaryota > Viridiplantae > Streptophyta > Pinopsida > Cupressales > Taxaceae > Taxus > Taxus chinensis. The sequence goes on from JAHRHJ020000754.1 coordinate 111,681, forward strand.
AAACATAAATATGCATTTACCTAGATAATAAAACATTCCCTTCCTACTCTAAAATATTGGATCACTTTTACATAGTGAAATCACACAGTACCCATATCACAATACAAATTCTGCTCGTGTAATTCATCATGGACAACGTGAAGACTACTAAAATTTCAAGCAAAGGTAATATCTAACATAGACTAACACCACATAGTCTAAATGTTAATGCTTTATGAATCTAATAATAGTTACATCAAAGATAAAATATTAAAGGAAATGCTTGGAACAACTAACATGATATGAAATTAAATAGCTAAGTTCATTTCCTACTCTATATGATTGCTAACTAAACTAAGAACCTCAGTTAGATCATAGAGCAATCAAAGTTGATTGTTTACTTGCTACTCAATGAGATTGAGAGATGGAATCTCACCAAGACAATGGCTACAAGGTCATTTTGGATCTTCCCATACTACTCAACCCCATTTGAATTAATGGATGCAAGATGCAGAAGCTTAATCCAAATCAAAAGAGAATTGGCTCAAGATCAAAATGCCTATAGTTTTCACTAATGCAAAGCAAGTGTGTGGCTAAGAAGTTTTAAAGGTAAGAAATGAGGGTTCCTTTATATAGCTTGTTTCCTTTGAAAGGCTACTTGCAACTTGATGAATGTGGGATAAAGGTAAAGCAAGATTAGGAATGGATAAGGTTTGCTTTAGAAAAGGTAAGCTTGATTTGGAAGAGTTTAATTTTGTCATTAGTGACTCATGGGAGTTGGGGGATGTTTTAATTAATCAAGGGTGATTAATTAATAGGTAGATTTAAGCTTATAGAAGCTATTTTAGAGGAAAATTAATATGATTTAGGGGATGTAAGAGAGGAAATTTTATCCAATAAATGGTGATTTATTAATTTAGAGGAGTGAACATAATTAATTAATAATAATTAATTAACCCAAGTAGAAGTGGACATTAATTAACGAAAGGTTGTTAATCAACATCCAGAATGATAGGAAGGATAATTAATTAATGAAAGGTTGTTAATTAATGAATATGGAAGATGGAATGTTAGCTAATTAGTGGAAAAGCACTAATTATATACAGAAATGATGAGGAAAGAGGATAATTAGTGCAATTTTAGTATTAAAATTGCGTAAGTCATTGGATTTTAGGTGTCTACATTTGCCCCTCTTTGGGGTGGTGTAAGTGACGCCACTTCAAAGATAGTAGAAAAGCATAAACAAATAAATTTTTGAATGGGATAGAAGAAAAATTAGTAAAATGAAGGATGCCCCCTCGAGTGTCGATGGGGTGATGAAAGAGGTCAATCGATAGATCGAAAAATATGAAGGAAATGGATAGAAGAAATAAGGGGGGAGGGGGATAAAAGGTGATCCTTATTGCCCCAAGGTGATTTGGAAGAAAAAGTGTTGATAGAAGAAAATGATATGGAAGAAAAATGAATATGGGGAGAATGGAAATAATGTTCATCTAGCTGATGTAAAAACAACTTTATTTCATCATTTTGCTTAATGATCTACGTCATCGCTCCTTATTAAAATATATGCATACAACAAAAGTATAAAATGACATGAAAAGCCATAATATGAACATTTGTTCATTGCTAACAATTCTTAACTGCATGCAACATACATAATGCAATGTAATACGAGAAAGTAAACAAGCTAGCCTAACAGGGAAAACAATTACAAATACACATACTCAAACAAACAACGTTCAAGACAAGTTACACCAATGTTTTTGTTATCAAGCTTCAGTTCCCAAATGTTTGATTTAACAACAAGGGTTAAAAATGGTGCCCCAAGAAAGGATACATGCAATGGGAATATATGGAGGACACATGAGGGGTCCTATGAAAAAGCATAATCGTGCACTATGAAATAGTAACAAACAACTCGTTGTGCAAGGGAGTATAGACATAGTAAGTAAACCAACTTTCTTAATAGAGATAGATCCAGATGATCCACGTAAGTTATTGTGCAAGAACAATTGAGGACCTAAGAAAGAATATGTTTTATAGTAAAAATTTTGACATGTTTCAGCTGACAATGTCCACTTTTGACAGGATTCAGCTACATGCGTGATTGTTACCAATTTTTGAAAAAAAATGAATTTTTTATTTTAAATTTTTTACTAATGTTTTTTGGATTTTTTAATGATTTTACCCATTTTTTTGATTTTTGGTGATATTTACAAAAAAAAAATGGAATATTTTTCAATATGTTTTTAGGATTTTTTGAAAGTTTTCTGAAGCTATGTACAAGAAAACAAAGAAGGATGCTCCCAAAGATAGGCATGTCCCACAAACGAGTGAAAGAAAGTGAAGATGCAAAGTTGCCTAGCACGTGAGATGGAAATATACAAAGGAAAACTCTTCACATATATATAAGAAGAAGATAAGTTCGATCAAGGCCATAAAGGATATGTTCAACATGATGATGAACTCAAACCAATGAAGTGCTAAAAAGGAGCGAGCATGCCCCCAGTACAAGTTGGCCAAGAAATAGATGATAGAAAGAAGTAGAAAATTGCTTTATTGAAAGAAGGGACAAATTTTCCCTCAAACATAGTAAAAAGGAAATCTTATACACATGGATGTTCTAAAAAAAATAGAATATCAGAAAATGTTATGAAAGGATATGGAAAATGTAGCTAGAAGATTGGCAATGAAAATTTGATTATCCAAAGGCACAAATCGTGAGACAAGATATAGACTAAAGAAAGATTCTAAACAAGGTCCAAACAAAAATTGGTAACATACTAATCATATTTGAACCTCAGTAGAGACCCAATGTGTGCACATGGAAATGAATTACTTCTCAAAGGGAAGATTTAATAGGATAGTAAGTGAAGACAAACTAGCCAATGTGTAGGAATGATTTATTTTGAAAGGTTGATTTGTGAATGAAGGGTGGAAGGAGAGTCATACATTACTCTTCACTTCCAGTCAAGCATCCATAGCCCTAATGGAGATGTATTTGATTCTAGTCACAGTATTACTCTATTGCCATCTAGGCATCCATAGCCCCGATAGAGATACTAGAAATACCCCTAGAGAGAGTTTTATTGCTTTGTTTTTGATTTTTTGATGTTTTGATTTTTTTTTACTTTCTGAAAACTTATTTTAACTCTCTTGATTGCTTTTACAAGAGGTTAAGAACCATTAATGGCTTGATGGAAGGATGTGGAAGTGATTGTGATAACAACATTGGCTAGTGTCAACAAATATGCCCAAAATTTATTCGTAACAAGTTTATTAGATGTAGATAGTGATAGGATCTCTAAGAGGTCAGTCGTTCTTTAATTTACCAAGGTGATGAAAGACCAAGGTCAAACAGATACTATAGAGATAAATGTCACAAAAGGAGTGTGAATAGACTAACCAAAATATCATCAAAGGGATGAATATGGTGGGGATGACTTGCAGAGGAATGGAAAGAAAATGGAAGAAAGAACATCCATGTATATGCAATACCTGATTACAATGTTTGAAACTTTGTACCTTTGCTACACTTTTTGTAATGTTTTACATGTTTTCTCTTTTTTTTTGTATTTTTGAAATTTTTTGATTTGTTTTGCGAAGAGATGTGAAGGGAGATGGTTTTGGGAAATTTGGGACCAATAATGTCACTCTTGCACGATAAGATCCAACAACAATGTTTGCAATTTATTTGATAAGGGAGACTAGGAGTTTTTTACTTATCAAGAGTGATATTATCTCCAATGTTGATGACCATGGTGAGATCATATTGTCCCATTGTGACTTATCTATGAACATGGATTTTGTATGTGGGAGATTGAGTTTGTCCATAGGTTTACTTTGCACCATACTTGGTTATGCACTTTGTGCATTCACGTTTGATTTTTAACTATGGTTGTTTGATTTTTTGAAGCTATTGAGCTCTCAAAGTTTTATCTTTGATGAAGAAATTGTTATGGGTAAGCTAATGTGTGAATTTTATTGTGACAGATTGGAGAACTTTGAGGGGTTTTAGGATTCTGCATTTGTGAAGAAATGATGGTGGGATTTCCCCCAGAGTTTCAAATAGGAGCGTATGATGTGTGCAGAGGTCTTGAAAAAACTAGGATGGGTAGGTGGATATTAAAGATATGATGAGAGGCGTAATATGGTGGGATTTTTCCTAAGGATTGCTACACAGTCACAATAATAAAAGATGAATTGATACAAATGATATGGCCCTAAATGGTGAAGATGACGGGCCAAGGTGTCCCATTAGATGGTGAAGGAATACCACATATAAATATGAAGATGATGGCTACTTAGGGACATGGTCCTTATAGATGATTCATTTGCTTAAAGATGAGCCAAAAATAGAAGATGGAAGGCTTATTTGAGGCTCACAGTAATATTCAATTTTACATGGGATACCAAGAAGTGAGCTACAGATCCCAAGTGAAGCGCTTCTAGTATGTGAGGGGATTATTTTGAATAGTTTTATCACCTTATGGTGAGTTCATAGACAGAAGATCGATAACATTTCCAGAAGATGTGCAAACTATTACCTTGATACAAGATTACGGGCAATGTTTTATAGATTTGTACATCATGATTTTTTTGTAATAGAATAATGTTTTCTACTATTCACCAATAGGCATATGATTTTTGATTGTTTTAAATTTTTACTAAGACAACCATTTAATTTGGTGGGAAGTGGGACCAACAATGTGAACGTGATAATAACCAACAACAATGTTTTTGATGATTTAATGAGGGACCAACTCTGAAAGTTTTTTCTAAATTATCAAGGGTGATGAAATTATCTCCAATCTCAATAACCGTGGTGACCCATCATATTCTATAAGTGACTAGGACTTATCTTTCAAACTATGGGAGAATTTTGTATGTAGGATCTGTGAATTCCCTATCCATAGGTTTCTACACTTTGAAAGCCATACTTGGTATGGGTTGGTGTGCATTCTTGAATCATGTTTGATTTTTAACTTTATGGTTGTTGGACTTGTTGGGAGATTTAGAGCTCTTTGGATTTTTGATCTTAGCTTGAGAAGAAACTATTTGGGTTTCCTATAAGTTAATGCATGATTTTCGCACATTGATCTTAAGAAGTGGGAGAAGAAATTTGATGTTTAGGATTAATGATAACAATGTTAGGAATGATGATGGGCTTACCACATTTTTGATTGAATAGAAGGATGATAAGATGGACAAAGAAGATATGGATCACTTAATATGTGATTAGATGGAAGATGGGATTTAGAAGTTGGACCCATATGTTTTCTCTAGAAGATGATAGGTAACATACCAAGAGGATGTGGTCCCAAGATGGAAGACGATGGGCTACCTAGGACATTCCCATGGATAGACATAAGGACTACTAGGCATGTGGCCCAAGTATGGCGGATTAGACACGTATGGGCTACCATTGAGGTGTCACTATAGATGGAAGATGAAATTAGCTACTAGGCAACATGGCCCATTCCTAAATAGAACATGTAATTGGGTCTACTAGGATTATGGACCCAAAAATAGAAGATTAGGGGCTACTAATCGTGGCCCAAGAATAGATTGATAATGGGCTACCTAGGAGTGACCCACAAATAGAAGATGGAATGGGACTACTAGGAGGTGGTCCATATATAGAATATAATGGGCTACCCAAAGGTGACCCGCAAATAGAAGATAAGAGGGCTACTAAAAGGTGGCCCACATATAGAAGAAGATGATGGATACCAGGAGGTGACCCACTATAAGATTTTGATTGAGGAATTGTGATATGTAAAGAATGATTGGGTGACGAGAAGATAGGAAAGGGATCAATGAAAAACCTAGGAGTTTCTCCATATAATGGCGATGGTGAAAATGAAATAATAAGAAGAGGATCAAGTTTGATTGTCTTGGATCTTCCGTTGTTTTCTGAAAAACGAATCAACCTCTTCCCCACAATACATGAACACATTGAGGTAAAAAGAGAATCCTTTCTCATGGTCCTCTAGAGGTGATGTCATCATGTAGCCCCATGAATTCTCTTATGCTTCTTCATTCTAAAAGAAATCGATTGGTATGGGTTGTTGTTCTTCAATGATAGTAGGTTGATTGAAAGAAAGAGGTCCAATAAGTGTGGAAGATTTAGAAGATGCTTGATGATGATTGATAGAGAATATGATCAGGAGACAAAGTAGATTTTGATTTAGATGTCTTACGAGTGGAAGAAGATGTAGATTTGGAATGGGTTGGTATTGTTTTCCTAGAAGATGGCATAGTGCAGGTAGACAAAGAAGATCATGTAACCACTCATTGGATTGCGATGTGGGGGTCGACTTGGATGATTGATTAGAGAAATTTTGAGTCACATAGATCTTTGATGGAGGAAGAGGTTCATTGAGGTGACTGATGAAAAGGGGGTCCTGCAAAGAAAGGGAGGACCATGACTCAGGAGTCAAATTATAGGAGTATGATTGGAGGAACTTTGAGTCACATGGATCTTTAAAGGAGGAAGACATCATTGAGGTGACTGATAAAGGGGGTCCTATGAAGAAAGGGAGGACTGTGACTCAGGATTTGAATTAGAAGAATGATGGGGAGATTTTGTGGTGACACAAATCCTTAGAGGAGGAAATTGTTTAGGTGATTGATTATTCCTTAGAAGAAAGTTGATTGGATGAGGCTCAAAAGACTGAGTGGAAATCCAAAAGATAGTTTGGATTAGAATCATCATAAGATTGAGAGGAATCAGAAGAATATTTTGGATTTGGATTAGAATAATATCATGGATTAGAATCATTAGAATCATACCACTGACTATGAGATGAAGGTGGGGAAAGGGGTAACTGAATGGGTTCTCTAGCACGTAAAGAACCAATTGAGGTTTAGTTGTGATGGGCATATTTTGATGTGAATTCCTAAACCTAGGTTCCCTATTTTCATAAGTGTGAGGAACCATGTGATAGTTAGTCATTATTGGCATTGTTGGGTCCAAATGCCTAGACCTAGATTGTATGATTGAACTCCTTCAAATGGAAGGAAATTCCATGTCGATTCAGGTAGCATAATGACAACCAACTAGACATTTTTTAAGTATGGAGATGCTTCATGTGATTTTCCAAAGGGAATCTAAGGAAAGCATACATCGTGATGACATAATTTTGATAATCCAACAAGGTTTGGACAACAAGTTACAAGTGTAAATGTCAAGTGAAGAAAAGGATCAAAGGATCAAAGGATCAAAAGGATTTTCCTTGTAAAAACAAGTCTAAAAGATGAATGATCACAAGGAACAATCACACAAGTTCGGAAAACCAATCCAATCTATAAGGAAATACTCTCTATGCAAATGTGTCTCAATGATAGTTTGACACAAGATGATCAACACAATGTCAACACTTAAGTCAAGTTTAAAATAAACCATGTGTAAGTATTAACAAAGGGTTAAGGTGACTTCCAATGCAAAGTATATTATAACCAATCTAGATACAAATAAGGCCTAAATCCCAAAAAGTGGAAGTTACAAATGCGAGCAATGCAACAATACCACTTAGATACGCTAATCAAGCTTTGCAAAAAAGCAAGATATTAGTATTGAAATGATATTGATATGACGCGAACAATGTAACAACACTTTTCAAGGTTGAGGAAATGTTTGGAAGAAGACAAGGTCAAATTATACCAAGGAGTTGTTAATGTGAAAGTAGTGTAATGGTACAATCTAGACACTTAAATCAAGTTTACGAGAAACAAGATGTAAGTATCAAAATTGTATCAAGACAATGTGAGCAAAGTAACACCTCAAGGGAAGATTGATGATGAAGCAAGCCTAACTACAATGAAATGTCTTGACGTGGGTATCAAGACAAGGCTACTCAAGATTTGAGGATGTACCAACACACTTTCAACGCTTACTATCATAGTCACAATAAGGAAGGATGTAAGCGGGTGCAAAAGTGGTGGACACAATCTTAAGTAACACTACGTATGTATGATTTCTTTTTCCCAAAAGGGAAACAAGAAAACAAAGGAGTAGACCAAGTGGGGGTGAAAAATACTTGGCGTAACTTTGGCAGAGTTTCACCTTGTCTTAAGACAAGTGAAAAACTAAGACAAAGTAACACTTTGTAAATTTTGTGATGAATAACACTAGGCTCAAACTTCAATGGACTCTCCCCTTGTTCGACTAACAAGGTTTTGACTCTAATTTTTTTTTGCTTTGTGAGAGCTTTTTGAAACACAATTGGTTTTGGTAAAATTACATCTTGTGCAAAATGGTTTCCTATTAGTTCATTCTCTAGGTGTCACAAATTATCTCTATGAGTGTGGTTTTCCAAGGAAGTCACACTGACTAAACTAAGGAGTATCCCAGATTTACTTTACCCCCTTCGATACATAATGAGCAAAAATTACGTTCAGTTGTATCTCACTGGGGTCGCGTGAAGATAATTTTGACTCTAATCTCACAAAGCATTTTACTAGTCAAGTGGTAAGTGGAGCACTTCCCATTTCATCCACTAGTTCCCTCAAGGTGTGGAATACTTTGGGTTCTTGGGGGCATCCTTATGGGTTTTATGGCTTATGCCAAGGCACTTCCCCCTGTTTAAAGTGGACAAGTCATAGCTCTTAACCAAAACCTGTAAATACAGTGTTTTGAATAGTGGTGTGTTTTTTTATCTTTTGAACTTAGTGTGGTTTTGTACACCGTTGGCAACCTGCAATAAAATTTATTAGTATTAGTTTAGATCTTGATTCTTTGACAAATGAGTTTGGTCCTGCATGTGAAAGATTAGTAGTTTATCCAAAAATATCAAATCATCATAAAAGAGGATTAATGTTGTTTTTGATTCCCAAGATCATCCTAAAAGGTGTGAGGGAAGAGCATACACAACACAAAAACCCAACTATAATGAAAATGGAAAATACTTGTGAAATCAAAGTACAAGGAACTCATTTTATCCAATTTGTTGTTCATTCCCTTAACCATGAATTTAATGAAGTGTTTTTAAATGAAAGAAGGCTTAGAGTTGTTTCTGATTCCCAAGATCACCTAAAAGGTGAGGGAAAAGCATATGCAACTCTATTCTATCCCAAGATATAAAAGCACGACATTCATTAAAGATCATCAAACAAGTTAGCAAAAGACATGATTCAATACACCCTGCAAACAGAGGTTAACATTGAAAAACCTATAAAAGATGTTAGAAATATCCATCAAAATCAAATTTTGAAAAAGAATTCTAAACATAGTTAGAAAATGAATAGTTTCATATAATCTAATAACAGTTGTGTACCTTATAACACCTATGATACTGTAAGCCCAAACGCACAAAAAATGGGAGTCTTATAAAATTTGGGATTGAAATGTTATGGCCTCCAAAATAGGTTATCCACATAGAATAATAGAATCATGCCAAGAATGACATATACCAACCCCTAATCAAAAAAATACGTTACAACATAGAACAACATACGTTATGCACAGAAGAAACAATAGTAGACAAAACATATGTACATGGCTAGATTGACACATAGATGATAGCAACCCTAATGACATAACATGTGCACAACACATAGTGCATCCCAAAATAACATATGCGCACTACTCTAATGATACATACGTGGGAACGTGCTGGGCATGATTTTTCTATGTGACATCATGAACACGAAATGTGACATAGGAAAACTTAAAAAGGTCAAGTTTTTACTATTTTAGCCCAAAATTAGCAACAACCCATCACTTTTAAACCTGTAAAAGAGACTCAACACATGAAAAGTTAAGAAAATACATCAAGGAATTCAAGTTATTTAACATGTGCATAATAAGGGTTAGCCACAAATTGAGAAAAACAACAAAACTTGAAATCAAATGCAAGGGACTAAGGATCCCTCCCACCAGGCGTGCCATATGTGTTCACTTATAAATTTACATTATTAATCTAAAGAAGCTAACACCTAGTAACTTAAAAGAAAAATCAAATCTACCATGGAACCATCATGATAAGAGCTTATAAAAACTAACTTCTTCAATGCATAAACAAACTAAATGCTAAGTTATTTCCTACTCTTTATATTGCTAACTAAACATGAACCTAGTTAGATCATTTAGCAATCAAAGTTGATGTTTTTTGACCTCAAGAATTGAGGATGGAATCTCACCAAGAAATGGCTACAAGGCCATTTTTGGATCTTCCCATACTACTCAAATTTGAGTGAATGGATGCAAGATGGAGAAGCTAATCCAAATCAATGGAGAATGCTCAAATAAAAATGCCTATAGTTTTCACTAATTCAAATGATGGTGTGAAGTTTAAGGTGAAGGAGGAGGGTTCCTTTATATACCTTGCATGTTTGAGAGAGCTTTACAACTTAGTGCATGTGGGATAAGGGTAAAGTAAGATTAGGAATGGATAAGGTTTTTTTAGAAAAGGTAACCTTGATTTAGAAGAGTTTAATTTATCATTAGTAACTCATGGGAGTTGAAGGGATGTTTTAATTAATCAAGGGTGATTAATTAATAGGTAGATGTAAGCTTATAGAATCTGATTAGAGGAAAATTAGTATGATTTGGGGATGTTAGAGAAATTAATCCAATAAATGGTGATTTATTGATTTAGAGTAGTGAGTAATTAATTAATAATAATTAATTAACCTAAGTAGAAGTGGCATTAATTAATGAAAGGTCGTTAATCAGGGACATCCTGAGTGATAGAAAGGTTAATTAATTAGCATAAAAATGTAATTAATTAATGAGAATAGAGAGAAAATGGTGGTTTATGGATGAAGTGTTAATTAACTAAAAGAGAGTAGAGTGTTAATTGTAGTTAATTACCCATTGAGAGAAATCACTTATTGACGATGTCGTCAATGTAGGAAAGAGATGATAATTAGTGTAATTTTAGTATTAAAATTTGTAAGCGGATTTTAGGTGTCTACACATAGATTCCATTTTTCTTCATTCAAAATTACTATTGGCTGAAAGATCTAACAAATGCGATATTTTGTAAGAAATGGATACTGAAATTTTGGGAAACAAATTTGAACTAAATATTAACTTTGGATAATTCATCCAAGATTCTATCAAATACTTGATAATATCACCGACAACATGATCTTGGCCACTTCAATTTGACAAAAAAATTTGATTCATGACATCGCAACCAAATAATCAGCATATTCTCCAAATAGCCTCTATCTAGCTTCTACCATCAAGAACCTCTTCCAATTTCATTGTCACATTCTTGAGACTAGTCATTTCTATGCTTGGTAACATTGTGATTCTCTTCTCACCGTGAACTAGCCCCTAATCCAAGGATAAGCAGGATCCTTATCCTTTTTGATCACTTCAGTAGAGTCATCAAGCTAATTTCTCCTATGGAAGTCTCTACCTTATTTCCCTGAGAATGCTGACATCACTAACTCTTCTCCAATGATATTTTTTCTTTACAAGTCTTCACTCATCTCCAAATCTTCTCTACGTGTTTTCGATCTCACCCTTTCCAGTCCATGTTCCTCTTAAATCCCATAGGAATTATTCCTCTCTTGCTTGTTCCTCATGATATCACACTTATTTCCTCGTATTTTTATCTTCTCCATCTCTCTTAAGTTTCCTTCTCATGGTCTCTCTCATTTTATATGTCATCCTTCCTTATACATATTAATTCTTCTTTGACAATCTCACCATTCATGCACTTCTTCCTTTTTCAGTTTTTTACTATGCACTCTATGACTTGCAAACTTCTATGTTGAGTTCTCTTGTCACCTTCATGGATGTGACTTCTTCCTTCTCCGCATCAGTCTCATTTTTCACACTTGTAGGTTGTGTTTATCCATAGACATGCAATTATCCTTTATCCTTTTCTCATCTGAGGTTTCTATTTATAGTGCTTCTATTTCTAGGCATACTCTACCTTGTACAAATCTATTGTGTACCCTTATTTCCCTTTCCCGAGGTCAAATTTTTAAGGATCTTATTTTCTTCTCCTCATGGTCTCTATTAGAACATGAGCTATATTTGGTGGCATTACTCCATGAAATTATGCCAATACTTATCTTCTCTTCTCCCTCTTGTTGTGGTAATTCATTCTTTCCACTCTCATTCTTCTCTTCTTGTCTTGCACATTTTTCTTTGTTTAGAACTTATGGAGCCTCTTCACAGTTCTCCCTTCCTTGGTTTCTTACCAAGCCTGAAACATCTCCATTATTGCACAATATAGATAAGTTTTATATTCATGCCTTTATTCATCCATGCATTATTTATCTTGTAAAGAGATCCCAATCTTGTAGCATCACTTGTATTTCTCTTACTAAATTAAATTTGGGGAAAATCCTCCCTTGTGAAATTTCTTATTGATCTTTTCTTCTCTTGTGCATTCCTCCTACGTGCTCTACTTCTTAGAGACAATAATGGGACTCTTCCTCCTTTGTGTACTCTTTTCCATGCACATAATAGAAGACCTACCATGCATTATTCTTACCTTGATTTTGTTTAGGGAAAATCCTTCTATAATCAATTTCTCCACCCTCATTTCAATCCCAATCTCTTTTTTTATTTCCCATAAAGAAACCTGACATATCTCCTGTGGGAATAATCTTCATAGTTCTATCGCACTGTCCTTACCATGTATACTGAGAACTTTATTTTTTTGGTTCCCAAAAAATTCTTCCTCAAAATCACATAAACCACCTTACCAACTATAATATGTCTCCATGTACTACTACAATCTCTTCAAATTTCTTTGTTTCCTCCTGCCATGAATCCATGAACTTTGCGTATGCCTCAACTAGTATGGTTTCCCTAACTCTTTATCAAAGTTGTTAGGTTTATAATTTTAAGTGGGAAACTACTTATTTATGAAGACCCTCCATGACCATGTGTTTTTGGTTTATAACTCTTATATTTACAAATAGTTAAGCATGCCACCCAAATAAACTTATTAAAGGTGGACTCATGAGTGCTCCACCCACGCTCTGTATATAAAAAGGTGGTCTCATTAGAGATTGGTTACATAGGTTGTAACACATATGTGAGTATATTTGTGAGAAAATTGATAGAAACATGAGGCAAATGAGGTAGAACTCATAAAAATGTATGAAGGCAGTTTGCAATACCTTATTTAGATGTAACTATATGTTGAAATAGTCAAGGGAGTACTGGGCAAAAGTTTATTCTCAAGTCAAGATATAATTGATTTATCAAGTGTGTCAATATTTACTTTCATGGTTTTCCCACTTATATCTTGTGTCACTATGTTATTTATTTTATTTTCATTATATATAAATTTTGTGGATATGTAATATAATTTCATCTAAAGCATATGTTCTAAATTACTGTACTTCATAAACTATAATATTTGGCAATTTATTTTGGATTATAATTCATAACATTCATTATCTCGTAAATGTTCTAACATAGTATTCCAGATTTGGTGTTTATAATGTTGTAGGATATAAATTTCATAATCTCTCATTGAATCAAGGTGAAGAAGAATAAGTTTGAATTATTTCAAATCTGATGAAACCCTAGCTATTTTGCAGCCAAATTCAGCAACTAATTAGGTGCAAAACTCAATTTCTTCTAAAATAAATGTAATTTAGATAATTCATTTTTTCATAGCTTTCTTATGCATGTGTTTTGAAATATAATTTCTACTAGCCATTAAAGTGTATAGATATACATTTTTCTACCATCAGCAACCTTTTTTGTAAGAATTTTTGACTTCGTAGACAAATTGCTTGGATCCTTCCAGCTTTATCAGATCTTGAAAAAATGGATTATTTAAATGAATAATTCTAGGCTCCATTATAATTGTCACTTTAGTTGTGTGCTTATTTGAATAGTTTTCTATAATTTTAGTATCTCCATGGAAGATTTTCATCAAGTCTTCCATGGTTTTTTAATCATTTTGTGACTATTTTAGAAGCTTACATAGTTTCACTTTTGTCCTTAATCCATGAGATTTTGCTAAATTCTTATATGTTATCTTAGACTTGGAATCATTTAATCCATGGCTTTCAATCAACATTTTAGACTTGTACACATTTCCAATATGTCTTGTGGGTTTGTCATTTCTCAGATGGACTTCAAGTTCTACTAATTTTTTTGTCTTATTTTGTGGATTTGTGGTCTATAGAGTGTTTTTCCTTTGAAGAGTTCTGGATTTTTGATGTATGTCCTCACTAGAAGATGTATTTGACTTTGCACCACGTGTTTCTTTCTATTTGATTACCGTGGAGATCCCTCTTTCTTTTTCTGCTTCAAAACTCAAAAAGTTTTTTCTTTCAATTGTCGCATGGAAGTTCTGCAGCTATTGACCTAATCTCTACTTTAAAGCTAGAAAATTATGGGATCTAGTCATTGGTGTGGAGAAACGACCCACCAAAATTAAGAAAACCCTGAAAACCTAAGCTCACTTCTCCCAACTCCCTCATGTATAAATATGCATATCTCAAGAAGCCTTATCAATTCTGTTAATTCAAGAGCACAAAAGATGAGTTTTTACTACATGTAGGGCATATGGAACTCTTTGGATGATGCATGGAAACAACTAGAAATCATGCATGAGGGTAGTCACATCTCCAATATAATTAAATTTATTATGGAACTATTTATGACTCCCATGAAGGGGGATGTAAAAAATAATTAACTATCTCGAAAAAATTAAAAAACATTAAAGCTCACTTAGATGGATGTAATTGTGAATTATTTCATAATAAGATACTTTATTTTATTCAATCAGATAAATATCTGTGAAAAATTTGGTATAGCTACATCTCCAAATTGAAATCTAAATATCAAAATTAAAATGATTTACCTGATTTGGACACCCTTCATCCTCGCTTCTAATTCAAGAAGAGTATGTTATAGAAAATTTATATTCAAAAGAGAATGTCACTCAGACATAGTTCTCTCAGAATCTCAAACCCTCTCAAAATAGAAATAATATCAATCCTAATCAAAAACCAAACCTTAGATAAAATCAAAATATAATCCTAACTCTAATTCTGTGTCTTAGAACATTAAAATTTCAAAGTGAAATTTAATGGCACTTGTAACAAATGTGGAAAATTTGGTCATAAAGAATCTGATTGTCATATAAAAACACAAACAAATTAACAATGTTAAAAATGCTCTAAAAATTAAAGGGAACGATAAGAATATTGTTCCAAGCCGCGATCTCAGATGATAATAGCACACCACATTAGATTTGCAAAGCAGAAGAGCTAAAATACCATATATGGAAATCCATCATAATCCATAATGCTCAATACATTACAATAGAATGACTTGAATTATTCAATAAGAAAGATGTACATATAGGAGGAGGGAAGTGTAATTACTACCTAAATCAGTGGTGAAGAACTCCCACTAACTGATACTGGTAGTTAGTAGTTAACTCAAAAGGCTAGTAAGCTAACTCAACATAACTGAGAAGCTAACTCCACACAACTAGTACACCTAAGCAAGCTAACCCAACAAGTGTAGGGCTAACACAAGTGTAAGAATTATCCTAATAAATAAATAAAAGGATAAATAATAACCTACACTAACACCCTCCCGTAAGCATAGCTTAGGTGGGTGGAAAAGAAGGTGGGTCCTAGCAACAAGGCCTGATGAGGTACCCACGTACAACAACTGGGAAAAATGGACACCGCAAGGTACCCAAAACCAGTAATAACAAAGTAGAGAGAAAAATCCTACTGCAAGATATCCTCAGAAGCTCGACTCCAAAAACTCATACAATGTTGAAGAAGTGTGGTGCACACTATGGTCTGAATCCACTGCTCGATCATATAACTCAAAAACAACTGACACTGGGCTTCACCAGAATAGCTCCATGCAAGGAGACTGTCAATGGAGTGATGTCAAAAAGTGAAAAACAAACACCAAACATAATTTGATCAACTGCTACAAATAGGTGTGCCACGATCCAAGAAAAACCAAGGCAACAAGGCAAGGACACAAGATCCAAATAAATAGGAGTGCCACGATCCAAGAAAAAGCCAAGGTAACAAGGCAAGGACATGAAACCTGAAGAAGTAGTATCAACACCACACCCTCCCATACTGCAGAATGGGTAGAGTGACACCACATATCTGTATGAGTTGTCAAAATCAACTACTCAAACACTGACAAACTAACACTGGGCTCCACCAGAATAGCTCCCCCATAAGAGAGACTGTCAACATGCCAAAAAAAGTGTCGAAAATACAGATCCAAAATATCTCAACAAACAAGAGAGATATAAATGTATACACCCATAGATACAAGAATGCAATACCCAAAATTTTAGGATGTCGGGCTCAACCGAAAATGCATCCACAAGTGATCACAACACCCTCCCGAATTTGGCACTTTATAATTAAGTGCATGTAAATATTACAATGAGTAACAGTACCTTTTACATTTGAAATATGTGTATAAAAATGTCACCAATGCGTAGATCTCGAAAAAATACACAATTTCAAAAAAAAGATCACCTTAATCCGAGCTACGGATCAAAAGTTATGAGCTCTACAAGGTTTTTCTATTAAAATAATATTTTAATGCTGATCTTTTTAAAAGGTACACGTGACACCCAAATGTCCAAAGGGTAAAAGAGTGCATCCACACGATACATGCTTGTGACCAAAGGATAAAATCCTGCACCCAAAACCTAAAATGTCCAGAGGGTAAATCATTGCGTCCAGAGGGTACACGCTTATATCCAATGGATAAAAGAATGCACCCAGAGGGTACAGATCTGCGTCTAGTGGATAAAAGACTGCATCCAAAACCAAAATACCTAGAGGGTAAAAGAATGCATCTGGAAGGTACACACTTATATCCAATGGATAAAAGAATGCACCCATAGGGTACAGATCTACGTCCAGTGGATAAAAGACTACATCCAAAACTGAAATACCCAGAGGGTAAAAGAATGCATCTGGAAGGTACACGCTTATATCCAATGGATAAAAGAATGCACCCATAGGGTACAGAGTGGGTCCAGTGGATAAAAGATTGCATCCAAAACCAAAATACCCAGAGGGTAAAAGAATGCATCCGGAAGGTACACGCTTATATCTAATGGATAAAAGAATGCACCCATAGGGTACAGATTTGTGTCCAGTGGATAAAAGACTGCATCCAAAACCGAAATACCCAGAGGGTAAAAGAATGCATCCGAAAGGTACACGCTTATATCCAATGGATAAAAGAATGCACCCAGATTTTACTATCTCAAAATATGGTCGAGTTTACAGTCGATTCTAGGGTTTTGGCACCTTCCAAATCCAATTCTGCACTCTGTTTTGCATAAAAATGCATGCTGCAAAAAATTGCTAACAAATTCCATATACATGAAAAAAATAAACCCTTGCTTGCAAAGAAAAACTTACAAATGGATGTCTACATCATCTATCGCTCTGATACCATGAAAGGAATGATAAGAATATTGTTCCAAGCCGCGATCTCAGATGATAATAGCACACCACATTAGATTTGCAAAGTAGAAGAGCTAAAATACCATATATGGAAATCCATCATAATCCATAATGCTCAATACATTACAATAGAATGACTTGAATTATTCAATAAGAAAGATGTACATATAGGAGGAGGGAAGTGCAACTACTACCTAAATCAGTGGTGAAGAACTCCCACTAACTGATACTGGTAGTTAAGTTAACTCTAAAAGACTAGTAAGCTAACTCAACATAACTGAGAAGCTAACTCCACACAACTAGTACACCTAAGCAAGCTAACCCAACAAGTGTAGGGCTAACACAAGTGTAAGAATTATCCTAATAAATAAATAAAAGGATAAATAATAACCTACACTAACAATTTTCCCCATATAAATTTAACAATATTGTAGAAGGATCATAATCAAAACCATGCAAATAATGTTGAACAATCTATTGTCCTGTATATTGCACTCTCAACTTTAAATGACAATGAATGGATCCTAGATAGTGGTGCCTCTAGGCACATGACCTGTATTTGTGATATCCTCATATGAGAATTGTATATATATGGAAGAAAATTCTATATTCTGAAATTTGTGGGAATGGTAAATTGAAAATGGAACAATTAAATTATGTATTATTTTTCCTTCATTGAAAAAGAACCTTTTATCTTGCTTAAATTAACTAAAATAATTATAAAGTTGTATTATTGGAAATAAATGGTATGTGAAAAATGAACTCAGTAACATTATTGCTTTTGGTATACAAAAAAATGGTTTATATGATTTTAATGAATTTTTTTTTAATAAGGATGGGACTTTTCTTCTTCTTCTAGAAATTAATCTTCAACTTTGGCATGAAAACTAGGACATGTGAATTTTCAAGGAGTATGTATGAAATGTCTCACCTAAATCTTGTGATAGTGTATCCCTAAGATGAAATATGATCATGAAACATGTGAAATTGAATCTTGCGTGGTAAGCAACATTTTGAACCATTTCACAAAACATCATGATTCCAGAATTCATCTCTAAATATTAGAGTTGATTTACAGTGATGTGAGAGGTCCACTTGAAGTTCCTTGTCTTGGTGGAGTCCTTGTATGTTGTATCCTTTATTAATGATTTCTCTAGGATGACCTAAGTCATACATTTCATTAAGAAAAAATGATGTATTGTCTAAATTTAAAGAATTTAAAGCCTTCATGTTGAAAATGCTTCTAATCTAAAAATAAAAATAATTAGAAATGATAATGGAGGTGAGTATGTTTGAAAGAATTTGATGAGTTCTATGTGTCATGTGGGATTCAACGTGAGTTGACAACTCCCTATTTCCACAACAAAATGACATGCAGAAAGGAAAAATAAGACTATTTTAGAGATGGCTATGACTATGATTCATGCATCAAATGTGATTAATTTTTTATGGGAAGAAGTGATGAATACTAGATTCTATATCCTAAATAGATTTCTTACAAAATATTTACATCAATCTACACCTCATTAAGTATGGACAAAGTAAAAACTAGATATCTCTTGCACTTAAAAATATTCAACTAGTTCTACTTCTATCTTTGATTCCAAAAAGAATCAAAAAACTAGATCCAACCTTTTATTCTTGTATATTTTTTGGTTATGGTTTTTGGCAAAATGGATTAAGAGTATTTGACCCTTTTAAACATGACATAGGAGAAAATAGGAATGTTCATGTCTTAGAGAAAACATTCTGTGACATGTCTTGTAGAACCTCCTCTATTTATCCTGAAATAAATCTTGATAATAATTCTCTTGACATTATGGAAAAAAAGTTCAAGAGGATGAATATCTTTCTCTAGATATAATGGATATTGAGGGAAGTCATCTCAAAATGTGTACCATCTAGAATTCCTAAATGGGCTCAAAATATGGTTAAGGAATCTCATCATGATAGCCTTAGAAATATGACATGTAGTCAACTTCATATTATCCCATGCCTTGATGAACCTTATATGAATTTGAACACAATATTTCAAAGAATAAAGTCAAGATGAAAGATGGATCTTGAAGCTATGAAAGATGAAATACAATTCTCTAATTAAAAATAACACTTGGGAACTAGTTCCTCCTTATAATGGAAAGCATTGTAGGATCCAGGTGGTTGTATAAAATCAAATCATAACTTGTAGGAAAAATGAGATAAACTGAATGCATGTCCCATTACTAGCATCGTGGGTTCACTCAGAAACCTATGGATAGACTACATTCCAAAATTTACTTTTGAATAGCTAAAACGATCACTGTTAGAAGTTCTTCTAGCATTAAATGCTCAAAATGGTTGGGATATTCACCAAATGATGTTAAAAATTTATTTCTAAATGAAACAAAGACCTCAAATAAGAAATATACATTGTCAACTAAAGGTTTTGAAGAACTTGTAAGGAACTATATGTGTGTAAACTCAAAATGGGTTTCTTATATGGTCTTAAAAAGCTCCTAAAGCTTGGTATGTCTAAATAAATAATTCTTTCAAGATCTTGTAATCAAAAATTGTTTTTTTGATAATGATGTGTTTTTAAAATGTGAAAAATAATCATTTTATCATTATTATTTTATACATTGATGATCTGTTGATTGCTAGTAGTGATAATAATTTAATTCTTAGAATCAAAGAAAGATTAAAACAATGTTTGGAAATGATTGACTTAGGACTGGTAAATCATTTTCTAAGCATGGTTATCTTTCAATAATCATAAATATATTTTTACATATCAATCTCAGTATGCTATTAATCTACTTAAAAAATTTAACACGATTGACTGTAAACCTATGTCCATTCATAATGAAGTTGGTGTTAAATTAGATCTTAAACCTACAACATCTAAATTTGATCCTAATTTGTATAGAAACAACTAGTTGGTAGTTTAATTTACTTGACTATCACTAGGCCATATATTTCATATGCAGTAGGATTTGTTTCTAGATTCATGTAGACTTATGAGGATCATTGGAAAATGGAAAAAAAAAATCTAAAATATGTTAAAGGAACAATTAATTATGGTTTGTATTATGCTTTTTTTAATGATGCAAAATTATTTGGATATTGTGATTATGATCATGTTGGTGATTTATAGATAGAAAATCTACTTTTGGATATGTTTTCAAGTTTGGTGCAGGTCATCACTTGGAGTACTAAGAAGCAATCAACAGTTTTCTATCTCTTCTACTGAAGCAAATTATAGAAGTTTATGGAAGCAGCAAAGGAACTCCATGTGGTTGAAAAGACATTTCATAAATCCTCTTATGGGAATCAAAGGAATAACTACTCTTTATGTTGCAGCAATATGGGAATAGAGTTGTATTTATCTTGATCAAACAATCTAGTTCAACATCAGAGAATGAAGCATATAGAAGACTTCATATGCACTTTATTGAGAGAAAGTTCTAAATGGTGATATTGGATCTCAATTTGTTGAAAGAAGATCAAGTTGTAGATATTTTCACGAATCCTTTGTTTGAAATAAATTATTTTAAAATTTCACCCATGATTGAATTGAAAGGGTTTTAGAGTTTCCATTATCTCCATTGCATGACATTTACCATCTCTTAAGTCAAAATTGAATGAAAATTATCCATGAATACACTCAACATATTATCTATCTTTTTTAAGTGAAGTATCATGTATGTGAATTTTTATGTTGGTGGAATCCTTCGCAAAGCATTAGATATTTTGAGTTTATTAACTCCATAGTCTGTTATAATTCTTCCTCCTTAATCAGTTTATCCTTAGAATTTTTGTATGTTCCTTTTTATTGCGGTTTTTATGGAATCCTTGGAACACTATTTTGAACCATGGAAAAAAAAGTGCCTCATGGCGTATCTCTAAAAACCGTGATGCATTTATAGTTGTTTGTATTTTGTATAAGTCCATGGGAAACTACGGTAGTGTACTGTGGAATTGAAAAAACCGTAAGACTCTTCTTTAGTGCACCGTGGAACTGCAAACCCATAGAACAAGTGTTTTTTGGCTACTAGCCTAAATCACTAGTTGATTTATGGATTGTAATTTCTTTTGTACCAAAAGGTGACTTGGCATAAGGAACAAATGTGGAAGACATGTTTTTTGCATGTTTTCGAGACTCCAAAATTAAGGGGGAGTGTTTGTTTTATAATATTAAGTGGAAAAATTCTTATTTATGAAACCCACCAAAGACTGTGTGTTTTTAGTTTATATCTTATATTTAAAATACAAGCATGCCACCTCATTCGGATTTTAAGAGTGTATCATGACCACCTACCTTGTATATAACATGGTGATCACTTTAGAGATTGGTTACATAGGTTATAACATGTATACGAGCTATATGTGCAAGAAAATTACAGACACATGAGGTGAATAAGGTAAAACCCATGAGCGAATGTATGAGTCAGTTTGTGTGACAACCAATTATGTCACTTCAATTCTAGGGAAAATAATTTTAATCTTACTTTATAATTCATTTATTTAAATATCCATATTTTTAAACCCATGTTCAGAAAGCTCGAGTTCATATCTACGGAATTCATATTATGATTAATGGTAGATTGACTAATCTACCCATTACAATTTTCAAGGGTAAGGTCCATAACCCTTAAGAGTGAGACATAGGGCTTATCATGCATTAGAATTTGTAATTAGTTCTCTCCAATTATTAGGAAATCATCATATTTGCTATTTTCCCTAATACATATTCGAGTGTATTTGTACCCATACAATGCTTAGTCTAGATCTAACTCAACTCTGCCCATATGTTATATCAACCCAACTTTAGCCTCAAACCTTATAAGATAAACATCTAGAACCCATTATCACTATAGTTATATATTAGAGAGCAGTAAATAAAATTCATGAAATGATCATCTTACCTTAGCTGACCATTTAGCATACATTATGTAATCTCAAATCATCTGATGCAAAAAATAATACGATAACCATATTCCAAACCATGCTTAGACTACAACTTAATACCCATAAACCAAGTATTATAAACTTAGCATTCACTGTAAAACATTGCAATATTAATATAGGAATGCTACCAGAGTAGGGTATTAAGTCATGGTTTATATCATTCAATAATATGTAGCAAGGTCAATTAACGACCTATCAACGTAATTTGGATACCTACTTAAACCTTATCCCAAATTTAACATATTATGATTAGAACTTATAACAATCATCCATGATGTGTTATAATATTAAATATATTTATTTCAAATTTAATTAGAGTAATAATACACAAGATCAAAATTAATTCCACATGTTAGCATCAAGCACTAATAACACCAAATGAGTAAATTTATCGATCCCAAATCAATTAAATTGACTTTATTGGGGTAAGATTACATCTTCCCCACCATATGAATCATCATCTTGATGATTTTTAACATCAATCTTATTTAGCTTTAGTCACATCACAAAGTTGTCATATCAACCCCAATTGCTATGAATAAAAATCATTATTTTCTAAGCCCACAAGC
Organism: Taxus chinensis; assembly: GCA_019776745.2. Classification (NCBI taxonomy): domain Eukaryota; kingdom Viridiplantae; phylum Streptophyta; class Pinopsida; order Cupressales; family Taxaceae; genus Taxus; species Taxus chinensis. The sequence continues at coordinate 134,585 of JAHRHJ020000754.1, forward strand.
AATTTTCCAAATTTAGCCATATCTTTAGGTTCAAAATTTTATTGGCATAATGGCCTTCAAATCATTAAAAATAAAATCTAACAGTTATAATATGACATAATGTTTCTCATCACAGCTCATCATATCATGAAATAATATTTAATATATCCCATTAATGCCAAGAATCAAGTTATATAAGAAAACTTCAAACTGAGGAAAACATATTTTTGAATTTTCCATAATTGTTTTAATAGTCTACAAAGTTCATTCCTAGGACAATTAGTTTGCATCTAAACAACCAAATCTAATTAATAATCTTAGGTTCCTATCTGAACTTAAGTATGTCATCTAATTCTCATAATAGGTTAAACAATGTCAATGTCGTAAATGCATTTAACTTAATTCCATAGGCTCAATTTAACATTTATCCTTAAATGCTAAAGTCAATCATAATTCTATTTTAGTTAGAAGACATACATTCGTCACTTATTCAATCATCAAATATCTTACAAAGTATAGTTTGAAAATTGCAATAATCAAGTTTTAAGGACTTCATAACAATGTTATACCCACTAATCTTGGAATAATAGTCATAGTTTTCCATAAAAATATTAATTTTTAGATCTGAAACTCAAATTCATTAGTTGTAATATCCTTTAAACTAGCAAAAATGGCACACAATTAGAAATATGACATAATTTTTTTCATAACAACCAGTCATGACATGTAATATTATTTAATATATGATATAATAGTCAAAAACAAGTTATATAACACAACAACAAACAAAGAAAACACTATTTTCAATTTCTCACAAGTCTTCCTATGTTGTTTTGTTTTGTTAATCACTTGTTTTTCCAGACCTTTGCCTTATGCAATCCCAATTTTATTTCCAATTCACACAACGATCTTCCTTTTACTGTTGGTTTTATCAAAATATATTCGTATGGTTTTCACCCTTCAGTTATCCCTTATCATAAATTCATGGTCAATGATTACTTAAATCATCTCAACTGTTCCTATCTTTTCCTTTTAGGCCTGTTTTTTCACATTGCTTCAGGTACTGGTTATCTTCCATATCAACAAAACATTGATTTATGTCAGGACAGTGAAAGTTAATCGCTAAGTCCTAAGTCTTTTAAGAACTCATTAACTCCAAATTCCATGATGAGGCTAAGACAAACGTCAATGTCAGTGTTGCATTGACAATCAAAGATTTGCAATTTCTTCTTCATATGCAAAGGATAAATCAGATTTCTAATTTATTTAAGCTAATCACTAAGATATCAAGAACTCAATTGTACTAGTATCAAATTAAAACAAGAAGAAGATAAGTTCTACTTAACTTACCTGATGTCACAGTTAGAAAAATTTTATTCCTTCATCTTAGCTTATTAGTCTCCGCAACGTTATTCTACTGCTTGCTAGAAATCACGGAAAGTCTTTCTTGTTGTACTCATTCTGGCAGTCTATATTTAAGGCCACATAGTTTCCACCATATTTCTTAAAGTTGTAGGTGGAGAAGAGCTAATGCTCTTTTATACTTTTTGTCTTTTCGAGTCAGATTTTATTGTAGATATCATTCTAGCTGATTGGCCTTTAAAATCATCACTGCTACAACAGATAGATAGTCTTCTTATCTACTTCATCTCCCTTTTTGGGTTTAATATCATGTTGGATTTAAGTTCCAAAATTTGTCATCATGACAGTTCAACAATCAAGCAATTTCCTTGCTGATTGTCATCATTCAGTTCAAGTTGTTATATAAGAAACTGATAAGTTTCACACTCGACCAACAACTCCCTACATCCTTCTAGTTTCGTGTGTCATGAAGGACTATTAGAGTATGTTATCTAACTTATTTACCGCTGAACTTGAAGCATAATTTGGTCTGGTTCGTTATCCACGGTTCATCCTTCTCCCATTATTTTTATCTTGTTAATAAAATAGAATTTCAGTAAGCGTAAGGACCCAATAAGTCCAAGAGTTTTAACCTTCACCTCTGATACCAAAATGTAACAACCACTTTTTAAGACTTCAACACTACGGTATTTTTTTTATCTTACTTTATGCTTCATTGATTTAAATACCCAATACTAAAGGGAATAAACCATTAAGAGAGAGGGTTAGGGCTTATCATGCCTAAGAAGTTTTAGTTGGTTCTCTCTAAGGAAAAAGAAATCTTGTTCCATCTATATTATGTGGTTCGCACTTCTCTGATTTACCAACACTACCCAAAAAGTAACCCAAGAATAATCAACAGTTCATATGCAAACAGTTATAACCCTCAGTCAAAGATCTAAATATAACAGAGAGAGGTCACAAAAATTGCATGAAAGGATCCCATTTTCCTTATCTCACCATTATACTTCATGTAGAACTCAAATATTAAACAAACAAATCAACATTAACCCCTCCTTTCCATGTGGTGGGTGACTTGAGAAGGATTTCATGTAAATATTGAGGAATTAAATGATTCCTTAGTCCTGTAGAGCCACGTAGTGGCCTCCATTTATTCACCATCGCCCCCTCTAGATTTAGTGGGATGATATTATAATTTTAAAACCTTACTAACCTCGTCTATGGTGAGATATCATTAATTATTTTATCCCTTTTTAAAAACTCATATTTAATGCAACAGTTGCCAATTCGATCACTTAACATTATGACCAGTTAAACCATCACTTAGCCATAAAATCACAATATCAAACCTTATTTTATCGTGTTATCTCAACATATAGTAACTCTACTTTAAATCTTTGTGGTCGATTTAATCGACATCAACAATCATACCTTTATACTTAACATAAGATAATACTTGCCCCACGTATAGGGTATTAGGTACATTGAAAACTAACAAGATTTTATTTCTTTGCTACATCCCTTATTGCATTTACCCTAATTATGGTCTATGTCCATACTAGGTTTAGGTCTAAGGCACAAATTAGTTAGCAAGGTATTGAATTATCAATGTTGTTCCTACATGTTTTACACAATTTCAAATATATATATATATATATATATATAATAATTTGATAAAGATTATGATTGTAAGTATAATATCATAATATTTTGATAATATGTCATGAGGTCAGTATAAGACCTATCAACCTAAGGTCTATAAACCTTAGTGAATAGAATACAATCATTGTAAGACCTCATAATAGGCTTTCATACTGTGATATAAGATTTTTGATATATACATATATTTCAAAATGTAATTAAAATAATACCCTAATCATTAGTGTCACTTGTAAATCAAGAACTAAAGAACAATTTAATAAATTATCCTTTCATAACACAATTGAATTGCGGGGTGTAAAAGTTTGTAATACCTTATTGAAGGTGTAACTGTATGAGGAAATTGGTATTTCTGGGTAAAATTTTATTCTGAATAAAGGTAAGTGATTTCTCAGTGGGTTTTTTACTTTTCATAGTTTTCCCACTTATATCTGGTGTCAGTGTGTTTACTTTCTATTCATTATATTTAAATTCTGTAATATGCAATATAATCATCTAAAACTATGTTCTAAATTACTACACTTCATAAACTATAATCTTTGGTAACTTATATTGTGGATCTATAGTTCATAACATTATTCATCCCATAAAGTTTCTAACAAGAGCCACTTTCCTCATGTTTTTATCCCACATTTTCTTCTCATTCTTCTAGATTCTTCCTCCTTATGTATCCTACTTCATACTTCGTACATTGCTCCATCTATAATTATCTCTCTATAAATTGTATTGTGCTCCTTGTCTCCTTAACTAGGACTCCAAAAACTTTTTGTCACTCACACTTAATGTAATATAACTATTACATCAATTCACAATATTTTGTGTAATCTTCATCATTAATAACCATCTCCTCTTCCTTTGTAACATCCTCACACATTTCCATTAGGCTGAAATTCACTTGCCTATATTTCTTCTCTTTTGTTGATATCCTTTTTGAGTAATTCTTAGTGATTCCATCCTCTCCCTTAACCCATTTCTCATCTTCTAAGTCTTCCTTTGCCTCATTATTTCATGCACCACTCCTCTGGTTGTCCACTTTAGCTAAAATTTCATTTCTCTTATGCATCATCATGTGCATTTGGTTATCTATACCTTATTTTCTTAATGGAGATAGTTGAAATGTCTTCCTATCCTTTCCACCCTCACTATATTGGCTCTCCCATCATAGATCATTTCTCATTCATATTTCCATGGACTCCTGAGTAGGACATGTCATACATCTATAGGTAGGATATCATACAAAACTTGATCTGAGACCCTCCCAATCTTCATCTCCACCTCGCACTACTCTCACAAAATTCCCTACTAGCCTTCCAACAACCAAGCCACCTTATATGGATTGGGATTCCTTCTCTGCACTAATCCTAACTTTTGCATCATCTCCTCCATGATTAGATTTTTGGTACTCCCGCTAATAACCATTACTAGGAAAAACTTATCATTGGTCTTACATCTTATGTGGAATATCAGTCGCCTATTCTCATATGAATATATCTTTACTAATTTGAGTACTTTTCTTCTCCTAGGTGCTCTTTACCTTCCCATGTCTTGAATTTATTCCATGGTGAATTTTATACACATTGGCTTATGTTGCATCAGCCTTCTCCTCACCGCTCCATGGAGTAATCAACTACTTTATGCCCTCTCTCATCACATACTTAATTAAATTCTTTGAATTTTGTATGATAGTATCTTCTCACCAAGATATTTATCCTTCATACATTTCCTTCTTGTACACTATTTGTGTAGTCCCCACATAACCTTTCTTGTTGCGATGTTGACTCTCCATTGAGTCTGTTTTCTTCCCACACATATTCAAGGTATTTTTTACATGTATTTTATTTTTGTGTTACTCCTTCCATTCCACTCTCTCCATCATCACCTCCTTTCATGGCTTCATGTAATCCTCTGTGAGCATATGGTATGCAGTGACCATATTCTTCTTTTGGTAGCTTTCTTTTTCAGTCTAATACTCTTAAATGTTGCAATAAATTTTTGGAAGATTCTTCTCTTCAACATTTTCTTAACCTATCATCATTTTTTATGCTCTCCTGATTACATATCTATTTTTGATACTCCCAAGATGGTTATTTCTTATTCGTTAAACTCTTATAGTACAACTTGTGTCTGTGCCTTCATGCATGCCTTATACTCTATTTGGTGCTCCACCAGAAATATTTTTGCACAAAATTCTAAGACCTTAACTATTCATTGATTTGCTTACCTCCATTTGGGATCCTTTGGAGACAAGACCCCCTTTTCCTTTATGGTATTATTATACATTATTTAGCCTAGTATTCACTCGATTTATCTCCCTTAACATCTTTTCTAGCATGTTTGTGATTATTATATCCATCACATCCATTTTCTTTAGCATCATATTACCTTATCATGTAACATTATAAACCTTTCTTTTCATTTCACTCCAAGTTTACCTACATTCTCTTCCCACTATTTTCATAGTGGAGAACACAATATTTTGTGCTTGATACTTCACATTTGGCATTTTTCCAACCTTAATTCCATGAAAGTGGCCTACTATAATATAACTTGATGGTGGGAGGGTACTTACCATTCTCCTATTGAGTCACACAACTAGATGCACTAAATTTACAGACTTCTATTAATGGATAAGTTTCATATGGCATCTAAAAAAATATATCTCCTTCAAGCATATCATAAATTCAGAGGACTCCTAAGGACCTACATAGACTTGATTTTATTTTAGATTTGGATCTATGACCCAATTTTGACCATTTTATTTGTTCATCTAACCACACTTCACTCCTCATCTTCCAACCTTCATTACACTCAAAATTATGAACTCTTTTTATAGTTGTGTGTGCTTTCCTTTTCTTGCTTCTCTCTCCTTTGTGTTGGCTAGTCCAAACTCTCGCACTCAAATCAAAATTTAAAATTGAGTAATTTAAATACCTTATCCACCTTATCTTCATGTGATCACTCCTATCATGCCACATCATCTGATGGCTAGATTATCTAAATGGACCCTTCAATCAACTTATCACTATCAGCCACATGACTAGATATATTTTTACATATATCAATCTTTCTGCTAGCTCTACCAAACCCTTTTACCTTGGGTTTCTGATACAAATAAAATAAAATATCAACAATATAAATTACTATAAGAGGATTGAAAACAATATCTTATCTCTATCTTTGCATAGGAGGATCAATCTATAAGCATATAAGGGCTAAAAATGGTCTAAATTTCTCAAACTTGTCTAATAACCCAAAGAATTGGATTCACCAAGTTCTGACTTGATTATACCTTGCAGGCCACTCTTTACCCCCACTAGAAACACTCCATTCATAACTATTTCATTCCTTCACTACTCATCAAAAATTACTTAGTACTCATTTACTGGCACAAGCATATACCTTTTTTGTCCTTAGACTATGTGAACTAGCACTAACACAAACATCTTCCTTGTTGTCTCCTTACCTACCATTTACCCATGTTCATAAAATCAAAACATAGTTAAAGATGCTAAAGAATTACATTCAAACACTCAATATTCTACTCGACACTTCTTTTTGCACAAGACTGCCTTATAGCTCTTTAGGACATGATTTCTTCCTCAAACCATGAATTTTCACTTCCATAGATACCTATAATGCCTTGTAAGCTTTGTTATTTTTCATTTAACTATCCTAATATGCCCCTAAAATTTCAAGTCTTGAATAAATATCCAACTCCTGATACTTCACTTTGTGTATTTTTGCCACTAAACCCTCACTAGGTCTACTAAAGGTAATTGTGATGAATATCTACTAGGTGTCAAGGTTACAAAGTAAAAAATTATGTTTTCTAAGAACCCAATTTGGAAAAATAGGTTTATATAAACTTTCAATGGTTAACTCCTCACTTAGATGGTACTTGATTTGTAAAGGGAATCTTCCACTTAGCCTTAAGAATGTATTTTCATTCCTCCTAAATTTTCGTGGATAATATGCAAACCAACCATTGAAAGGATTTTTTTTTTGAATATCTTATTACAATCCCTTGACATTAATAGTTCTAAGTTTCAGGGTGGAATTTAATGTTTTGAGCACTTAAATCTAAAGCCTTAGCTTGGTTTGTTGAAACCCTTACTGTGAAACCTGAGAAGGGTAAATTTGTCATAACTTGCACTTAGATTAGATTTATTGCCTAAATATTTTTGTGGAGGTATTTTTCTATGATAGGAATAATATTTCCTTACCGGTATAGTTGTATAAGTCCCAAAACATGTGTCTTGCTATTTTTTTTTTTCCTCTTATGTACCTGTAGGTAATAGTTATAGTTGAGAGGAGAGCCTTCAATGTTAGTCATTTCTAATAATTGCTTCAAATAAACTTGTGTAAATTGATTCATTTAGTATCCCTTAGGTTTTTAATTCTTCTTAAGTTCTTCCCAAATACTTTAAAACAACATAACCTTTTCTCTAGTCTCAGTTACTAGATTTAATGCCTTTACACACACATGCATTGTGAATCACATCTCAATCGACATAGAGCCACACCCTAGTTATCAAATCACCCATTACCAATTCTTACTCTTTCCACCATAAGCAAGGCATTCCTAAATTATACCACAAAGGACACTAGCTAGCTCAATGAAGTATTCCTTAGATAATCCAATCAATGCATCCACAGTTTACATTAGCTTAACATCACTCATCCTACAACAAAGTACCTGATTTATTTTGTGTCTTCAACAATGCAAAAAAAATTCTAGTCATTAGTTATGTGAAGTAGCTTGTCAACAAATTAAGGAAGGTCTTGCAAAGTCATCCACAATCATATAAAACAAAACAAAGCATTGAATGGCATACGTAAATCTTTAATGACAATCATCACATGAATCTGCTCAGTATAATGGAAGAAACTCCAATCCTTGAATGTTAACTCATAAACATTGTCCAAATGACCAGATCCACACAAAGATAGATACATTATATAGATTTAATTGCAATCCTTATACAAAAAAAAGAACTTGTTCCCCCTACATTCCATACATTTCCTTCCTTTCCATGAGGAGTATGATTCCACCACCTTACTCCTTACTTAACTCGAGATCCTCTCTACTTTCATGTACCAAAAACTCATATGTAACTCCTCTTACAACACATTATGACTGAATTCTTCTCACCAAAATCTGACCTTCCACGAGTGACTCTTCAACTTCCACTACAACATGAGACTTGTAACTCCATTACACATTATTCTAAGCATATTAATGATGCACATACACACTCAACACACAACCTAGACTCATAACATGAAACTCATGTTAACATAACACTCAACACATTCGAATCACCCTTACAAGTGCATAAGTCTCCTTACAAACATTTGAATTTTCAAATATCCCTTTTGGAGGGAAAATACAAAGGAAGAATAACATGAATTTATCAACTCCTCTAAATGCTTAAAATGACTTGTAGGACCTTTCAACACATCTAGATCTCCTAAACAAAACTCATGACACACTTTGAAAATGAAGGTTTTCTCAAGGATGCTCCTACATGATACTCCTAAGGCGAAGAAAAATTATGCATACTCTTTATATGATTACTCTGTCTTCATCCTCATATATTTTACTTTTCCTTATTATCCTTTCTCCCAATGTCATTTGTCTTCTCATATCAACCTAGGTCCCATGTAATTGCCTCTTGTCTTCTATTTTCCTTTACTCTTCTCTATTGCTTCTTTATCTTCACCTTTACTTTCCTCACCCTCATGCCTTTGTTCAATTTACCTATTGTTCCTTTCTTATTTTATTCTTTATTATTTCCTTTAATCATGCTCAATTGATCTATGGTTGTACCTGATCCTTCTTGGTCCTCATTTTGATGGAAAATTTCTAAAAAAAAATGTTTCACCATTAGTCATTGCTTCATTCTTCCCTTCTTTGTTCATTTCACCAATCAATTCTTGATATATCTCACCTAGTTCATCTAGGAAAGGATGATTACCATACCTATCAACCTCAATATACTCATCCATCCATCTACATTTTCTAGTATCATGTTTCTCAATGCATTAGTAGGTTCATTTGGTATAATTTCAAGGAATTCACTTACAAAATGAGCATCATCAAGCTCCTCATCCTCTAAATAATTCACCTTATCTTTGCCCCTTTCTTGTAGAATCCTTCTAGAGTTAAATATTTCCTCAATCATGTACATTATCTCTCTCACATTAGATTTTATTCTTCATCCATGGCCTCATAAAACTTGGGGTTGTCACGATCATCCTTCTTTACACACCATCTTCATTTTTTCTCCATGTGTATTCTTCATTCTTGTAGGTGCATTCACCAACTTCCCATATATCTAATCTATTCACCTCTTTACGAGCTATGCATTTCTCTTTTCTTGTTTTATTTATTGGTCTCAAGTCACCATAATCAAGTATATCATCAAACCTTTCACAAACCACTTTCATACCTTGAAGTTTGCCTTGACCTTCTTCTTAAATTAGTGCATTCTTTTGTAAAATGCTTGGCTGCCATTCTTGGACTTATTTTTACATCCCATCTTGTTCTTCAAACTAGTATTAATTTCATTTTTCATGCTTTCTTGGGAAATTATTACTTCATTCTTGGTCTCGACTACCCATTTCTTGTTTTCCATATGTTTGGGCTGAGTTCTAGTCTTCATATAAGCTACTTTCTTGTATTTTTAGCTTGAACATGGTCCTATATCATCTCTATCTTCTCCCTTGTCTTGTAGATTTGATTTGGAATCTTGGTAAATTTTCTCTTTACTTGCATTATCCTTAGGCTGCATTGTTTTTTTTGCATTTCCTTTAATCCATATAGGCACAATATAGTAGTGATTTGTAATCTCCTTTGAATGAGAAACTTGATGTTTTCTCTTAGTACATTTCTTCTTTTTGCTTGAATTAATTAGAATTGACTTTTATACCTCTTTATTCTTATTTATAACCTAGATAATCCGATTCACCTTCCATATTCCATTGTTAGCATTCATTTCTTGCTCACTAGCACTTTTCTCTTCTTCCAAGTAGCTTTCCCTTACCTCATTAAATGGAATTTGGTCTTCATAGTCCTCTTACTCAAGTTTAGCATCTTCCATTTTTTCTTATTTTCCTTGTACCATATGTACTTACGTGATATCAACTTCATATTCTTCCAAAGGTGCTTCATTTTCCCTTATATTCATCCATTTGAAGTTCTTTCTTTCACTTTCATCACACTGTTATATTCATACTTGAAAATACCCACTCAAAATTGAGTTATATAACAAAAATAGATCCCATAAGGCCCACTTGATTTTTTTTTCTTCATCTTCATTTATTTTCTCTCTCGTTCCTCGTTCTATTCTTCACTTAACATCTCATTTTCCTTCACTTCTTCATGACTTTTTATTCACCATTTCTCTTTGTAAATCCATCATCTGCTGCTTCTTATTCCTCTTCATGAGTATCCTGAGAGGTCACTTCACCTTCTTCTACAACCTCCATTTAATTCAATGGTATTCTACCTTCATCATGGTCTTGATCATGGTTTCCAACTTCTCAAACATGTCCCTTGCTTCCTTTTGTTCTTTCTCTGTGAATAACCCTTTCACTCTTGTGATTTCCTTATCTTTATCATAACTTCTTCCTTATTTTAATACCTTGGATTTAGTGCCCATATCTCTTCTCAATTTATCCATAAGGTCTTCACCCAAGTCTATTTCACCTTAGTCTATTTGATCTCCTATGTCCTCACCTAGGTATTTTGCACCCTATTCTTTTGGGCTTGTACAATGTTTTACATTCAATAAGCTGCTCTCTTGTAGTTCATCTATCCCTCCTTATGTACTTCACAATATTTTCCAAAACCTCATCTTGTCTCTTTCAAACATTTTTTTTCTCTCTTATCTTCTCAGTCTGTCATCCATCCAACACTTAACCATCTATTAAGTACATGTATGCCTCAAATCTTCATGAAAATTGATTAATAAAAAATATTCTAGAAGGATCCATCATCACAAAAACAGCACTTAAGGTATCAAGAAAGTTTCAAACATCAAGGTTTTTTTTCTTATTGCTCCTTCAAAACTTAACATGATATTCAAGGCTCATAACCAATAGTTTATTCTTCACCGAGGTCTAGTCACCTAAAAATTCACTTCTTTGAGATAATTATCAGTACTTAAAGCATGTACAACCACCTTAAACAATCTCTTTATCCCTTTGCAACTTAACCATTTCAATATTAACACAACATATCTCTACAAAATTCCACGATATGATACCACATGATGAAAAGAAAATAAAATATCACCCATACAACTAACTATTATAGGATTAAAAACAATATCTTCTCTATATCTCTACATAGGAGGATCAATCTATAAGCCTCTAAGGGATAAAATGGTCTAAATTTCTCAAACTTGTCTAATAACCCCAAAGAATTAGCTTCACCAACTTCTGACTTGTTTACATACACCATACAAGCCACTCTTGACCTCCACTAGTAACAATCCATTCATAATTATTTCTATCCTTCACTATTCATAAAAAATGACTTAGTACTCATTTACCATCACAAGCACTTACCTTTCTTTTCCTTAGACTATGTGAACTCGCACTAACACAAACGTGTACCTTTTTGTCTCCTCACCTTCCATTTACTATTGTTCATAAACTCACAAACTATTAGAGATACTAAATAATTTCATTCAAACACTCAAGACTCCACTCCACACTTCTTTTTAACAAGATTTCCCTATAGCTCCTTAAGACATGATTTCTTTCTCTAACCTTTCATTGTGTACTTCCATAGCTACCAATAAATCCTTGTAAGCTTAATTATTTTTCATTTAACTATCCTAATGTGCCCATAAAATTTCAAGGATTGAATCAATATCCAACTTCTGATACTTCATTTTTTGCATTTTTGCCATTAAACCCTAAGTAGGTCTGCTAATGTAACTGTGATGAATATCTCCTAGGTTTCAAGGTCCAAAGAAAAAAATTAGGTTTTTATGAGAACCCAATATTGAAAACTAGGTTTCTACGAAGTTTTAATGGTTAAATCCTCCTTTAGAGGGTACTTGCTTTGTAAAGGGACTCTTACACTTAGCCTTACGATTGTATTCTCATTCCTCCTACACTATCGTGGATAACTTGTGTAAAAAAAACCATTGAAAGGAAAAAATTATTTTTAAATATCTTTTCAGACTCCCTTATAATTAACAATTCCAAGTTTTAGGGTGGCATTCAATGTTTTGAGCACTTAAATCTAAATTCATAACTTGGTTTGTTGAAACCCTTACTGTGAACCTTGAGAAGGGTATATTTGTCACAAATTGCACTCAGATTAGATTTATTTCCTAAAATATCTTGTGGAGGTATATTTCTATGCTAGGAATAATATTTCCTTACTAGAAGAGGTGTATAAGTCCCAAAAAAATGTGGCTTGCTAGTTTTTCCTCTTAGGTACTTATAGGTGATAGTACAGTTGAGAGGAGATCCTTCAATGTTAGTCATTTCTTATACTTTATTTGAAAAAAATTTGTAAATGGATTCATTTAGTTTCCCTTCGGTTTTTTCATTCTTCTTCCAACACACTTGAAAACAACACAACTCTACCTCTAGTCTCAGTCATAGTCTTCAATGCCTTCACACATACATGCATTGTGAATCACATCTTAGTCGACATAAAACCACACCCTAGTTCTCAAATAATTCATTACCACTTCTTACTATTTCCATTCCACCATAAACAATGAATCCCAAACTTCTACCACAAAGAACACTAGCTATCTCAATGAAGGCTTTATTTGATAACCCAATCCATGTACCCATAGTTTGCATTATCCTAACATCACTCAGCACCTAAATAGAGTACCTAAATTATTTTTTTTCTTCAACAATGCAAAAAAAAATTATAGTCATTAGTTACATGAAACAACTTCTCAACACATTAAGGAAGGCCTTACAAAGTAATAAACAATGATACATAGTAAAATAAAGCATTGAAATGGTATTTGCAAATATTTAATGATAGACATCAAATGAATCTACTTAGTATAATGGAAGAAACTCCTATCCTTGAATGTTAACTCAGAAACATTGTACAAAGAGTCAAATCCACATAAACATAGATGCATTATATAGATTTACTTGCAATACTTATACAAAAAAAAAGAACTTTCTCCCCCTACATTCCATACATTTCCTTCCTCTCCATGATGATAATGATTCCACTACCTCACTCTTTACTTAACTCAATCTCCTCTCTACTTGCTTGTACCAACCACTCATATGTAACTCCTCTTACAACACATTATGACTAACTTTTGACCAAAATCTGACCTTCCATAAGCGTCTATTCAACTTCCACTAAAACATGAGACTTGTAACTCCCTTCCACATTATTCTAAGAATATTAATGATGCAAACACACACTCAACACACAACCTAGAATCCTAACATGAAACTCATGCTAACATAATACTTAACACACACTTGAATCACCCTTACAAGTCCATAGGTCTCCTTACGAACATCTGAATTTTCAAATATCCCTTTTGGAGGGAAAATATAAAGGAATAACAATGTGAATTTATCAACTCCTCTTAATTATTACAATTAAATGTATTAGCTTTCAACACCTCTAGAGCTCCTACACAAAACTCATGACTAAAAAGGCTTGAACCTTTGAAAATGAAGGTTTTCTTAACGATGCTCTTGCATCAGTTTCTTCCTCTATGATTTTGTTGTGCCATTGTATTAATTTTAGGATACTCAAAACCATCACATACTTCTCTTTCATTTCAATCCTTCATCCTCTTACATTCCTATGCACACCTATGGTCACTTCACACACCAATTATCCTATGCACCTCACATTCTCCCACATTCCTATCTATTTTTTCTATGTACCATTCCTTCTAATCCATGCACACAATATTCATGTCCTTTTTAAATTTTTTTTTTTCCCCCCTTTTCCTTTTGTTGTGCACATCTATTGCACTTTCACCCTATGTGGCTTCCACTTTTCACACGTATCCTTCCTTAGGTAAAATTGTGCAGGATTGTCAAATTCCTGAGATGATCTACCACAATTATTTCTCTCATGGTTGTATATATATCATATTACATATTATAATAAAACATGCATTTGACAAGGTATATAATCATGGTGTATGCTTCATAGGACTCTAAATGATCATATATGCCATACTCACCCTTTATCTATTGTCTTTCCTAATATGGGGGGAATCTTCACACTACTACGTGATATAGTTCTATTTGATGTTACTTCCACTAATTTTATTTATCTCAATCATGATTATGATTTTAAATAATACTTCTTTAAATATATTTTACACTGACACATATGGTTTGTACATGATTATTATATCTTCTTTTATGTACCTATAAACTATTGGCTATCTATTTTTATACATTGGATTACTTGAATTTTTTCCTTGTATGCATATTCCCCTTAGATCGTGTGTGTGTGTGTTCATGAAACTAAGAATTTAATTATTGTTTCCTATGTTTTTTATGCAAAGATTATTTTATTATATAATTATTATGTGTTTTCCCTCCTTTTTCCATTATTTTTATCATGAAATATCTTTTAGGGATAAAATCTACATGGTGACCATCTAAAATTATCTTCTATGTGTTCCAACAAATATTACATAGTACATCTAACAAAAAACACACTTATTTTATATTAAGTCAATTGATCTAAAATATATCTCACTCACCTTAGATAAGGGGGAATTAATTAATGATAGTAGTAATATATTAATACAAATAAAGTTCATATCAATAATTACATACTTTAGTTTGTAATATGATAGGTTATAAGGACATATTTATAGGTTGTAAAAATAATTTTTTACAAGGTAAAATTAGTGTTTTTTCACAAATAGTCACGGGACTAGGTCCCTCCTCTTGGGCAAGGGGAGGCTCCCATTTACCGAATGTGGGATAAGTAAATTTTATGGTTACAACTAAGCTCGAGATCACACATAAATACTCCCTTAAACCTATGGAAAATTTCTTGTAGAAAATATAAGGGAGGAATTTTGTTAGGGAGAGGTGAAGGGGATATAATAATATAGAGAGAGAGGGTTAAGGTAGTGAGTAGGATATTACAAAATTCACTAACATTAAACATAATAGGCCCACATCTAATAGGAAGAAATCAACTATGTGATCAATAACAAGATTGAAAAATTAAAGACATAAAGTTCAATTGATTTTTTTGTCAAAGATACAAAGTTCCTTCTTGGATTTTCAACACTAAAATTCTTGCAAAGTTAAAAGTATTAAGTAGAAGAACATAGAAAATAAAAATAAAAAAATAAATTTGTTCTTTTAGTAGGATAAATCAAGTTATCAACCCCTTTGGAATGGAAAATCCATCCCAATATATAGCTTACAAAGTGTCTCTTCTTCTTCCCCGCAACTGACTTTTCATATTCCTATCACTTGTGACCTTTCATATTGTCATATGAATAAAAATAAGTTCATTTCATATTTATGAAAATGGACTTTTACAATGAAAAATACAAATATCACTTAATTTAATAAGACAAAATAACCAAAAGTACATCCCTAATGAAGAATTAGAATGTAGAGAGAGAAGTGATCAATATGAAGATGAAGAATCCTTTGATGACAAAGATATTTCTCTTGGTGAACTATGTGGAAATGATCTAGGGATGAAATACTTACCTTTGACCTCTTTTTAAGACCAATTCATTGTGAGTGAAACCTTCTTCTCCACCCATCCATCCATTATTGGCTCAAAAAACTGAGTATTTGATCTTCATGATGATGAGAGCTAGTGAAATGGATGGGAGATGTGTGAATACCAACAATTTGACCAAAATCCAAACACTTACTATTTTTAGCATGTCCAACTCCATATGTATATATTTTTTAGTAAGTTTCTAAAATTAATAATTTTGAGTGATTTTTTCTTGAAAGGAGTGATGGTGACATGGAAATTATCCCATTTGTGAAAATTACAATTTTTTATAATGTGAGTTGATATAAATTATAATGTATAGAAGGTGGTGTTGGTCCTCTTTTCTACACCCCCCTAATGGCCTGACAACATTCTCTTAGGAAGGGGGAATGCTTGGATGGTGGCAGATCAGGTAATATGTGTAATTTGTATTCGGGGAGGGGTATAAAAACTTTATTTGGGATAAAGCCTTGAGGTGATTAAGGGGCATGTACAAAAGGGGATGAAATCATCCTATAACTTTTGAGGTAGCCTGAATGTACCTTTGGGGTAACCTGAATGCAGAGGGGGAGATAGGGCCCTTTTTCCCCTAGATTTTTAAATTGTGGATCAATTTGAGATAAACATGGCCATGAATACAACACTTCACTCTCAACTAGTTGTCACAAAAAAATTTGTATATGCTTATTGTAACAAACACATGTTTACTTTAGACAACACATTTTGGTTGCTCATGAATTCGCTTGATATTAGAATTAATGCTAAATGGAACTTTCAATGATATTTAGAGATAGAGAAACAAAGAAAAAAATAGAATTTAGTATGGGGTGGGATAAATTATGGTATTTGTAACTTCAAAAAGGGGGGATTTAGATGATGACAGATTCCTTGTATCCAAGCATTTAATACTTACTAAAGTATCCTACTATTTGGGAAAGTACATAACACTTGATTAAGTAGTGACAGTTTCTCTAAAGGAATATTTGCATTAATTGATACTCAACAGATGCAAATTTCTACAAAGAACAAAATGGATCTGAAGATGCATGAGGGTTTTTGCAAGTGTTGTTTCTATAACTTTGGTTGCGGAATGTCTATCAACTGGCTGTAAATCTTTTGTTCTTTCACCACCTTTGCACAAAAAATCTAAAAAAGGTTTTTGGCATTGAACCTAATGCTTAGGTAGACATCTTTAAGGTACTTCTTGACAAATATGTGGGTCCACAATCCTCTGCATCTTTGCAAAAGAACTCATTATTTAAAGGCACAAAAGATAAGGAGGGTGTGACTCACATCCATGTGTCTGATTGATGTCTGCATCGAGCAATAGAGAAAATGAATCTTTCCCTCATTGGAAAGTTCTTAGGTGCTAGACCCAATATTGATATCATCAGAAAGTGGACCATGCATCGCTGACAACCAAAAGGTGATTTGGTTATCAAAACCATGGCAAGAGGTTTCTTTCTTGCCCATTTCCATCAGCAAGATGATCTGGAATCAATATTAGTAGGTGGAACCTGGTGTATTGGTAACATGGGGCTCTTCTCGAAAAGATGGTACCTAAGATTTAACCCTAATACTGAAAATATACATAATATTCCTATTTGGTGCAGGCTTCCAAGACTACCCTTACATTATTGGGATGATGAGATCTTACTTCATATTGCAAGATCGATTGGTTCTCTAGTAGGACTAGATGGGCCTACTAAGAATAGATCCAGACTAGCCTTTTCTATATTTTTCATCTCTTCTAAAATGGAGAAAGAATTTCCTGAATACATCATCCTTCAATCAAAATTTGGTTCATGGCAACAGACAATAGAATATTAAGCATTTAAGCTAAGATGCCAACAAATGTCATAAGCATTAGGATCATTTTTCCAGGAAATGTCCAGAGATATAAGAAATCAAAGGGGTGAAAGATCTCACATTTCTTCGAAGGAAAATGAAAAGAAGCCAGAGGATATCGAAAAGAAAAATATACCTGAAATTACAGAGAATACTGCAAATCAGACGAAATCCTAGGTAAAGAAGGTGCAAATCCAGAATGCAAAGGATAAGGAGATTAAAGGTAGCTTTATTCTGACATATATGAAAAATAAAAGGAAAAAAAGGGATTCAAGGCCATAATAAGGTGATCACCGGCTTGTAGGAAGTTTTGGAGGCCAGAAATTCCAATAATAAGGAAGGGAGAGGATAATCTTGCAGAGAAAAAGAAAAGATCAGTGATATGGAGATCCAAAAACCTATAAAACTAAACATGGAAGTGGATGAAGTAAATGAAAAAGTTTACATTCATCTAACAGTCTCAAATCAGGAGAGGGTGGAGGACTTGTTTGTTGATCAATCAATTTCTTCTCCTCATGAACAACATAAGGAACCGATGAAAAGCAGCAATATAACAACAAACATAGGGCAAGAGATGAAGCTTCATGGTGAAACAGAGGATCTATTGGACCTTTTCATTCTAAAATGATCTAAATGAAGACAAAGATTTATTTGGGATTGGATGAGTTCATGAATGAGGAATATCTCACAGGATCTCCTGTGGCTAAAAAGCTATGTAATACACAATCAGGAGGATTATGAATATGGGAAAGAGGAAGGGGAGATTACCCAACTTTATCAAAGGTACTCATTGATTGTGAGAATGATTTGAATAATGGATTCATTGAAGTTAAGAAAAGAGAATAATGAAAGGATTTGAAGAGATACCCAAATCTCTGTATAGTGATAAAGAGAAAACAAAGGATAATTAGGAAGCCACAACTTCAAGGATCACTAGATCGTCTGCTAAAAGGGTGACAAATATTGGAGCTAATAGTAAAAAAGGTAGGCCTTCAAAAAATGAATTAAGGAAGAAAGAGATTAAGAAAGAAATTGCAGATGGAACTCAAATTCTATTGAGTCATCCGACAACTGTTTCCCCCAAAAAATTTAGATGAAAATTCTTTCTTGGAATGTTAGAGGACTGAATGGAGGTCCTAAATAAAGGATTCTTAAGGAGCTTAGAAGATCTAGTAGACCTAACATTATCTTGATTTAAGAAACTAAAATGAAGACTAAAACTATTGAAGAATGTAAAAATAACTTTTGGGAGAATTCTGATTTCACTGCCGTGGATTCACAAGGGGCGTCAAGAGGTTTAGCAATTTTATGGGACAATAAATTTGTTCATGGTAATGTGATTTTATCCTTCACATAATCATTTAGCTATAAAATTTCAAAATTTGGAGAATAATTTATTCTAGATCCTTTCCAATATTTATGCTCCCAATACTATTGTTGGTCATAGAAAATTATGGGAACAGTTAATATGTTTTAGAAATATCTTTCAGGATTATTATTGGTTGGTCATGGGGGATTTTAATACCCCCTTGAACCCTGGGGAAAAATATGGAGATGTAGCTTTGATTTCTCTGTCAGTATGGGTGATTTTGCTGAATTTGTCTCTTCTCTTAACCTAATGGACATTGAGCTTCATGGTAATCAATTCACTTGGTCTAACAGAAGGATTGGCGAGAGTTTGATACATGTTAGATTAGACAGAGCTCTTATCTCTGCTAATTGGATTTTAAGTTAAAATTTTCATCTCTCTTCATTGCCTAGAACTGGATTAGATCATAATCCTATTGCTCTTAGTATTTTCAATTGGTCCAAACCTTCACATTGCTCATTCAAATTTGAAAAAATGTGGCTAGAGCATGAGGATATTTTTGATAGGATAAAGCAATGGTGGCTTTTGGATGGTGAAGGGACAACTCAATTCAGGTTTCTTCAGAAGTTGAAAACTATAAAACAACATGTTAGAACTTGGAATAAAGAAGTATTTGATAATATTTTTGACTAGAAAAGAGAAGTAAAATAACATCTTGAAGAGCTTGAGCTGAAATTCTCACTACAAGGTATGAATTATGAATATCAACAGCTGGAAAAGAAAATACTTTTTGATTTACATAATATAAATAGTAGAGAGGAAAGCTTTTGGAGAATGAAATCTAGGGCTCTTTGGTTGAAATTTGGGGATAGGAACACTAAGTTTTTTCATATGACCACACTTAAGCACAGAGCTTGCAATAGAATATCCAAGGTTTCTAAAGGAAATGGTATTATTATAAAGGATCAAAATGATATAAAAGCTGAAGCCTTAAAATTTTATGAGAATTTGTTGATGGAGATTAATTCCTAGAATGAGGAAGAAACTTATTTTCTTCTTGATTCCATTCCAAGAAACATTATTCTTGATGAGAGATTCATAAGTCTTACTAAACCTGTCACCATTGAAGAGTTGAAAAAGGTAATTTTTTCATCAAAAGGAGACAACACACTGGGACTTGATGGATTTTTGGCTAACTTCTTTCAAAAATGTTGGGACGTTTGTTTAGAATATTTTTTGAAGGTTGTAAATGAGTTCTATATGACTGAAAACTTAATCAAAGAGTTGAATACAACTCACATTGTACTCGCACCAAAGAAGATGGATGTAAAATATTTCAAGGAATTTAGACCCATCATCCTGGTAAATGTGGTCTACAGAATCTTTACCAAAATTTTATCTACTGTAGTGCCCTGCCTTGGGACACCGGAAAATTAGACCAATAAGCCGGTAAATTTTTTTTTTTGAAGGTGAACATAATACTCTACTTAACCCTTTTCGTTAATATTTAATTCCCGAAGTTGTCTAAACGCTAGCCCATCCCAACTTGATCATTACATTTTACTAAGAATTAATTGAAATCATCTATTTTATTAAGTTTACACAATCTTTCAAATAAATTTAATCTCCCCTTTTTGTTATTTATTTACTTTTCCCCTCTTTAAGTTTAAATGTCCACATACCCCTTTAAATTTTGTTTTCTCACTCCCATAAAATGCCCATAACTTAAAATGTGGAGGAGCAAACATGGGCCCTTGGATCTAATCTGATCCTGGCCCTTGATTTTGAAAAAGCCCTAAAGATGACCTAAATTTCCTTATGTTCTTCCTCCTTTCTAATCTTCTCTTCTCATCTTTTTTTGGGTTTGTTGTTTACAGGTTATGGAGGGGTTATGGAGTTTTGTTAAATCAGTCTTGTTTTTGTTTGAGAGATTCATATATTACAAGAACTGTTTCTTTCTTTTATTTTTGATACACAATATTTTATATATATATATATATATATATGTGTGTGTGTGTGTGTGTGTTTATAAGGATGGAGGTTACAGATTTGAAGGGGTCAGTTGCTCTGGAGAATGAAATAGTGAAGGATAGAGGAAGGGAGGAAGGTCGCAAGTCATGGGAAGATGGAGGGGCAGGCGCGGGGTAGCGGCGTGGGAGGTGGCGAATGTGTGGGGACGGGGACAACACGGAGGGGAGGTCGGGGGACAAGCTTGAGGAGTGGCTGCAACAGATGGAGGACATGTGGCAGCGTGGGTGTGGTGTGGTGTTGTGCAGGGTTTGGGGGCCATAGAGAATGGAGAGGGGGAGGTGTTCAGCCCTCCCCCGAACAATGTTTAGTTTTTTTTTTGTTATTTTATTTAAAACATTTTTTTTAAAGATAAAAAAAGATATACATACATACATACATACATACATACATACATACATATATATATATATATATATATATATATATATATCTGTGTGTGTATGTATGTATATATACATAATATCATATATATATATATATATATATATATATATAATATTCCATAATATATACTTCAACATATGTAACCCTTCATTAAAAAAAAACCATTTTAATACAACACTTAAACTATGACTAAACCTTAAATATAATACAGTTACATTTTAAAATAGCACTATGATAGATGAATTATGAGTATGATTATTTTACACATAATGGAAAGAATGATTATTCTAGCTTATAAAATATCAAATCTAAATTTGTTAACTGAGTGAAGTAAGGAACTTAAATTTTCTCAATAACTACTTGGGTTAAATATTTTACCCATTTCATATTAAAAGGAATGTAGCCAAGTAGTTTTAATTAAAACAAGAGACTTATTTCTAAAATAATATTTTCAAGAAGATTACTTATTCACTATGACTGCTTAATCAACCACAAAACATTAAAAACTTCACATAGAAAGAAAATCAAATTTATTCTTATTCTTATCATTAATATTACAAACAGTAAAAGATGGAATACTTTCTTTTCAAATGCAATAAAATATTATTCCATATTTGTAACATAAGGGATACTCAACATATTCCCAATCTATACATTTCCTCATTCAAAAAGGAGATTACAATCAAAATTTCATATTAAAGAAGACCACTATTACAATATTTATTTTCTTGTCAATGATTAAAGCTCAAATATACAAATATATCCAAATACATAACTACTCATGAAGGTTTATTACAAGATTCCTAGCAAGCTTGAAGAGAGAGTTTGCTCAAGAATAACCTACACCAGTTTAAAAAGAAATTTACAAATACAAAAAGCAGGTTTTACAACAATGAAGATTCCACTAAACCATTCTTTTCAAGAGACAAGATGTAATGTCCACAATAGAGTGAAGAAGATAAAGAGATCCAACCAACAACCCACTTCCATCTTGAGATCCAAATGCACATGCCTTCAAGAAAACCACAAGGAGAAGAAGCTTGTTTACCACCCAACCATAGGCATCATTACATGCCTTTCCCAAAGTTGGGATACATGCTAGCATCCCCCAAGCCCATGGGAAAGAGGACAACTAACCACAACTTGCACAAGAATGAGGTGAACAACCAAAATCACATCCACACAAAAATAAGACAAATATCCAAGACAGGACTCCAAATTTTACAAGGAAGGAAAAAGAGGAGAAACCAAGTTCTACCTCTAAACAAAGTGGGGAAGAGAGGAGAGAAGTTCTCCAAAATTATAACCAACAATAGTTGCATTAAAACAAGATCTCCATGCCCTCATTATTTCTCCTAATTCATTTAAGCCCTCCTTATATCTCCTCCCTTTCACCAAATCCTTCTTGGAAGGATTTTAAAACCCCAAAGGGGTTTCCTTTCCAAGAATGGGGAAGGAGGTTCAAGCCAAATGAGCCAACTTTCCCACCTCAACCACTTGAGGGGAAAAAACTAAATCCTACAAGGCTTGCCCATCAAGCCTATGAGGATTGAGAGGGAAAAATCCCTCTCTCTTCCCCCACAACTCCAAAACTCCATCATGTCATATGATAGAGGGAGAAAAAACAAGTAACAATAAATAAAAATCCACATGCAACAACCACATTTCTAAGTAAACAAATCTAACAACTAGCATGAATACAACACATAGAAAAAGGCTTAAGAGCCTACCTCAAAGAAATTTCTCCAAAAATCTTTCCAACTTCAAACTTCTCCACTCCTTGACCCAAGCAACCTCTAGCTCCAAATCACACAAGCATCCAAACAAAATCTCCAAAAAAAAGTTCTCTTCTTTTCCCATGAAGGAAAATTTGAAGAGGAGCAAGAAAAAATCCTCACAAATGAGGGGGTGACATGTGTCACCCCTCTCCTCCTTTAAGGTCAAAGATGCCAAAACAAAAGAGAGAATGGGTAAAAATTCCTTTTAGCCCTCTTCTCCCAAATTACTCTAAATGATAACAAAAGAATTCTTGTGCAACTTTTAACAAGCACACTAATCCATACCCCTTATATGGTTATGACCAAAGGAGAGTCAAAAAGGGAGGAAAAACTCTGTCTAGCCTTGGAAATAAGCCCCCTATCTATTAGGTAGGGTCCAAGGGCTAATTTTCATGTTAAGGGAACTCCCAAACTAAAAAGGGGTCCCTAAAAATGCCTAAAATAACCCAATTTCGGGTTTGGCAAATTTGGCACAAGGTAAGAGGGTGTGGGGCCCACCCAAGGGTTCACATGTGACCTAAAACCCTCTAGATTAAGTACATCATTAAACTAATTCAAAACTTAATGCAAGTGGGGTCATTAATTCCCCAAAACAAGCTTACAACACAAACTAAACACCCTAAGTAAAATTAATAATTACAACACATATTACATTACAAATGAGGGTCACCCATGGTGCCCAAAACAATAATTCTAACACTAAGACCTCAAGCAATAAACATGGCTAGACTTAGCCTCGTGGGCTACTTGTGTAAAGTTGTGTAGTTGGCCTGAGTCCCACATTCTCTTGTGACCTATCACCTACACACTCATTGCACACATTAAACGCACATGTCCGATAAAATATAAATTAACTACTAAACAAGATAACAATGAATTCTAGACTATCATTTCATCTTTTTGGTATCGAAAGTGCGACAACGTGCACAACTATACACAATTCACCATAAGTTAGTCACAATGATAAAATGACATGTATCCATAGAATCTCAACATGCAACAAACTGAGTAACCATCAATATAACTACATTCTAAAACAACATCATATCACTTTGTATCCATGACATCATAAGATAATGCAATAACATAGTAATCAAGCTAAATCAGCACTATATGCCTAAATGTCCATACATGCCTAATTAGATCAAATCTCCTAATGTAATGTCCCAAAATATAACAAATCTCTATCAAAACATGTCTAAGAGAAATGAGCAATAAGTAATTGAGCTATAAAAAATGTGGGCACTACAGCTACTAGATTACAACCTTTACTTACTGAACTTATTTCTTAGCAGCAAAGTGGATTCATGAAAGGTAGGATTATTCAAGATGGGGTAATCATGGTTCATGAAATTATCCATTCCATGGATAAAAGTAGAAAAAATAGGATGAAAAAAAAATTGGACATGGATAAGGATTTTGATAGAGTTTCTTGGAAAATTTTAGATAAGGTTTTGACTAAATTTGGTTTCCATAATAAATTTAGAAAAATCATATAGGCATGCATTTCCTCTTCTATATTTTCAGTGGTGGTTAATGGTGAGCCAGTGGGTTTATTTGGAAGTAGTAGAGGTATAAGACAAGAGGATCCTATATCCCCCTTGATTTTTATCATTATGGAAGATAGTCTTAGTAGATCTATAACTGAGGTTGTGAATAGTGGCATGCTAAAAGGATTTAAACCTACTTCCACCAATCAAACTACTTCACATCAACAATTTGTTGATGATACTATCCTTCTTCTGATGGCCTCCATTATTGAAGGAAAAGCTATAAAAACTATCCTCAAATTCTATGAAGAAGCTTCTGGTCATAAAATCAAATTTGACAAAAGCTCGGTGTATCTCTTTCAATACTCCTTTTGATAGGCAAAAAATTAATTGCACTCATTTTGGGGTGTAAAATCAGCTCATTACCAACAAAATATTTAGGGATACCTTTGAGCACTACTAAAGTTTCTAATGATGTTTGGAATGCCTTGTTAGATAGATTTCAGAAAAAAAATTGGCTGGATGGAAAGGATCTATTCTTTCCAGTGCTGGAAAATTATTGTTAATCAAAAGCAATCTTCAGAATTTTCTCATATATATCATGTCAATGTACAACATTCCAGCAGAAGTTGTGGATAGTATTGAGAGAATTCAAAAACATTTTCTATGGCATGGGACAAAATAAATATTCAGATACCATTTATATTCTTGGGATCAGGTTTGTATTCCAAAAATGATTGGTGGTTTGGGGATAAAGGATATCAGAAAAATGAATGTTGCTCTAATTACCAAACTTGGCTGGGGATTAGTGAAGGAAAAGAAACCTTGGACTGAGATTATTATGATAAAATAATTATCTCAACAAAATTATAGTTCATTCCTTTTTTATCAACAACTTCCCAATGGCTTCATATTCTAGAACAACTTGCTTCAAATCAGGCATATTCTTTGTTAAGGGTTGTAGATGGAAATTTGGTAACGGGTAGGATATTAATTTTTGGCATGATACCTGGATTGATTATAGATTGAGTGATAACTTTTTCTCCATAAAATATAGTCTAATTAAAAATCACGGTAGTAATTTCAAAGACTACATTGAGTTGACTGAAATAAGAGGAATTGGAAGAAACTCAAAGTGGAAATGGAAAATCTACAACCTGTGGTATCTTCTCTATAAAATCAACTTTCTCTCATTCCTATTAATCAAAAGGAAAGAAAAGATGAGCTCATATGGGTGGATTCTTTTGATGGGGGATTATTCTGTCAAGTCGGGATATAATAAATTTTTTGATGTTCACCAAAGTGATATAAATTGGAACAAACTCTATATGCCTGAATTAACCCCTAAAGTTAACTTTTTTATGTGGCTTGTTCTAAAAGGTAAGATTCTCACTTGCGATAATATTATTAGAAAGGGTTTTATTATTCCTAATAGATGTTGCATGTGTAAAAATAAGGCTGAAGACATCGAGCATATTTTATTACATTGTGAGTATGCTTCCAAGGTTTGGAGTCTTATCTTTGCAAATTAAATATGTATTAGACTCTTCCTCATACTTGTTTGCAGACATGGGAGCAATGGGATCCACTGTATAAACATTGCATGATAAGGAAATTATGGAATCTAGTTCTTCCTCATACCATATGGAGATTGTGGAAAGCAAGAAATGATGTTATGTTCAGGAATAGAAGACAGGTTTGTACCAATTTTTTAAAAGAAATTGTTATTGATGTCAAGGATAACATTGAAAGGTTTAGGCCTCCAAAAAATAGATTATATCCTAAGGCAGAGGAACACATTCTTACTGCTTGGAGGATTGATACTGACAACATTTAGAATAAGGTTAACAACAACATTGACAAATCTTCAGTACATTGGATTCAACCACCCACCTCATGGTATAAATTGAATTTTGATGGAGCTTCCAAAGGTAATCCTGGAGCTTCAGGAGGAGGTGGGGTGATCAGAGATCACAGAGGATGTTTTGTTGCTGCATTTGTAGGAAATATGGGTCATCAAACAAATCATTATGCTAAAGCTATGGCAACATTATGGGGGATAAGGCTTGTAAGAGATTGTAATATTTCAAATATTATAATTGAAGGGGACTCTTTAAACATTACAAATATCTTAAATCCAAATCAACCCCCAATTTGGACCATTAAATATTTTATTTATGAATCTATAGAGATTTGTAAAGATTTTGATAATTGCAAGATCATACATTCCTATCGTGAAGGTAATAAAGTGGCGATAGTTTGACCAACTATGGATTTAGTAACAACATGCAAAATTGGTTTAGTGGTGACCTTCTCCTGGCCAAGGTACATAATGACATCATCAAAGATAAGTATGGTATTCAAAATAATCATTAAAAAATCTCCCTCTTTCGATGGGAAAGTGATTATTAACTTTACCATGTAGGGTTAATAATTTCATTAAAATTTCACATGCTTTTTGGGTATACATTGACAAGAGGTGGTGAGGAAAGGTGGTATTGGGATCAAAACTTTACCATTGAGAACCAAGGAAGAAATGACAACATAATGGGTGGGCCTCCTTACAAAAAAAAACCTATTCATGACCCAGACTGGAAGAATGATGACCTCCTATGGAAGTATTTACAAATGGTGGGGTTTTGAATCTCATAGAAAAAATGTAGGGTCATGACCAAGATATCTCAGTTCAATTCGCAAATGGTTGGAAGAAAAGAGTAGTTGAATATGGAGATATCAATCGGCATCAAAATCACAGAAGATCTCATTTCTCAAGTCACAGGATTGAGCTTAGATGGGGTGAAATTCTTCAGAAAATGTGTTAACTGGAATGTTGAAGCTAATAAATTCCTTGATGAAGGAGAAAATATTGAATATGTTACAACTGGTATAAAAGTGTCTTCTATTCAAGAGCTATTTGCTGAAATTTAACAAATGATTTTCAGGCATGTCACTCTTGAGGGTAGATATGTGTTGATTCCTTTTAAGAATTTTGTCTTCCTTAATCATTTTAGGAGGAATTTAACTATTAATTTCCCACATTACCTTTTGAACTCATTGGAACGCTTTGTTATTGAGTTTCAAAATCATACATGTGTTTTCCCCCTCCACCAAGGTCTTATTCAGCTAATCCATCACCACTTTCTTTCACATTCCTACTCCATTCCTGATGTTCCTGTTGCCCCCCTTTACCAAATTCCAATTAACCCTATCTCTTCTTCCACTAGCCGTAAAAGAAACAAGAATCCCTTGTACCCCTCTCAGAGGGTTCTTTGTAGTAATAAAGAGATTGAATCGGCTAAAAACCTGCTTTATATCAGCAATCTCGTTGAAGACTCTACTACAGAAAAAGAAGAATGGCTTCTAAATAGGATTGACAAGTTGGAAAGGGAGGTTATGGACCTCAAAGATGAACTCAAGCATATTGGTAAAAGTGCAGGTAAAAGGAAGATGCATGTTGAACCTACTATGGATAATGAGAAAGTTTTAAATTTTTTTAAGAAACTCAATTCTTTGGATAATAGACTAGGAAATGCTAAAGGGTGACATGATTGTACCATTTTTTGCTTAAAGCTATCTATAAATTTATGTAATAACATGTCAAAAGTGTTTGTATTCTCAGTGACATTCCAGCTACCATTTGGGAGTCAGAAACTGCAAAGGACATGGTCTTTTCACAATTAGACAAGAATGATCCCTCCCATGTCATTTCCTTAGCATTATTCAGCTCTTTACAGAAAGTCAAGACGAAGATTGATAAAGAAATCAAGTAGAGATACTTCCAGTTTTTTGTTGTGTTGTTGTCAGGAAGATGTTTTCTTGTTGTTTTGATGTTTCTTTGTCTCTATTTTACTCCTTTTATAGTTCTTGGTTAAACTATAGTTGGTCCTCAAGTTCTTCGTGGATTCTGATCCATTTTTGTTGTTTTTACTACTGTATCTAGCTTTTGAGCCTCATTGTAAAGGGATTTAGTCCCTTTTATCTTTGGATTCTAATAAAGTATTTACTGCTTCTACTCTCGTATGCCAAAGATACACTTAAAGGATAACAAAAATCACTTTGATAAAATTGTTATAGCAAGGATTTTAGAATTATGTCCAATATTGCAGAGTAAATGCTCACACCACAATATTGAATTAATGACCAAAGCACAACCATTAAGGACTGATCTAGTGTACTACACAGAGAAGCAATAAACAAAATTGTAGCAGAAAATATAACTCATCAATCAATAATTCAACATATAGAACCCAGAACACAAAATCAAACTCATAAGTGGAAATATTTCATTCAGATCTTGAATTTATTAACAAGGGAACATAAAGCAAATTCTCTCAATGTTTGTCAATGGTTGTACATTGCAACCACCTTGACAAAAGTTTGGGAAACCAAAATCCATATGCATTTCAAAAAGGAAACATGCAGTATTACAATTATATCTCTCGACCTTTTCAGAAATAGAATAAAAAACTAACCCCCCCTTTGATATGAGGACAAGCCCCCATATTTATAAAAAATTTGTGTCTTCTTACAATTCGATTCCCCCCCCCCCCCAAATAACAAGTGAATGTCCTCCTTGTTCATAAAGAAATATCTTTAATCAAAGTGGGAATGTACTTTTTCTAACTGAAAATATCTGATTTTTTGTTAGTATTTTGGGATTGATTCCATGCCTTCACTACCACATGAAAAATAGTTAGTTGATACTGCCAGGTGTGGTTGTGTATTTTTATATTTTTTCTCCACCAAATGCCATCAATTGAATCCCTGAATCAAATTTTTGAACTATGTGGCAAGGAGGCCTTTCCATTAGACCAAATATTTCCATGATTTGGATCAATGAGGAAAGTTATGGCCATTTGACCTTTTCCTTCTCAGATGAACAAGAGAGTGACACGTGATACTTTATGATTTTTTGAAATTTGAGCCAATAATAAATGCCACACGCTTTTCCTTTTTAGTGTCAAACTATTTGCTTTACTTGTAATGTTCCATTATGAAATATGAGCCAATAAGAAAATATTCACACACCTTCATAATGTCAGACTGTTTGATAACCTTTATTGATCACCATGAAATGTGAGCCAATGAGAAAGCTCCACACTCCTCGCAATGTAAGACTATTTGACAGCCTTGACTGATTGTCACGAAACGTGAGCCAATAAGGAAGCTCCATGCTTACTTCACAATTCACTTTCATTTACAAAAACCTTATTAGAGTGCGAAGCATAAACCAATGAGAAAGCTCCATGCTGCTGGAAATGTAAGTCTTGTCATAGTGTGAAGAATAAACCAATGAGAAAGCTCCACACCTTTGTGGTTTCGCAGCATCAAGTTCTCTTGCTTTCATGTTCACCTTTCATTGGTTGCAGGGTCAGGCCTTCTCATTGCATCGTGACTTCTATCTAGGTGTACTTCATCGCTGGCTTCATAGAAATGTTTCCACATATCCTCCTTGACCTTCCAGACCACCCAAACTTGAAGCCTTATGAAACTCATTTCATTCCATGGACTTGAGGTCCTTCGGAGCCCATCTATTCTCCGTATGCTAGAATGGTGACATGTGTCCACCATCAGCCATTGATCTTGTGCCATCTTGATATTCTCTAACTCCCACATTCCTGTTTGAATTTGTCTCGTTACCTGAAAAATTTGTTACATTCCATAGACTTGAAGTCTTCAAAACCCAAATGGCTTAGAGAGGCTTGGAATCCTACCATGTGTCCTCTCCTTTTGGAATTTGAAATTGGTGGTGTAAGATATTTGACAGCCTATTTTGAATGTCCCAAGGATTTTTTAAATGGCTAAGTCCATTTTAAATTGTTCTTTTGGTGTTGATTGCATGTTTTTTACCTTGGGTTAAAAAATATGTAAACATATCCCAATTTTGCAAGTCTTAAATATACTTTGATCAACCATTCCCTTTTCGAAGAAATACTTTGATCAACTTGAAAAGAGTTGAAATTAGTCCCATAGACTCTTCAGTCCATGGGAATAAAATATTTCATTTCATTTTATTCCTCCAACATTTCTGCTGAATCCTTTATTTTTATTTTGACAAGGCACAAAATTTCTTACAAATTGATAATTCTCCTTTACTCAGACTGAACTTTGAAGCAAGGGGAACAATATGAAACACACAAAATAGTTATATCTATGGAGAGTCTAGGAAAATGACCAGCTCAATCTAGAGACCTGGGTTGAGCACTGATAATGGCTCCTACTCGGGGATGGGCACCCCCTTATGGGTGCACAAGAACACAAAAAACAAAGATCATATGCCTAATCCATTGGGTAAGGAGTCAGGGAGACAAAACACACAGAATTTTCTGAATAGATACATAACATTCATACCAGAATACTGACATATCTCAAAACCTGGTCACTATAGACCAGAGCACAAAAAGGGAAACAACAACACAAACAAAGGAAAAAAAAACAACAAAAATTATACACTGTACAATGATCATACCTGATCCTTTGGCTTAGTACAAGAAATGTTTGATATGCCTATTATTGACAAGAAACTCTAGCAAATGTCCTTCCAAGTCCTTCAGAAAGAAAGTATGTTCTCCAATCCTAATGTCTTCTCTATAAGCCTTCAATTCTGGATAAGACCTTGCCAGGAAATCCTAAGTATTTCTGGAAATTTGGCATGCCAGACAAAGTATCAAGCAACTTTATTGTTTTTCTTCTTTGCTCATGCTACATCCTAGCCAAACCTTTCTGAAAATTTGAGAAGTTCCCAAGTTGCATTCTTCAGCATCTCTAGATGTATAGATAGGCTTGCTCACAACTTAGTTTGTACTATCAAAATTTGATTCTAGGCTGACAAGTCCTCTAGGAATAATATTTGTCTTTAAGTTGAATTATACGTTTTCCAAAGAGGGTCTCTTTTCCTTCACATAACACAACCATAGGTTCTAAGTCAATGAGTTGATTTGTGAACTCATCTTTACAATTGAAGAACCTCTGAATCTGAGCATCATCCTCAAAAACCTGTCAATGTTGAATGTTGTCAAGAACTAATGGTCTGACTAGCACTTCTACTTCATAATGGCAGTAAGGAGACATTGTTTCATTATCATACTGAGAGGATAAGACAATCCAATTTTTCAGCTACTACATTCTGAGTTCTCTCATGATAAAGGATATTAAAAGAATCAAACAATTCTATGAGATCCCAAACTACATGCTTATATTGTCTCAGCCTCTGGTTTTTAGTTGCATATAATTTCCTGACTTGCTTTACAACTAATTTAGAATCTCCTTTGACAATAATGTTCTTAATCCCATGCTTCCATGAAACTCTTAAACCAAGGAGCAATGCCTCATATTCAACAATGTTGTTGGTACATTCAAACTTCAATTTGAAAGAGAAATTAAAAGAACCCTGATTTGGAGAAGTTAGAACCACTCCAGCTCCATTTCCAACATTGGAACATGCTCCATCAAAATTCATGGTCCAGGGGACATTAACATCTTCAAGGTGTGCATTAATATCCATGCAATGATCTTCAAAATCTGCACAAGCCTATGAAGTTACCCAAATCCGTATCAATAAACAATACCTCATAAGAAGAATTAATAGGATCCTCAATGAGATGGAGAATTTTCTATTCTCTATGTAATTTTACTAGCTTCCCTTCCAATGGTATAGAGGTGAAGGACATGTCCATCTGAACACTTCCTCCCACACTAGCAACCCATTTTCTTGATAACAACATACCCCATTTAGCAGGGAAATCAACTATAACCATATTCATAGTTAAATATTTTCCAGGATAGGCAACAAGTTGTACTACTAGACCTCTGACATATCCAACAAATAGGTACTTCTCTTGAATCCATGGCATAACATTTCCAAAAATGTTTTTATTTTTAATGTCTAATTCATTCATGACCTCTAAAGGCATGATATTGCATGAAGCTCCTGAATCAAACATATAATTGTGAAGAAGTCGTTCATTGACAATCAAAGTGGTAAAGAAGGGATCCACATCCAATTGATTCTACCAAGGATGTACCCTAAATATACTTTTGGGGGTTCTTCCATGTTCTCTTGATCTTCCTTTATCTCAACTTCAACAACTATGGGGGGAGTTACTACATTATTTGTACCCCTTTCTTTGACAACCATATCATCCTTCAACCCCAAGTATTCAAAGGCCCTCTTTCTATGTTCAGGAATTCTAAGTAATTCCACAATAGGGACAGTAATATTTATCTGACTTAGAATTTGAGCCATATCACATACAACATACTTTGGTAGGGTTGTATTAGAGGCAAGGGTGATATATTTTCTGATGGGATGTTATCCCTTATTTCTTGGGAAGATGCAAAATTACTTGGTTTTGAAGTATTGACAGGACCTTTATCGAGTTACTTATTTTGGGGGCATCTTTGGGGATGTTGGTCAAGAGAGGCATTTTTGGTTTAGGAGCAGGGATAGGTCCTTTGACTTGTCTGTTTTGAAGGTTATACTCCTTTTCTTGAGAAACAACAACATTCATTAATAGTTTCCTATCCTCTTCAGAAGGGATTCCACCATCATACTTTTTAATCATTAAAGCTCTTAAATACTCAAAGTCATGATTTGGAAGCTCAAATGATTGAGCCATATCTATATCAACATTAACTATAGAAGGGAAGGGAGAATACCTGATTTGTGCAAGCCCAAAATTCCTCCACAGTTTTAGCATATAATAGATCAGTTGAAGTGGCTTCTTGCATTGAATATTTCAGATATTCCATCATGCATATGCCACCAAAACCAGCTTCATCAGTAACATCATCATCTCTAACAAATTGTTCACAAGGGGGATGTGACAAAAAACATTTATCACACCACTCAATGATGTGTTCCTCTTCTACTAATGATACCCTTATTGTCAATGGATCTGGGACTGTTTTATTATCTCTGAAAGCTTGTTGCTTATTTCCTGAACCCATAGGTCCTTTTCCTCTGTCATCATCCCAGTGATCTCCTTTGGGATGATTCCCAAATATATTTTTTCCTTGGGCCTGGTGCTGAGCTTGAGGATTTGAAACCAATCCTTTCTCTGCTCTAGCAAGCTTATATGAAATCTCTTTGACTTCTCCAACCAAATTTTTAACCACCTCTTCCAAGTCTACTACCTTACTTTCCTGAGGCTTTTCTAGATTAATCAACTTGACACCTTCCCTCTTTGGAGGCTTCCCAGATGCTTTAATATTGTTCTCAATTTGGACAGCCATAGAGAAATCCTGCCTCAAAGTTCTAGGATTTTTGTCCCTCAGATAATAAGTTTATTTCTTATCAAAGGCATCTGAGTACTTAATCAAGCAAGAATCATCACTAGGCCTTATATTAGTAGGAAATCTAGTCAAAGTTTTATTGAACCTAGTGTTAAAGTCTTGCACACACTCATTAGGATTATTTTTGATATTTTCAAACTCTGATAAAAGAAACCTAGGGTCATTCTTATCACCATATTGGAGTCTGAATGCATTCTTCATTTCTACCCAAGAATCAATTGAATTTGTAGGTAGAAAATTTGTACCATTCCCTGACATCTTCTTCTAATGTATGTATGAATAACTTAACATAAACATCCTCATGCTCTACTTCATAGTCATCCATAACATTTTGAAAAAAATCTAAGATGTTGATCCCCACTTATGGCATTATTCCCTTGAAACCTAGGAAACCTACTTCTAATTTCATTTGGTACTTCATTAGGATAGCCCACCATTCCATGGAACCTTATTGGTCTATAAGTGGTGACTACAAAAGGAGCCCTTAGTGGAGGTTGTTCCATATTATTTTGTGGAGGATTTTCAAAAGGAGGGTTGAAATGGTGGGGAACTGGAGGTCTCTGAGGTAGAGGAGTATGATCCACAAAAATGGAAATCCTTCAGGGACTCAGTTTCACAAAATACTCTATTCTCATGAGTCAAAAAATAAGGAAGATGAGGAATACCTTTATTATTTGCAGATGTTGAACCTTCTTGAAACAAAGAATGTAAATATGCTTGAGGACTACCTGGATCAGAGCTGTCATATGTGCTAGAGTAATCCTCCACCAAAGGTGGATCAAATTCAATAGGTTGAACAATATTTTCTTCTATCTTTTGACCACCCACTGGTTTCCAAATTTACTTCCTTCTTGAATGTGTATTCTCCAGCTCTGGGAATAATCTTCTGGTGGGATCAGATTTGAAAAAGGATCTTCATCCTTCCATATTTGCAAATGGGGTAGTTAATCAACAATGTATAAAATATTTACACTGGTATATCCCAGATTTTCTTTGAAAGACAAAGCTACCACTAAGGCCTTGCACCTTAGATGTATAGATTAACTCAAAAAGTTCTTGAAAGGATATCTTCACAAACTGGGAGGTTAACCTTTGCAGATATTTATGAATTTTCCATGTTTCTGGTTTTCAACTTCTAGTATACTCAAATAAGTACAAGTTTTATGGAAAACTGTTTATAATGAGAAATTTTGGACAATATTTTCAAAATGGTCTATATTTTCCTAATTTTGGCAAATCTCTATAAAGGTAAGTCTTCTAAACCTTTCCTGGAGTAAATAAGTCCCAAAAAATGGCCAGAAGTGTGTTGATGGGACATGAAATCCAAAAACCTATAATTGGACCCAATAATGCCATAATTTGAAATCATTCTTCCCCTGAAACGGGACTAGAAGCATGTTGGTCCTCAATTCTACACCCCTTGGTGGCCTGACAACATTCTTTAGGAAGGGGGAATGCTTGGATGGTGGTAGACGGGGTGGTATGTGTCATTTTGTAGCCGGGGAGAGGTCTAACACTTTCCTTGGGATCAAGCCTTGAGGTGATTGAGGGGCACGTACAAAGAAGGGATAGCCTCATCCTGATAGTTTTGGTCCTTCCTTGAACTAAAGTGAGAGGACCTGCAGGGTAACTTGGATGTAGAGGGGGAGATACAGTCTTTGTTCCCCTTGATTTTTCAAATGATGGATCAATCTGAGATAAACATGTCCATGAATATAACACTTCATTCTCACAAGTTGTCACAAAAATATTTTATATTCTTACCATATGAGACACAAGTTACTATAGACAACAAAGTTTGGTTTCTCATGCATTATCTTGATAATAGAGTTTAAAGCTAAAGGGGCACCTTCAATGATATTTAGAGCAACAAAGAACAAAGAAACAAATGGAAGTTAGTATGAGGGGGTGGGATCAATTATGGTAGTTGTAACTTCACAAAGGGGGGATTTATATGATGAAAGATTCCTTGTAAAAGCATTTAACACTTACTAGAGCAGCCTGCTATTCTGGAAAGTACAGAAACACTTGATTAAGTAGTGACATAATTTCTCCAAAGGAAAGATTTGCATTCATTGATACTCAACAGATGCAAATTTCAACACAATCTCTAAAATACTCAACACAAAATCTCATGCAAGTATTCTAATAAAGTATTTACTACTTCTACTCTAGTACGCCCAAGATACACTCAAAGGCTAACAAAAATCACTTTGAAAAAATGGTTAGAGTAA
Organism: Taxus chinensis; assembly: GCA_019776745.2. NCBI lineage: Eukaryota > Viridiplantae > Streptophyta > Pinopsida > Cupressales > Taxaceae > Taxus > Taxus chinensis. The sequence goes on from JAHRHJ020000754.1 coordinate 170,686, forward strand.
GGATTTTAGAATTAATTCCAATATTGCAGAGTAAATGCTCACAACACAATATTGAATTAATGACCAAAGCACAACCATTAAGGACTGATCTAGTGTACTACATAGAGAAGAATAAACACAAAATTGTAGTAGAAAATATAACTCATCAATCAAAAATTCAACATACAGAACCCAGAACACATAAATTAAACTCATAAGTAGACATATTTCATTCAGATCTTGAATTTATTAACAAGGGAACATAAATAAAATTCTCTCAATGTTTTTCAATGGTTGTACATTGCAACCACCTTGACACAAAAGTTTGGGAAACTGAAATCATATGCATTTCACAAAAGAAACATGCAGTATTACAATTATATCTCTTGACCTTTTCAAAAATAGAAACATTTAACCCCCTTGATATGAGGAAAAGCCCCCATATTTATACAAATTTAGTGTGTTCTTACAATTTGATTTTCCCCCCAAAATAGCAAGTGAATCTCCTCCTTGTTCATAAAGAAATATCTTTAATCAAAGTGGGAATGTACTTTGTCTAACTGAAAATATCTAGTTTTCTGTTAGTATTTTGGGATTGGTTCTATGCCTTCACTACCACATGTTATTCTCTGGTTAGTTGATACTTCAGGTGTGTCTGTGTATTTTACATTTTCTCTTTTTTCCCTTGAATTAAATGCCATCAATTTATGAATCAAATGATTCCAAATTGAAGGTGAGGAGACCTTTCCAACAAGACCAATTTTGCATGATTTAAGAAAAGTTATGGCCATTTGAATTTTTCCTTCTCAGGATGAACATGAGAGTGACACGTTACTTTTGATTATTTGGCCACTTTTGTACAAAACATTTTTTGTGAGCCAATGAGAAATTCCATTACTCCTTTAGTTTTAGACTGTTATTTTACTTGTACTGGCCCCTGTGAAATATGAGCCAATGAGAAAGCTCCATGCACCTTCACAATGTCAGACTGTTTGATAACCTTGATTGATCACTCACAAAACATGAGCCAATGAGAAAGCTCCACACTCCTTACAATGTCAGTTTGTTTAATAACCTTGACTGATTGTCGCAAAATGTGAGCCAATAAGGAAGCTCCATGCTTACTTCACAATTCACTTTCATTTACAAAAAACCATATTAGAGTGTGAAGCAACAACCAATGAGAAAGCTCCACATGCTACCATTGCATAAACCAATTATAAATGTTCAGTCTTGTCAGAGTGTGAAGCATAAAGAAATGAGAAGGCTCCACACACCTTTGTGGTTTTGTAGTGTCAATTTCTCTTCTTTTGTGTTTCACCTTTCATTGGTTTGGGGTCAGGCCTTCACATCGTGACTTCTATCTAGGAAGACTTCATTGTTGGCTTCATAGAAATGTTTCCACATATAGTGTCCTTGACCAGTACCAGACCACTATTGGAACCTGAAGCCTTATGAAACTTGGTTCATTATGTGGACTTGAGGTCCTTGGAGCCCATTTGACTCACCTTGTGTGAATTTGTGTCCACCGTTTCCATTGATCATTGGCCATCTTGATATCTAACCATGTTGACTTTTTCTGACCCGCCTGTTGCAGACCCGAAACCATATGAATTTGGTACATTCCATAGACTTGAAGTCTGTACAAACCCTGAATGGCTTAGAGAGGCCCAAAATCCCACCATGTGTCCTCTCCTTTGTGGGCATTTGAATTGTTTGGCAGTGTAGATATTTGATGGCCATTTGAATGTCCCGAATTTTTTTTAAATGGATAAGTCCATTTTAAATTTAATTCATTTAAAGTCTTGCATTTGATGTTTTTTACCTTTGGTGTCAAATATGTAAACATATCCAATCATATGCAAGTAGAAGCTTTTAAAAGATGATTCCATTTTAAATCTCGACCACCCCATTAACCAGTCTCATGGGGAATATTTCTTATGGTAAACCAGTCCTCCAATTTTCCATTGAATCTTTCTTTTTATTTTGACAAGGCACAAAATTTATTACAAATTGATATGAATCCTTTACTCAGAATGAACTTTGAAGCAAGGGGAACAATATGAAGTCCACACATGAATAGTTACATTTACAAGGTACAGAGAGTCTATTGAAAATTCCCTTATGCTACCAGCTTTGATCCAGGGACTGGATTGAGCACCAACAATGGCTCCTGATCGGGGATGGGTACCCCCTATGGGTGCCATAAGAATGGGTGCCACAAGAAAAAGACCAGATTCCTAATCCATTGGGTAATGATTTGGGGAAAAAAAACACAAGGAGGGTTTTACATACATTCAAAAATACTGACATATCTCGAAACCTTCACTATAGACCAAAATATTAAAACAACACAAACAATGGAAAAAAAAACAACAAAACTATTGTCACTGATCATACCTGACCCTTTAGATTAGTCCAAAAATGTTTGAGATTCTTTCCATTGATACGCAACTCCAATAAATGTCCTTCTAAATTCTTTCAGAAATAAAGTATGTTCTCCAATCTTGATATGTCTAAGACAAGATCCATAAGAAATGACAACACAAACATCTAAAAGAAATTTCTTCTGGATAAGACCATGCCAGGAAATCCTGGTATTTCTTCAGCAATTTGGCATAAGTTTGATTTTCTTTTTTGCTCATGCTACATCCCAACCAAACCTTTCTTGGGATTTTGAGAAGTTCCCAAGTTGCATTCTTCAACATCTCTGGATGCATAGATAGGTTTTATCACAACTTGGTCTACACTATCAAAATTTGATTCCAAGCTGACCAGTCCAATAGGAATAATATTTGTCTTTAGTTGAATTATATCTTTTCCAAAGAGGGTCTCCCTTCCTTCACACAGTTCCACCATGGGTTCAAGATCAATGAGCTGATTAGTGAACTCATCTTTACAAGTTTAAAAACCTTTGAATCTGAGCATCATCCTCAAAAACCTGCCAATGTTGAATGTTGTCAGGAACTGAAGGTCTGACTAGAACTTCTACTTCATAATTGCAGTAAGGGGTCACTGTCTCATTATCATACTGAGATGCTAAGATAACCAATTTTTCAGCTATTGCATTATGAGTTCTTCATGATAAAGGATATTAAAGGAATCAAATAATTCTATGATATCTCAAACCGCATGTTTATATTGTCTCAGCCTCTGGTTTTTAGTTGCATATAATTTCCTGACTTTCTTTACAACTAATTCAGAATCTCCTTTGACAATAATGTTCTTAATCCCATGCTTCCATGCAACTCTTAAGCCAAGGAGCAATGCCTCATATTCAGCAATGTTGTTAGTACATTCAAACTTCAATTTGAAAGAGAAGTTAAAAGAAACCTGATTTGGAGAAGTTAGAACCACTCCAGCTCCATTTCCAACATTGGAACATGCTCCATCAAAATTCATGGTCCAGGGGACATTGACATCTTCAAGGTGTGCATTAACATCTATGCAATGATCTTCAAAATATGCACCTCCTATGAAGTTACCCAAATCTGTATCAACAAACAATACCTCATAAGAGGCATTCATGGGATCCTCAATAAGATGGAGCATTTTCTTTTCTCCATGTAATTTGACTAGTTTCCCTTCCAATGGTATAGAGGCATAGGACATGTATCCATCTGAACACTTCCTCCTACACTAGGCAGCCCACTTTCTTGATAATAACATACCCCATTTAGCAGGGAAATCAACTATAACCATATTCATAGTTAAATATTTTCCAGGATAGGGAGCAAGTTGTACTACTATACCTCTGACATATCCAACAATAGGTACTTCTCTTGAATCCATAGCATAACATTTCCCAAAAGTTTGTTATCTTGATGTCTAATTCATTCATGACCTCTAAAGGCATGATATTACATGAAGATCTTGAATCAAACATACAATTGTGAAGAAGCACCCCATTGACAATCAAAGTAGTAAAGAAGGGATCCACATCCAATTGGGATTCTACCAAGGATGTGCCTAAATATACTTCTGGGGGTTCTTCCATGTTCTCTTGATCCTATATTACTTCAAGTTCAACTATGGTAGGGGGAGTCACCACATTATTTGTACCCCTTTCTTTGACAACCATATCATCCTTCAACCCCAAATATTCAAATGCTCTTTTTCTATGTTCAAGAATTCTAAGTAATTCCACAATTGGGACAATGATCTTTATTTGACTTAGAATTTGAGCCATATCACATATATCATACTTTGGTAGGGTTGTATTAGAGGCAAGGTTGATAATATTTTCTGATGGGATGTCATCCCTTATTTCTTGGGTAGAAGCAAAAGTGCTTGGATTTGAAGAGATAAGGGGACCTTTATCAGGCATATTTCTTTTGGGGGCATCTTTGGGGATGTTGGTCAAGAGAGGCATTTTTGGTTTAGGAGTAGGGACATGTCCTTTGACTTGTCTGTTCTGAAGGTTATACTCATTTTCTTGAGAAACAACAACATTCATTAATAGTTTACCTATCCTCTTCAGAAGGGATTCCACCATCATACTTTTTAATCATTAAAGCTCTTAAATACTCAAAGTCATGATTTGGAAGCTCAAATGATTGAGCCATATCTATATCAACATTAACAATAGAAGGGAGGGAGAATACCTGATTTGTGCAAGCCCAAAATTCCTCCACAATTTTAGCATATAATAGATCAGTTGAAGTGGCTCCATGGTATTGAATCTTTTGGATGTTCCATCATGCATATGACACCAAAACTAGCTTCATCAGTAACATCATCATCTCCAACAAGTTTCTCACAAGGGGAGTGTGGCAATAAACACTTATCACACCATTCAATGATGTGGTCTTCTTCTACTAATGGCACCCTTGTTGTCAATGGATTTGGGACTGCTTTATTCTCTTTGAAAGCTTGCTACTTATTTCCTAAACCCATAGGTCCTTTTCCTCTGTCATCATCTCGGTGATATCCTTTGGGATGATTCCTAAATCTATTTTATCCTTGGGCCTAGTGCTGAACTTGAGGATTTTAAACCAATCCTTTCTCTACTCTAGCAATCTTATATGAAATCTCTTTGACTGCTCCGAGCCAAATTTTTAACCACCTCTTCTAAGTCCACTGCCTTACTTTCCTGTGGTTTTTTTGGATTAATCAACTTGACACCTTCCCTCTTTGGAGGCTTCCCAACTAATTTAATATTATTCTCAATTTGGATAGCCATAGAGAAATCATGCCTCAGAGTTCTAGGATTTTTGTCCCTTAGATAATAAGTTGTTTTCTTATCAAAGGCATCTGAGTATTTAATCAAGCAAGAATCATCACTAGGCCTTAGATTAATAGGAAATCTAGTCAAAGTTTTATTGAACCTAGTATTAAAGTCTTACACATACTCATTAGGATTTTTCTTGATATTTTAAAAATCTGATAAAAGAAACCTAGGGTTAGTCTTATCACCATATTGGAGTCTGAATGCATTCTTCATTTCTACCCAAGAATCAATTGAATTTGTAGGCAAAAAATTGTACCATTCCCTGGACATCTTCTTCTAATGTATGTATGAATAACTTAACATAAACATCTTCATGCTCTACTTCATAGTCATCCATTACATTTTGAAAAAATATAAGATGTTGATCCCCACTTATGGACATTATTCCCTTGAAATCTAGGAAATTTGCTTCTAATTTCATTTGGTACTTCATTGGGATAGCCCACCATTCCATGAAACCTTATTGGTATATAAGTGGTAACTACAAAAGGAGCCCTTGGTGGAGGTTGTTCCATATTATTTGGTGGAGGTGTTTCAAAAGGAGGGTTGAAAAAATGGGGAACTAGAGGTCTTTGAGGTAGAGGAGTATGATCCAAAAAACGGAAATCTTTTAAGGGACTCAATTTCACAAAATATGTTTTTCTTGTGAGTTAAGAAGTAAGGGAGATAAGGAGTACCTTTATTATTTATAGATGGTGAACATTCTTAGAAATAAAGAATGTAAATATGCTTGAGGAATACTTAAATCAGAGTTGTCAAATGTGCTAGAGTAATCCTCCACTAAAGGTGGATCAAACTCAGCAGGTTGAACAATCTTTTCTTTTGACTTTTGACCAGCCACTCGTTTCGAGATCTAATTCCTTCTTGACTGTGTATTCTTTATCTTTGGGAGTAATCTTATAGTGGGATCAGATTTGAAAAAGGATCTTCATCCTTCCAACATTTGCCTAATTTTACAAAATATCTATAAAGGCATATATTTTGAACCCTTTTCGGAGTAAAGAAATCCCTAGAAAAGCTGCTAGAAGTGTGTTAGCGAGAGATCTGAACCTCAATTGGACTTGATGTCCTTTGAAATCCCTAGAAGTGGCACTAGAAGCATGTTCGTGGGAGATATAAACCTCAATTAGACTTAACGCCCTTTAAAATCCCATGAAATGGTGTTAGAAGTGTGTTGGTGGGAGATTTGAACCTCAATTAGACTTAACACCCTTTCAAATCCCCAGCAATGACATGTACAGATGAAAATTGACATGCAACCTTCAACCGCACTCGACCCCCCGAGGTCATGCCGGCGCATCCGATGTTGAATGTGTGGATAGCTAACTATAGAAGGATTAATGACTAAGATCTGGTAGTGTGATCTCTTGGTAGCTGAATTGGCAAAAGGGAGATTTAGAGGCTATAGACATGTAATGTAAATTCCTAATGGTTTGTTTGCCTAACTTGGATCTAAGTGTTGATCTAGTTAGAAGTGTCCATGTAAACTAAATGAAATTAATAATCTATGCTACTACTGAAAGGAAACTAATCTAAACAGATCAACAGAACTGAAACATTTTACAATCACAAACAAACAATTTGCTTCTATTCTAAATAATTAAAAATCTATTTCTATACTAAAACTAAACAAGCAAAATAACCCGATGTGGTTATTCACCTGTGCTGAGTGTATTCTAAACTAATGCTAACTTAAAACAATAACTTTTCTGAAATGATCTATGATATGTAGAACAACCTCCTATGGATATTGTCTCCTTCAAATCCACAAGGATGGGAAGAAGAGGATCCGTCATCTAGGAGCTTCTATTAATGATTTAAACCCTCTTGGAAATTAACTAATTACTTGCAAATGGAAGGAATATTGGATTTCTACTCTATTTGATATGTTGTAACAATAATAAAATTGTAGGAATGAAGGAAAATCAAACAAAAAATCCAACCTGGAATTCAGAGAACAACGGTAAATCCAGCTGTGTAGTAATTTTCCCCCTCATTTTATCCTTTATTTCTCTGTGTGTCCATATGAGTCCAAGGACTTGGGAATGCAAAGGCAGCAGTAGGATAAGGCGCTTGAGTAATGACAACTTGAAGGCAGTCTGGCTGCAATGCAAGTGGAAGAGGGATAACATAAGTGAACAAAACTTGGATATGTAATTTCCAGCAGGATTGTGGCAGCAATACTATGCAAGATACACAAAATTCTCAGGCCATTTTGCTTGAATACAAGCATGGAATATATAGGAATTGGTTGGGATGTGCCTTCATGCACAAGGCAACTTTGGAGTGCCAAATCATTGGGTGAAGAGGAAGTTCAAACTAATTGAATCTATTTAAAAATAGAAGAGGGAAGGAATACCAAGCAATCAAGACTATTTTTAGGTAATTTGGTTCACAAACACACCCTAAAAATCGAGTTAAGTGAAATCACGCGTGTTAAAATCACATGCATGAAGAGTTCATGGAAAAAGTCACTCAGGACTCACCACCCTGCATGTAGGGAGGCGGTCCCAAGACCTGCCGCCCTACTCCTGGGAGGTGGTCCCATGATTTCGCTGCCCTACTCTAGGAGGCGGTCCCATGACCACCGCCACCTAGCCGACGGAGTGACAGTTCTGACATTTAAAGGCCAAAACATGCACAGAAAGAGAGTTGGAAGTTGGAAGAAAGTGTTGAAAAGCTAAGTGAAGATGCCTATATGATACAAATATACATTATGCGAATGGGTTTAGGAACTCGAACACCTTTTGAAAGGACATGCAGTCATCATTGGGGACCTTTTGTAACTATTTTTCCAAAAATGTAGCACGTGCAATTTTGGGTGCGTATAGTGTCAAAAGTGTGTTGACAGGAGATCTGAACCTCAATTGGACTCGATGCCCTTTGAAATCCCCAACAAATTCACTAGAAGAGATGCATCCGAATTAACCTTATAGACCACCTAGACCCGAAGCCTTACGAAACTCAGTTCATTCTGTGGACTTGAGGTCCATGAGAACCCATGTGCTCACCTATTGTTGAAATGGTGACATGTGTCCATCATTGGCCATTGATCTTGCACCATCTTGATATCCCCTAACTCTGTAATGTTTTTTTTGACCGCACTTACTTCATTTACCCTACCAAAAACCCAAAATTCTATCAACCTTGGTTGATTCCATGGACCTCACGTACACCAAGGGAATCTTCCTTGAAGATCACTGGAATGGAGACATGTGCCCCACTCCAACCGCCTCAATTTGCACCGTGTTTTCCTCTAACTTTGGTTGCGTATCCCATTGAAATTTTAACCTTGCTTGGTTATTTTCCAAACCTGATAAAATTATCCATTGTGGCTTGTTTCGAGGCTTTGGCATCCATGGAGACCAAAGCCTTTGAGGAGATATGAAATAGTGATGCGTTCCTCCACCTTGATCATTGATCTTCTGCCATATGACCCATGTTTAATGTTTGGCATTGAAATTGATGGCCAAATGAATGTCCCATGATTTTCTAAATGGCTAAGTGCATTTTATCTAGTCCATTAACTAGTCTCTAGGGAATTATGATGTTGTCATTCCTCTAACATTTCTACTGAATCCTTTATTTTTATTTTGACAAGGCATAAAATTTATTACAAATTGATAATTCTCCTTTACTCAGACTGAAATTTGAAGCAAGGGGAACAATATGAAGCACATAGAAAGGTTACATCTACAAAGAGTCTAGGAAAACTATTATCTCAATCCAAGGGCCTAGATTTAGCACCAACAAGTGGTCCTCAAGATGTTAGAATGGGATAAAAATGATCTCAAAAGGTTAGGTTTTTCTTTGGGAAGTTCTACTCCAATTTTTAGACAATTATATCATCCATATCAACAAGGAAGTAAAAAATTCATTGATGAGAGCACAATATTGAGAGAAAACTCAGTCCTCCATATATCCAAAAATACCCCACTTCATCATGCAAGAAATGGCTCAAGTTAAAAATAATTTTATGAACACCACTTTTCTCCAATTTTTAGACAATTTGTCTCATAGGATCACCAAGGAAATGTAAATATATTTGTCTCAAGATGGAATAATACTGAGAGAAAACTCAGTCCTCCATATCGTCAAAAATACTCCACTTAATCATGTGAATAAATGGATAAAATTAAATCTAATTTTATCCTAGGATCTTATGCTCTCAATTTCAAGTAATTTGGCTCATTTGATCACCAGGAAATGCAAAGACATTTTCAATTATTTTAGGAAAAACTCCCAGTAAGTTCTTGGATGGAAAATTATTTCTAAAATATAAAATAGAATCATGCCATGACATCTTCCAATTTATAGATCATCTATAAATTTGTTCTTCAAATGGAGTATTTTGGAAATGTTTCAAGGTTTTTTTACCAAAAGATCATTGACAATGAGGAAAAACACATTTGGGAAACACATAAAATGAAGATGTTTTTAATGGCTTCCATGGAGGACAAAATGTGAAGTTTCACAATGTATCTCCATGTTACACTTTATCTATTTTCATGTTTAGGTTCTCTTTTGGGCCTTCACCAAAACTAGTTTAAAATTATTGGAATCACCTCTCACCCTTAGCACTAGCCAGGTCATTTGGGCATTAGATGGTGAGTTGAACGCCAAGAAAATATGGCAATAATATAGGATATGGGGAAGATGGACCACCAAATTTTTCCTTGCGAACACATATCATGCCAAGTTTCATAGTGTGAAAACATGAGAATGACCCCCATGGAGGGGATGAATCGGCCCATGGGTCTTTAGGAGATGTACAGATGAGGTCCATTATGTGTTTATGGGATACATACATGATATTGAGTGTAATTTTATGTCAACTAAACATCCCCTTGTATGTTGCATGAAAAGGGGAATCAATGGAAACCAAGTTCACAAAAAATGTGCCATGGTTGTGCTTGTCATGACTCAGGGGACAAGTGAGTGAGAAGGTGAGATGGACACAAGTTTATATCCTACCCAGGCTCAACATGTTGTCAAGTATTAAGTAAATACAAATCAATCCACCACACAGGGTGTAAAAATTTTGTTTCTACCATCCCATTTCACCAAGGCATAAGGGATAAGGCAAAGCAAGAGTGACAAGTGAGCCTAGGGGTCAAAGGGTAATGGTTTGCAAGTGTAAGGTGACCTAGGGAACAATCTGTGATGTTTTACAGTGATGTAATTTACCTTATTACACCATAGGGTACTCACAATTTTATGTCTTGACTATCCCCTTGAACGTAAAATATAAACATGGACAAGGGATAACATGCAGGGTGAAAATTATGCTCAAGCTTACATCAAATACATCTGATGGCATCCTGCCAACACGCAGAATAGAACACGAAGAGTGCTTTTTTGGCCTCGAGAACAAATCTTGGAGTTTGAAGGCCAAACCCTATATGATTTTACACTTCAAAACACCATATGAGTTCATTCTAATCATTTCCACAGATATAAATTTTCTTTCAATTTTATTTTTAAGCCAAATCACTCTTTTAGCACAAATGAATAACATCAATGACTCAAATTATCATGGAGAGTGATGAAGACTTGGATAAAAATTATGTATCCACTATGTAGATTATTGTTTTCTTCCAAATATTTTGATAACTCCAGAAATATCTAGAAAATGTTTACTTTCTCCATCGTAGATGACATTTTCTGAATTTGTAGTGACCCATCTTTTCTTGAATGACTCCTTAAACCAAATGGCTTCATATAATTCTTTTGAAATTACATAGATCTCTTCAATACTCATTTATACAAACTTCAAATGGGCTTATCTCTTTCCATTATCCTCCAGAGGGTATCCATTTGTTGCAAATTGGCTAAAATTATCCCTTTCTATGCCTCCAAGAACAAGTATTACACCTTAGAGATGATAACTTCATAAAGCCATTTATATACTTCCTTGCACATGAAACACACTTGAAAACCATTTTAGAAAACTAATCTCAGCCAGAATAAGGGTGAATTGGTTGGTAAGATGGCTAGAGGAAGGGTTTACAATGATTGGGAGAGGACGTTTTAAGTGGGGGGTTGGTTGTCATGGAATTTGTTTTACATTTTGCATGGTATACATTTAGCATGACAACGTATGTATAGATAAAATATGGCACACAAATTCAATCTAAACAAAAACATCAAAAAAAATATATAACCACCTTATGGTACCTTCCCTAAATGGATGGTTTAGTCATGGGAAGTGTAGTGCCCCATAATTAACACCAAAATTAACTATCATATTTAACTTGGTAAATGTAAAATTAACAATAATGAAATATCCTGAATAATTAATGAGAACTTAATTTTAGAAAATTTTATTTAGGTTTTTCTTTAGAAAACTACTATGGCCCGCAAAATGACTTGCACTCTGACAAGATGATGTGTTTTCTTTATTAGGTGATACATATTGAGGGTAAATTTAATTTTCTGATAACCCTAACTAGTAATAAGGTTTAGTTTTCTATATTCATCTATGAGGCATGCAAAGGTGGTATCAGTTACTGGGTGCATATATTTATCTATATTAAAAAATGAAGGTTCCTTTTATTAAAATTTCAAATATCATCAATTGTTTTAAAAAAAATCCTATTAATTGGTTTAAGTTATTTAGTCTAATTTAAAATATGGAGATTCAAATATCCATGTAAAAAATTAGGTCCAAATTATGGCCATTAGATGAAATCATTCTCCAACCTAGGATACTTAGCATTGACCATAACCCTAATATTCTTTAAGGATTTGATATAGTTTTGTCTGGTTTATTTGCTTATCATATGTTCTCTCATTTATTTTGTAGTTTCAAGTTCTGAGCTCCAATGGAGGCTCCCCAATATTAGGGTATGGTTCTATATAAACATGTATATATACTCAACATAATGAAAAAATGTATTTTCTCCATTTTTATTGTATTTATTTATTTATATACGTTATTTTCCAATATTACCCAATGAAAACATATATTCTCTTTAAAAAATTATGTTTTCTAACATGCAAGATCTCACATGGATTAGCTTATATTATTTTTCCACAACATAAGATGTATTCCAAACATAACTCCTATATTTGTCACCTAAAAGCGTTCATTCTAATCATGTGTCAAATTAAAAAGGTTTTCATTAGATTTAAAACTAGATTATTTTGAGGTACTAACTTAAAATATCCCATTCACTTTATGGTTTTCCAAAGTTTGTATAATCACCCATCAGTGTTGAAAAATTATATTTCCTATTTGTCCATATGCTACCAAGTATGTTCATTGTTTAGCCACCATGACTAGCCTCAACACAACTAAGAAGTTATGCTTCTTAGAACTTACGTTTTGCATTCCCCACAGTGAATCTTTACCTTACACTAGAGCATCCCACACAACTTCTACACACACAAATACAATCCCTACGAGGAAAACCACATACTATAGAAAATGTTTAACCATTAACATTCCTATAGGGTGGTTTCACGACGATGTCGATAAGAAGACATGTTATTATGGTAAACTAAATTTTGACTCTTATAGTCCTTAAGCTAGTAGTTGTAATTAAGTATAAGGATCTAGGCACACCCTAAAATTTCAGTTTTCTACGTTATATAAGTGATCACATAAGAAGGGTAAATCATACAAGAGTTTTACTCTAAAGTTGAAATTTTATCTAGGTTCATTTCCTACCATTCAAAAGTAATTAATACAACACACAAGAGGTTCATTTATTAATTTCACACCAGAGAACACTATAAAATATCAATAATTTCTAGTTAGCATATACATCCACCCCTCAACAATACATAATTTTGAATCAAGCTAATACCCATTTTCCAAACACCCCAAGATGCTAAAAATTTCATACTCATCACAAAATTCAATTATTAACATTTCTATATAAAATAATATTATTGATATATCCTATACAGTTAATTTATTCCAAAATAACATGCTATTGTGAAATCACTAGTATGACTCCACTTTCTCCTTGTCTTGGTACCTGCAACCAACACGTGATCAACACAAACTACCGGCATGGCACCTACCAAAAATTTAGCATAATTCATGTAATCATAGTTATCCATTCACATGATTATAATACTTAGCATGCAACAAGAGAGAGTTATAGATACATTCATTTCATTTCCTAACTAGAGGAGATAGAGAGAGAGAGAGGAAGATAAAAATAAAATTTTCCTGATATCCATTTTTCTCAAAAAAAACACAAAAGAGAGTTCCATGTGATCATATATAAGTTCCTACAAGTTTTATCATCATTTATTTGACTTGGGAGGACTCCATGATATCCTTTCACATTTACCTACTAGTTTGTGAAAATGACCAAATTTAGCCTAAGGGCTAAGAAGTTGCAATCGAAAACTAATTTCTGATGGTCAAACACACCCCAAGAAAAATCTTATACGCTTTCCTATATAAAGATAATTCTTAGGAGTTAATGAAACCTGGAATTGATGAACAAGATACAAATGGCAACTACTTTTCCTAAGCCACAGGTCATAATTGGGCTAGTTTGACCTGGTCAACCAACTCTCGGAGGCCTACAAAACCCCATTGAAAAACTAATTGGTGAGTTATTTTTCTCATAACTAAGGGTTGCAAGCAATTTTCATGGAAAATACTAGAGGTATATAGAGGCCGATATCCATTTCTTCACACAGGGCTAAAAAAGAAAGCCAAAACCAACTTTTGATTTTCAGCAACTTCCTAAAGGTGTAGACGGCGTTAACAAAGCTCGTAGAGAGGTGAAAAAAAGTACAAAAACTATCATTCAATGGATTTATAAGGTTTGATACAACACCCCACATGCCAGGGAACACATTCACAACTCGAATTTCCCATTTTAGGGTTTGGATGGGTGTTTTACGAGTCCCTGAAAATCGTGTCTAATTAACTTTGCAAGGTAAATAAGAGGGTGGTTTTTAGCTAGAAATCGAGTTGAACTTATTGTTTTGCTTTTCATTTTCCAGTATTATTATAAAATCTAATCCAACCTTTAATGATATAAAACATAAAATTGGATCACACTCAAAACCTACCCTTTAAGTTGAGTAAAAAGGGGGAACATTTCAAATGCCAGAGTTACTTCATGTTAAAACTTTCTAAGGTAATTCGTCATCATTTTTTTAAAACATAAATAATAAAAGAAAATAGAAATCATTGAAATCATGCAATATATAGGGAGATAACCATGCTTGGTGAAAAAAAAATAGCAATGTGTTTGGAAATGAATACCTTAATAGGACCTCCATCACTTCAAAATGATATTTAGTGTAGAATATAGCTTGTAAAATGGTCTAGAGAAGTCATATATGATATATACAAAATTATTATTGGATACTATGATTGATACATTGATTTAGCAATTGGGTGCTTTGATGCAATATATTAGGTAGTCTAAATATGTGAGAGAAGAATCCATTTAAATGGGTAGGGCGATATCCCTTTTATAAGATAATTTTATGAAAGTTTTTCCTACTCAATCAATACTAAGAAGATGAATCTAACTTGTGAATTTAAAAAAGTGACCACTAACATGGTGGAGTAAAAAACTTTTGGCCTAAGGACAAAACCATTGATTAGTTTTGTACATAATTGGTGAGTTCATACTATGAGGATGAAAATTGAATTCTATTAGTTGGAGAATGTGGCTAGATGTCCAAAGTTGAGCCCTGCATTATAAAAATGGGATTTTTAACTAGTCAAGGATGAGTAACGAGTGCAACTTAGTGGCTAAGGAGTTATAAATTGAGTGAGATGCATGTAGGAACTAGTCATTTAAGTGAAAAATAATAAATGGGCTAAGATAAATTCCAATTAAAATTATAAGGGTATAGAGTACTAAGTTACTACATTTTATACTCATTTCAATATAGTAATAAACAAAATTATTGATTAATATTAAATACCTTAAAATAAAAACCTCTCATATGGATAAGTCATGCATGATATTGGAATGTCTATTTTCCCTTATCATTCTTACCATACATGTGAACATATGTGTCACATGCAAGAAAATGTATTAATTTCTAGTCAATATGTTTATATAAAACAATTTAATAACTTAAACTAAAAGAAAATTATTAAATGTGTACACATATATACCCCTGATGTCATATGTAAGGGATAAAAATTCAAACATAATATAACTATAACTAATTCAACAAATATTGTATTATGCTAAACCATAATTTTAAAGTAATGTATGATAAATGAATAATAAAGTATAGAATTGACACAAACAATAAGCTAATGAACATAAAAACTAGGTATGTACAAGAGAGGTAATAGAAAACTTATTTGATTTTACAATAAATCTAGAGGTGCTCCAGACTGGAAAATTGATAAACTGGAGGAAGAAATTTTCAGAACCACACACAAAAAATCAAAGAACTATTGAACTATCCTGGACTAGGTCAGGGGTGCCTAGGCACTAGAGATCTTTGTAGGGAACCTATGATTGGGAAATACCTCAAAATTTGAATTTTTTTTGTTGTAAGATGATTGCTAAACCCTATTTTTTGGTTTCCTATATGTCACACTATGTCTGCACGATTCACCTCTAGCATGTAAAAAAAAAGATATCCTGTAAAACCCCAAAACACATCAAATCCTATAAATAAAAAGATGTGAATGGGGAGTCAGACAGACCCTAGCGGTCGCCCTTCTTGGGTGATTTACATGGTCATAATAAATTTTCATGGAAGTAAGGGTCACATTAAATTTTCAAGGAAAAATACTAGAGGTATCTAGAGGCTGATATCCATTTCTTCTCCCAGGGCCAAAACGACAAGCCAAAACCAAACCCAAATTTTGATTCTCAGTAACTTCCGAAAGCCACAAAAAAGGTTAACATGAATCTTAGAGAGGTGATAAAAAATATAGAAAAGGTCATTTGAGGGCATTATATTTTTGATAAAATACCCCACATGATAGGGAAAACAATCACAACTTGACTTAATCATTTCAAGGTTCGGAGGGGTGTTTTGCGAGTCCCCGAAAATTACATTTTATTAAGTTTATAAGATAAACAAGAGGGAAATTTTAAGCTAGAAATTTATTTTAACTCATTGTTTTTTTGTTTTTCATTTTCCATTATTGTTATAAAATCTAACCCAACCTCTAAGGAGATAAAACATAAAACTAGGTCACACTCAAAACCTACCCTTCAAGTTGTATAAAAAGGAGAAAATTTAAAACGTTAGAGTTACTTTGTGTTAAAAATTTCTAAGGAAATTCCTCATCATCTTATTTATCTATTTTAAACATACATAAGAAAGTAAATTGATGCAGAGGCCATATGAATTTCAATGTACATTCAAACAATCAACCAAATATAAATAACTTCATTCATCTATTTCCCTATTTTGATGATCTTCTTAAGTAGCTTTGATTGGTTCAAACAAGAAAAAAATTACCTAATTCACATTATAAATCCTTCAATATTAACTAAAAATTATCCCGTTAACCCCTATCAATGTCATATTTTCATTCACAAGGATTCACGACTCAAGAATTAACTAACTTATCTTCTTACCCCAAAATTGTCCTTAATGCTCTTCAACTTAGACTAGGCAACAACATGCAAAATTTGTCATTTTGATCTTAACTAAGACCTACCATCAATTTCAACTTTCATTATGTTTAAAATAATGACATCATAACATTCATACTGATCTATATATAATAAAATCTCTATTTATCTCCAAACTTGTCAAAACTATTCAAACTATGTCTTAAGAGCAATGCTCTTGGAAGTTTCATGGTTGGGGCAATCCGAGAATTCCTAGAAAAAAATAAAACCTACTTCAAATACCATTTTTACTTGTTATGGTGTGTGTTAAATTTATTTTTCCAACTCTTTATACTTTTCCCTTAAACTCACTTTCCTCCTTTCTAGCTTGTTTAGTCTTACTAGCCCTGCAACTTTGGTTTTCTAAGCAAATATTTGGATTTTGAGATGTTAAAAATACAATAAAGGTGGATTTAAGCACCCATTATCAAATTATAGTGATTTTCAAAGTTTTCCTTTATCCAACACCACGCAAAAACCATTTTTCTAGAAAATGGTGCCTTCAAATTAGGTTTCAAAACTGTAGGATCCTATCTCCTTCAAGACTGACATGAATTTCCCAAATTTTACCCACTAGTTTTTCCCAATTCTTTCAAAATACTCTTAAAAGGATTTTCAACATGTTATCTACCAATTTTCAAATTAATAGCTTATGTCTACATGATTCAAAACTTAGTTTCCTCCAAACCCTAATCGTGTGTTACTATGTAACCCAAGAAAAGAAAAATCCTTATAAAATGACATATGCCTAGTTTCAAGGCCTAATTTTAGGTTTCAATCTCTGTTATGACCTCCTCTACAATCCTATTCTATCAGTGATATGTGAAAAATGAGAATAATAACCAACAACATTAAAAATCTTATTTGTATACACATGTAGCAGGGTTTATGAAACCCTCAAATATTAGCTTTAAGTGATTTAGAAACTTATCTAAAGAAATATTTAATATCTGTTCTTGTCACCACTCACATGATATTAATGAATAATACATGAATTCCATGCACCTTTATCAATGATAATAAACTTAAGATTTGGTCGACCATGATGGCACAGTCACAGTCTCTATATTTCTAAGGGTTTTCTAGGCATGCATTGAAAAGTGAAAAGTTAATAAACCTCCAAAGTTTAGCATTAGAATAATTCATCACCTATAATCATGTGGAAATTGTTTCAAAAGTCTTGTTTAGTATGATCATGATCAAAACTCACCAAAAATATACTAAGCACTCCTTCACTATCATACACAATCAAAACATTAACATCATGATAAAAAAGGGTATGTAATCTCAACCCTCCATCAACTATTTAGTGGTTCCAAAACTCTATAAATGCTCTTAAAGGAGTGATCCTTGCATGCACAAAACTCAAATACCAAGCACAAATTTCTTGATGAAGAACACAATATTTGAATTTATTTCTAAACATGGTTTTATCATATAATTAAGTAAAATATATTAAATTTCATTCTTCCTTTCAATCATTCTCTCCTCAAATCCTCCTTTCCTCGAGGAATAACCTTAAAAATTAACTTCTTGAAATTTATCCCATATCTTGACTCTTTACATAACCCTAACTAACACTCGTAGACCATTAATGACTAATCATATACCCTTATGTCATAATGAGGCATTTTTTTTACAACTTTCAAACATTTCATGACTTTTATTCATCCTAGGACATATGACCCCCCATGTCAAGCAACTTAGTACACACTCTTACATCCATTAAAACCTCCTTTAACCCTTTTTACAAGCCAAATCCTTAATTTTTCAAGCTTTACAAATTCAAATCCCATTTTAGAGGGAAAATACAATAAGAAGGAAATTCAAATTTTAAGATTTCTCAACACCTTGCAATGATTTACATTATCTCCCTAGGACCTCTATAACACTCCAACAACTAAAGATCATGATAAGAAGGATGATTGACACTTTGACACTTCTCATTCTCTGATGCTCCTACATCATACTCCCAAAATGAAGAAAAGGAACCATATATTGTAAACTTGTTTCTTTTGATGCTTCTTGATGTAATTTTGCTCTTTCTCTTGCATTCCTACTACCCTTGCTTGTTTCATAACCACCTGGATCCCACACATTGTTCTTAATCATTTCATTTGGCTTGAATTTTATTTTCTTCTTCTTGTCTTCTAGCTTTATCTTCTTCAACTTTATCCTTTCATCACCTGTTCTTCAAAACATCAAAATATATTATTCTTCATGTTTCTTCATATCTTTCATTCATGTATAGCCTTTTTTCCTCATGTTTTCAAAATTTACGTTCCTTGTTTGTGCATCCACATTTTTTATACATGTTTACCACGGAAATTACATCTATAGATTCCGAAAAACACTCTCCATTGTTACTTGATGGATTCCCATACATATTGTAAATCTCCCATTACCACAAGCGTGGGAGGATGCTGAAATGTTTTGTGGAGTTAGGCACTTGACATGCCAAGTGCATAATTCCACGAATTGCACACATTTGTACCATGACACTAACAACTACATCATCAAAAAAAATCTTGTTCCTCCTCCATCACACCATGCCTCCACCATTCTCCTTTCACCAACTCTAACTACATCCTTAACTCCACATCCACCACCACTTCTCCATTTCTTTGAAATAAAAATATTATTTTATTATTTACTTATTTTTTATTTTTTTATTTAATATTATGTATTTATTTATTTGACTATTTATCTCATTTCGTTTATTTTAAACATCTATTTTATATAGTATAAAAAAAATCATTTTATTTATTTATTTTTGTTCAGCTCAACTCATTTACGTTATCATTATAAATTTTAGAATTCTATTTTTCCATTATATTACATCATTTTATTTAATTATTATTTTGAATATTGTTTTCTTTATTAAAATAATAGTTCTTACGATAAGTGAAATATAAAAACACTATTGTGAATACATTTTGCATCTTAGGTTATACATAACTTAGATTCTGTTATGTGAAAACTCGCTAAGAAAAATGATCCAACCATGATCCCTCACACAAGGATTCTCCTTAAACACCATAGACGTGGTCATTAAGGAAGTTA
This sequence comes from Taxus chinensis, assembly GCA_019776745.2. Lineage (NCBI taxonomy): Eukaryota > Viridiplantae > Streptophyta > Pinopsida > Cupressales > Taxaceae > Taxus > Taxus chinensis. The sequence continues at coordinate 190,534 of JAHRHJ020000754.1, forward strand.
AAAAATGATTTTCTACCCTGAAGATGGCCTCATATTGACATACGCCACCATAATTGTATCAAGATACTTAACAAGGCGAGCTCGTATACCTGTCAGCTAGTGCTATGAAGTAGGTAACTACATATCCCTCCCCATGTAAGAGCATCATCGTCAATGCAACACAACACCATTGTTAGCTAGAGGAATATGTAAGAAAAAAAATTCATCAATGAAAATTTTCATATAGGAAAAAGAACATATCGCTAGAACACAACCATAAGTCAAGTTAGTTTTGACAATTTCTTAATGTTCTATGAAGATTGGTATTTCTATTTCACCTTATTAATTAGTTAGTATATGTCACATCCTTTAACTGTGGTTTGTTTCATCGATAGGATAAGCCATAAAATTTTGAATGGTTTACGATGGCGGGAAAATAATCCTTGTCACATAGATGAGTATGAAGTTGCATGCACGTATGCATGTCTTAAAAAGGATATCCACATTTTTGTCTACATGTCTACTAGGGAACTTGCATCTATAGATTCTGAAAAACACTCTCCATTTTTCCTTGATGGATTCCCATACATATTGTAAATCTCCCATTGGCACAAGCATGAGAGGATGCTGAAAAGTTTTGTGGAGTTGGGCACTTGACCTGCCAAGTGCATACTTCCATGAATTGCACACATTAGTACCATGACACTAACAACTACATCATCAGACAAAATCTTGCTCCTCCTCCAACACACCATGCCTCCACCATTATCCTTTCACCAAATATAACTACATCCTTAACTCCACATCCACCACCACTTCTCCATTACTTTTAAATAAAAATCTTATTTTACTGTTTACTTATTTTTTATTTTATTTTATTTAATATTGTGTATTTATTTATTTGTCTATTTATCTCACTTCGTTTATTTTAGACATGTATTTTATATAGTATAGAAAAATCATTTTTTTAATTTATTTACTGTTCATCTCAACTCATTTACGTTATCATTATAGATTTTAGAATTCTATTTTTCCATTATATTTTATCGTTTTGTTTTATTTTATTATTATTTTAACTATTTTTTCTTTATTTAAATAATAGTTATTACAATATAGTGAAATATAACAACACAACTATGAATGCATTTTGTATCTTGGGTTATACATAACTTAGATTCTGTTATGTGAAAACTCACCAAGGAAAATGATCCAACAATGATCCCTCACAAAAGGATTCTCCTTAAACACCATAGAGGTAGGCAATAAGGAACTTAAAAAATGATTTCCTACCTTAAAGATGGCCTCATATTGATGTACCACACCATAATTGTATCAAAATACTTAACAAGGTGAGCTCGCATACCTGTCAGCTAGTGCTATGAAGTAGGTCACTACATATCCCTCCCCATATAAGAGCATCATCCTCAATGCAACACAACACCATTGTTAGCTAGAGGAATATGTAAGAAAATTAATTCATCAATGACAAGTTTCTTATAGGAAAAAGAACATATCGCTAGAACACAACCATAAGTCAAGTTAGTTTTGACAATTTCTTAATGTTCTATGAAGATTGGTAGTTCCATTTCACCTTATTAATTAGTTAGTATATGTCACATCCTGCAATTTTGGTTTGATTAGTCGATAGGATAATCCGTAAAATGTTAAATGGTTTATGATGATGGGAGAATAATCCTTGTCACACATGGATGACTATGAAATTACACACATGTATACATATCCTAACAAGGATATCCACATTTTTGTCTACATGTCTACTAGGGAACTTGCATCTATAGATTCTGAAAAACACTCTCCATTGTTCCTTGATGGATTCCCATACATATTGTAAATCTTCCATTGGCACAAGCATGAGAGGATGTTGAAATTTTTTGTGGAGTTGGGCACTTGAACTACCAAGTGCATACTTCCACGAATTGCACATATTTTTACTATGGCACTAACAACTACATCATTAGACAAAATCTTTCTCCTCCTCCAACACAACATGCCTCCACCATTATCCTTTCACCAACTCTAACTACATCCTTAATTCCACATCCACCACCACTTCTCCATTTCTTTCAGATAAAAATATTATTTTATTGTTTACTTATTTTTTATTTTATTTTATTTAATAATGTATATTTATTTATTTGACTATTTATCTCATTTCGTTTATTTTAAACATGTATTTTATATAGTATAGAAAAATTATTTTATTTATTTATTTTTGTTCATCGCAACTTGTTTAGGTTATCATTATAAATTTTAGAATTTTATTTTCCCATTATATTATATCATTTTATTTTATTTTTATTTTAACTATTTTTTCTTTATTGCAAATAATAGTTATTACGATATAGTGAAATATAACAACACTATTGTGAATGCATTTTTCATCTTGGGTTATACATAACTCGGAGTCGGTTATGTGAAAAACTCACCAAGGAAAATGATCTAACAATGATCCCTCACAAAAGGATTCTCCTTAAACACCATAGAGGTGGGAAATAAGGAACTTAAAAAATGATTTCCTACCCCAAAGATGGCCTCATATTGACATATAACACCATAATTGTATCAAAATACTTAACAAGGCGAGCTTGCATACCTATCAACTAGTGCTATGAAGTAGGTCACTACATATCCCTCCCCATAGAAGATCATCATCCTCAATGCAACACAACACCATTATTAGCTAGAGGAATATGTAAGAAAATAAATTCATCAATGACAAGTTTCATATAGGAAAAATAACATATTGCTAGAACACAACCATACGTCAAGTTATTTTTGACAATTTCTTAATGTTATATGAAGATTGGTAGTTCCATTTCACCTTATTAATTAGTTAGTATATGTCACATCCTACAATTTCAGTTTGTTTAGTCAATAGGATAAGTCATAAAATGTTAAATGGTTTACAAAGGTGGGAGACTAATCCTTGTCACATAGATGAGTATGAAATTGCAAGCACGTATGCATATCCTAACAAGGATATACACACATATGCGTAGTTGCATGCACAACAATGTAATAAATCTTTTCAACCAACATTCGTAAAACACTTAGCATTTATGACATATTTTTGTTGTGATTTCTGATGCGGTGCACTAATGGATTGTTTAGTTGTTATTACTATGATACAAATTGTTAAGCCCTATCCTATGATGTAATTATGGGTCACTTACTTGGTTGTAAGTAATAATTTAATGCACTGTTGTATATTGTTTGATACTACATTAGATTGAAATGGTTATCTATCTTGCTAGGTATCATGATTGCAATTATTATAAATTTATACTTGGTTTTAGAGTATTGTTTCATAATTTTGAAATAATTACAAATGTCTAAAAGTTCTAACTCCTTTTTGGCTATATGATGGTCATTGATCTATAGTCGTAAGATGGCCTTCAATTAGAATAGGTAAAGAATTGGTTCATCAAGGTAAAGGTTAAGTTGAATTAATGATATTGAATCTATAAGTTCGATGTAATTCCCTTTATAGCAAGAAAATAATAACTCAGTTTCTTACTTGCATGACTTTTATGATAAGCTTCATCAAAGTTTTTAAAATGTTTTGACTCTATGTCAGTTCTTTTAAAGTTGACCATGTACATGTTGTACTTAATTTTTCAATTGCAGGTTGAAAGAAATATCAAGTTGATACAAGAAGGACATAATTACTTATGTTGATCATTTTGGAATGAAAATAATGTACTAGCATTGATATGGAATGTGAAATAATTATTTTTCATTTTTAAGGCAATTAAGCCTGCTGTAAATTATGATCATCTTTATTAATAAATTGTGATTTTGTAATGAGAATTATCAATAATTGACATGAAAATAGATAGGTTATTAAGATCATTATGGTTGTGTTTATGAAATTATTTGGTACTACAAATATTTTCCATGTGCTCAGTATGAATTGATGTTTTAGTTATTAATGTATAAGATATCATTATGAATATATTGATTGATCAATATTATTTCAATGCTAGACATGTTGTATCATTGATATATAGTGACGTGATAATTACAAATTAACGTTTTTTTTTTTTCAAACTATAAGATGTCGTTGTGATGGAATAACGAAAATAATAGGTTAACAAGGAAGTAACATGTTACATTTAAGTGAGACATGTATAAAGATTTATTTTTTAATAATTTAATATGAAGGTAAAAACTGGGTTACAAGTAAGAATTTAATGGAGACATATTGCTATATTTTGTAACATAAACCTACCTATAGGTGATCAATCATGTCTACAATGTAGAATTATGTTTGCAATACCCTAGTGGAAGATAACTACATTGACATAGAACTGAAATAAAAGGTACATTATGATTATTTGAAACAATACTGTTGTACCTAATTGTCTTAGGTAAATTCAATTGGTCAAGTAATTAAAATTAAACAAGAATGATTTATAGGTTTTGTTAAGATTTGGTTATATTCACATTTGATTAAACCTAATCAATTTTCGTAAAAAATTTATAGAGAGATGTTGTATGTCCAAGTGGATCCATACTTGTGGCTATAAAGTCATGGAGATCCTTATTGTACTTGTTAATCAATGGTTGTGGAAGCTAATAAGTATTGAGAAAGAGGAATGTAATCTATCCATAGTTTATGATGGTCTTATGTCTTCATAATAAGAAACCAAATTTAAGTTGGTGGTTCATGCCAATTCAAACTTGAACTGACTATGTGTAAAAAATAATATTTTCAGCTTGTAGGTCTAGTGACCATAATGGTATTGAGGTGAAGAGGATAGACAAATATTTTCGTCAGGATTATGTGTAGTATCCGAACTGGCTTGCTAGCGCATATTTATATGACTATGGTAATAGTAATGAGATGTAACTTGAGTATGGATTAACCAATAAGGAAGTCCTACTTGGTAACCTGTTCAAGATAGTACACATGTTAGTTACATATCTGAATTATCTGAAGGATAGTAAGTTATGACATCATAAGTTATCTCAAAGTTATAATGATGTGATTAACGAGAATAAGGATACTGGGATTATTCAGATCATTAATGAATATATCACAAGGCATTCGATATTGATATTATTACTAAACATGTGCAAGTTAAACATGGATTAGTACTTATGATTGGCGATATAACTGTTTTAAAACATGATATTCAAAGTCAAGGGAATACATAATCTAACATCTGATACCTCAATCTAGAAACTTCACTTGATCAACAATGTACCTTAAAAAGGAAACCAGGTAGTTTATGATGTACATTACACACTTGTAAAGAGTAAACTATGGGGGATCAGGTAGATATAAGCTTGAAACATACAAATGCAAATGGTACTTAATGCTTAATCAGCAACCACTTGAATTTAAAATTTAAGATCAAATGTTAAATGTTAAGTAAGTATGTTAAATTAATGGTATGCATGAAGTTAGTTTAGGGATAATATGCTACTTTTATGGAAACAACTCTACACCTTAAATTGAAGCATTGAAGAAGCTAGGTGTTACATTTTACTGAACTTGATTACACGTATAAAAGAATATTCAAGTGAGATAAGTATGAAGGTACCTCTGACAACCTAATTGATGTGGTACGAATGCCAATAATCTGTCTTACAAGTAAGAATTTAATGGAGATATATTGTTAATGGATCTTTTAAAAGAAACCTACCTTTGGGTGATCAATTATGTCTACAATGTAGTATTGTGTTTATAGTACCCTAGTGGAAGACAACTACATATATATAAAACAATATGAAAGTACATTATGATTACTTGAGAAAGTACTGTTGTAGCTAATTGTATTAGGTAAATTAGAATTGATCAAATAATTAAATATTAAACAAGAATGATAATTAAGTTGTGTTAAGATTGGTTATTTCCACATTCGAATAAACCTAATCAATTTTCGTATACTATTATAGTTAACGACCATGTGGAAGTGGGTACATACATATGCAATGACTCATGGAGATCATTTCATACCTATAACATGGTTTTGATATCATCTTGAAACTTAGTTAACTTATCCATAGGATGAAAGATTACTCTTTCCTAAATGCATAAACTAAAATGGTTAACTATGAATATAATACTTAATCAACAAAAAGAATCCTTCATACTATGAATGAGATGGTTGTGCGGTGAATGTAGGGATATGTTTCAATTGGATTATGTGTAGTCACAAAACTAGGCTTGCTAGCACAATGCCGGAAAACTATGGCCATAGTATTGCAAATGACTTATTACATTGTCTGTCACCATTTCTTATTTTAAACTTGTGATTGGGAGTGAAGTAGTTATATACTTTCCTAGTTGACACTAAGAAGATACACATGATTCTCTGTACCTTTAAAAAGGTCTAACCAAATGATATATTGGGTATATTGGCTTGTGTAGAGCATTGAAGTGGGATTGAGTAGGATATGTCAACCCTTACAATTGCACATGGTTATCATAAATTGTCAAGATGGATTTTGAACATTAATTAATGATGGATTATGTTTTATGAGCTGATTTATTGAAGCTATAATATGCTTGAATTCAATAAATGTTAAAAATCAAGGCATAATTAATGGGTAAAGAAAAAAAATTTCCCTTAGTTTGATGAAGCATAACATGGGTGTTACATTTTGGTATCAGAGTTGAAGGTTGCAGCTCTTGGAATTATTGGGTCCTTACTCTAACTAAATATCATATTTTGTTAATAAAAAAAATGGATATATGAAGGATGTACCATGGAGAATGAACCAGACCGAATTATGTTGTAGGTTTGGATGGTAAAAAGTTAGATAAAACTCTAACAGTCCTTCATGACACACTAAAACTAGAAAATTGCCTTGGGAGTAGGTGGGTAAGTGTGAAAATGATAAGTTTGAAGAAAAACAACTTGAACTTATTGATAACAATCAACAAAGGGAGTTTCTTGATTTCTGATGTCTTAATGATGATTTTGGATTTATTGAATCCAGCATGAAACTAAACCCAAATATGGGAGATGATAGTAGATAAGTGTGGACTATCTACTAAAGAAGTGTGTAGAAAAGCCAAAAGGCTAGAAAAAATTTGCGAGTTAAATTCCAACTCATAAAAAGTAAAAGTATAACAAGAACATTATCTCTTCTTCACCTATAATTTTAGGGAAAATGTGGTGAAAGATATGGAAGAAAAAATGTGTGACTTTTGGTAGTACAACAACTGTAAGAACTTGCTGTAATTTCCAACAAGGAGCATAATGATTGCAATTACCAACCAAGAAAAGTAGAATAAGTTGTAAAAATATGTTAGGTAAGTTATGAACACTTCTTGATGTTGTTTAGTATAACACTAGTATGCTTGAGTTTTTTGTATTTAGTGATTAGCTGAAAACTGAAATAGAAATCTGATATTTCTTTTTGCATATGAAAACATATTTGTTTAAAATTATTAACCTATGTCTATCAATGCAACATTGATGTTGTTTAAGCTTCATCATGGAAGTTGGAATTATAAGTGAGTTCATTAAAGGACTTAAGACATAACAAATAATGTTTCTTGTTCCCAACATAAGTCAATGGTTTATTGGTATGAAAGACAAACCAATACCTAGAAGTATTCAAATACAACAAGCCTAAATGGAAAATAAAGGAACAATTTAAATGATTTAAGCAATCATTGGAAAAGAATAAAGGATGAAGATATCTAAAATATGTAAACCATGGATATATTTTGGTAAAACCAGCCAGAAAAAAAAATTTTGATGAGTGCATTTCAAATAAATTGGGAATTTCACAAGGAAAAGTTTGGAAAGACAAGTGTAATAATGAAACAAAATAACTTGGGAAGACATGGGTGGAGTTAAAAAAGTGTTTTCCTTGTTTGTTTTGATAACTATATATAACTTGTTTTTGACTATTTATTATATATATTAAATAATATTGCATGTTATGATTGTGTGTAATATACAAATGTATATGTCATATTTCTAATCTGTGTGATATTTTTGTACTGTATTGAAAGGTTGTTATAGCTAATAATGTTTGAAAATACATAGACATAAATTTTTAAAAATTGCAAGTTTTTGGAAGAAAATACATAATTTTCTCCTTAGCTATTAGATATAATATAATCTGTGATTGATTATTATGATTGTATTAATGAGTATAAATTGCATGGGATGATGATTTGTAAGGGGGGAAGTATGTTACATCCCATAATTTTACTGTTTGTTTTTTCAAGGATAAGTTAAAATGTTGAATGGTTTACAAATAGGGTAATAAGCCATGTTGCATAGTTGATTATGTAGTTACAATGTGTATGTGCTATCTTGAAAAGGATATACACACTTACATGTAGTTACATGCACAATCTACACAAAAGTTTTTGCTTGACAAGCACTACTCGTAAAGCACTTAACATTTATGAATTATTCTTGTCTTACTTTGATTAATTTAATCTACTGATCGTGTTTACGCAAAATACGTCAGGATGATGATGTATGATGATTTAGACTTGTATTGGGTCACATACTACAATTTGGTTTGTACTTGTAATATAATATTGTGCGTAAAATGTTACCAATGGTTTGAAATTAATGGTTCGAAAATATGCCTTATCACATATGCTAAGGGGATTATGTAATTCGATTGTGCATATTATATGGTTGAAATAGGATATACACTCTGTATGCACTAGTGGTGATCATTGCATTGGTACATGCAACAAAGTTTGTCCCCCATCAGGTTATTGTCTGATTAAAACAGGTAGCAGTTTATGATGTATTCTTGTTTTCATTAAATGTATTCGGTGCATTTCCAATGGTTGTTTAATGTTATACTTGTGAGTAAGAATTGTTAGAAATATGCTTTAAGTGTATTAAAATCACTTAATTGGCGACCTATTAATCTTGATGAATTAAATTTGTACTATTATTAGATACTGGATGGATTTATTTAATGGTTCCATTATTTGGATTTTGAGTATCATTATTACAATTATCATAATTATACTTGGTTGGTACACCTATTATTTATAATGCATTGGAAATAATTATCATGTAAGCCTTTTTATTAAAGTTCTAACTCATTTTTGGATAAATCCATAGAACTATCATTGAATAAGGATGGTTTAATGTTCTTAATTATTTAAATCATTGGAGTTCATCAAGGAAAAGGTTGACTTTTATTTAATGATATTGATCTGCAAGTTTTATGGCATCCCTTTTATAGACTAATAAAATAAAATTTGGTTTGGAAATTGGTCATAATTAATTAGAAAGCTTCAATAGTTTTTGAAAATTGCTCAACTCCATGCCAAGTCTTTTAAATGATGAGATTTCATGTACATGATTGTGACTTACATTTTATCATGTAACTTCAAATAAATTTTAATGTTTATGGATAATTGGTTAAATAATTACTTGAATTGATCATTTTTGACCTATGTAAATGAATGGAGATTTTACTATCATTTATATTAATGTGATTTTGTTTAATTTGGTCCACCAATAGTTTTTGGTAGGAAACTCCAAAGAAATTTAATAGAGCAATTTACGTGGGAACTACATAAGATGAATATTAAATTTGTAGGGACAGACTCATGAAGCTAGACTCATACGTTTGAGATGGATTTTATTGAAATTCCAACTTAGTATGAACTCCTACTTTCGAAAAAGACCAAATTTAGATGAACTGGTGGCGGCTGATTTTTTTATGGTTAGCAAAACTCTATTAAACAACTAATACCCAAAATTTGAGAACATTTACATGTCTTTGATGCTTGGAGGTTACTTTCTTAGGGATTCTTGTAAGGAACATGGATAATATTCTCTATGCAAGTAACCTGAGACTATTGGTTTGCCTTGGGTTTTGACATGGAAGGCTTGAAAAGTTGGATAAATTTCCATTAACTCTCAGGCATGATTACTTACCAAATCTGATGTTCTTAAGTATGTATAATGTTTCTATAATTTTTTTCCTAAAAATCATAATGAATGTATATAGATCTCATGAAAATAGATTCTTGTGGAAAATTCAAATTTCCCACCCTTCATCATGGGAACTAGTTTGTGATCTCTTGAAGTTTTTTCCTATACCACAGAGAATCAGTCAATGACTTATTTTGAATCCTCTCTTTTTTCTAATTGTTTGACCTATTGAGATTTAGCATGGTCTAATCTTTCTTCATTAAGCCATACTGTGAATATTAGCTAGATGATATTATTTATTTTTCATTAATCCCTATGAGTCTTTGCTCTGGTTGAACCATATGGAGAAGGTATTTTGAAAACGTATAGGAATCCTCTTTTTTTTGTTTTTTACATAATTAATGACTAATAGTTCATGGGGGGAACAGGGTCCTATTGGGAAATTGAGGAATCTGGATAAATCTATCTTGAATATTAATGTGTATGATAAAGGTATCTTGTAGAATCTAGGAGTACAGGTTTAAATTGGAGGAATGAATTTAAATTTAAGATTATCTTAATCCCTATATGGTGATGAATTCATGTTGAAAATTCTGCCTCGTTTGAGAAAATGACGGATCCTGTTAGGTTGTCAAGCATTATGACCATGTCTTACAAATAATTTATAGACACTCAAAATAAAACTAGGTAATTAGAAGGTCGTTGAAAAACTATGGTTCAATAGAAAAAATCATTTTTTGAAAGGGACAATACTATGTCTTCTTTGCCTTGATAATATTTACGTAGGATTACTGCTATATTTATGAACATTAGTCTAAAAAAATTCTGCCTATTGAATTTTTTTGATTAAAGGTGAAAATTCTTGCAATTATTCTTTAGGAAATTTTTGTGCTATTATCTCAATTATGAATCTTGACTTATTTGGAATATGGAGACTGTCTTAGTATTTAATGGATGTTTTTTACATCATTTATTGCTTACTTGATTACTATTAATGAAGGGTTTATGACCATAAAAGTACAATTTTGTATTTCATTCCAATGCAACAAGGTATGTGAAAGGATTCATGTCGGTTCAGTAGATGCCATGTTTAAAAATCATTTTCAATTCATGTAGGTTTGAAAGTCTTACAAAATGAGAAAAGGGACTGGATATCGAGATAAGCATTGATATTTATTACAATTATTAATGCAGGATCATTAGAATGTGAAAAAGAAAATTTTTCATTTTTGTAAAGTTAAGCCTATTGGGATAAATTACAATATCTTGATTAATCTTGTAATCCCTTTAATGAAATGTATCAATCATTACATGAAAATATCAAGGTTGATGAAATGATCATTAAAATTGTGTTTATGACTTTATTTGGTACTAGTTATATTTGTCAAGTGATCAATATGAATTGATGTTTAAGTAATAGTATTATTGTTTAAGATATCTTTATGAATATATTAACTAATCATATAAACATATTCTATGTTGTAAGACATGTTTGTATCATAATAAATTGAAGTTTTCATTATGAACAACATTATGAATTTATCAAATTGTTAAGATGGTGTTACGATTTAATAACGAAAATAATAGGTTAACAAGGAAGTAACACATGGCATTTAAGTGAGACATGAATAAAGATATATATGTTAATAATTTATTAACATGAAATTATAAACTTCCTAAGTTTACAAATAAGAATTTAATGGAGATATATTGTTATATTTTGTAAAAACAACCTACCTATGGGTGATCAATCATGTCTACAATGTAGAATTGTGTTTACAGTACCCTAGTGGAAGATAACTACATTGACATATAACTGAAATGAAAATTACATTATGATTATTTGAAATAGTAATGTTTTACCTAATTTTCTTAGGTAAATTCTAAAGGCTCAAGTAATTAATATTGAACAAGAATGATTAATAAGTTGTGTTAAGATTTGGTTATATTCACATTTGACTAAACATAATCGATTATTCGTAAATTTTTATAGTTGATGATCATGTGGAAATGGGTACATACTTTATACAATGAATCATGGAGATCATTTCGTACCTCTAACGTGGTTTGGATATCATCTTGAAACTTAGTTAACCTATATATAGGATTAGGTTTACGTTATCATAAATGAATAAACTAAAATGGTTAACTACAAAACTTAATAATGTAAAAAATGGAAAATGAATCTTGATACTATGAATGAGATGATTGTGTGGTGAATATAGGGAAACATTTCAAGTGGCATATGTGTAGTCACATGAAACCAGGCTTGCTAGTGCAATGCCAAAAGTTATAGCCATAATATTGAAAATGAATGATTGCATTGTCTGTCACCATTTCTTCTTTTAAGATGGGTTGTGAGTGGGAGTGAAGTAGTTTTATACTTTCCTAGCTGACACTAAGAAGATACACATGATTCTCTATACCTTTAAAAAGGTCTAAAAAAATGATATACTGGGTATATTGGCTCATATAGAGAATTGAAGGGTGATCGAGTAGGATTGAAACCCTTCATAGTTACACATGGTTATCATAGGTTGTCAAGTTGGATTCTGAACATTAATTAATGTTGGATTTTAATCGTTGCGTGTTAAAATCATTGAAGGCATCAGGATAATTAAATGGGTTAAATAAAAAAAAATCCCTTAGTTTGTAGAAGCGTAATAATGGGATGTTATAGTATTTTTCCTTTATACTACTTCTTCATCCTAAAGCTCATAATATTTCATTAATAAGGATTTCTATTGATTTTTTTTGGGTGCCCAATAGAAATGACATCACAATGTCACACAAGGTTCAAACACAACACTAACAACCCACAAGACACCTTGTTAACACATTTTCACGATTGTACCACATCACAAGACCACAACCCAACCATGGGAAGAAAAACATATAGTCCACATAGTACTCGACACACACATGCCCCCAACACAAATAGTACTCATAACACAAGCCTTATTATAACAATAACGAATCCCCAACAATACACATACACAAGTTTCACGTAACTCAAAACCACAATTATAACTACACAGTGTTAAGATGGGGTCAAACATCATATCATCAATGAGGAGCATCAAGCCTCAACATCATAAAACATAACAAGACTCACATGAGTACTCATAAATCATAAATACCAACTCCATATACTTCCTAATCTCTATAAGCCTCCCAAAACAACTCCATATACCTTCCAAGTACCAAGCATAAACCTCCACCTCCACCCAAAACAAAATGAATATAAATTTTCCTTTTCTCTCCACCAAAGAGGATGATCACCCTATGGCCCTAGGCACATAGAGTCCATACACCTCTAACCCAAGTGACATAATAACCCATAGTTTCGATAACCACACTAGTTATCTGTAACTCCTTGGGGCGTACCCCATACAAGGAAGCAAACCCATAGGTACCACCAGTCCATGGTGAATCAATGTCCCTATTATAACACATAACAACATTAGAACCAACATGTCAATCAAATAGAAAAATTGCCAAGTGGCATCAAATTCAATCGCACTTAGACCAAGCGAGAAGATAAATTTAAAACTCAAGGAAGAATTTCAACTCAAATTCAAATTTAAATGTAAGCAAAATGAATGGATAATTAGCCATGGTTAGTGTAAAAATTATTATGTTAGTGAAACTATCAAATTAAATACCCAAAATTGCAAGTAGTAACTCAACCAAAAGTTAAATGAAAGAAATTACTGGTTCTAGAAAAGGAAGTGGAAAGAAAAGTAAAATTTACGAATAAAATATGTATAGAGAAATATCACATCAAGATCAAAATGTAGCCTTATACAACCACCAAATGGGTACTCATCGAGTGGTTAGCACTTGGATAATGAGCCTCGATCTCTCAAAATATATAAAAACATATGTAACATCACAAGTACATTGGAGCTCATCCGGACATCAAGTTTACATCTTGGCATCCCGATAAGGGCATCAAACCTTGTTCGACATTAAGCGTGACTCTGGAATATAAATAATAAATGATCAAATAATATAACTATCATAATATTTTTCTGAACCATCCCTCCAAACTCCCATAAGGCTCAACATAGTCAGTATCATGTAGGATTGTTCAATGGACAACACATATAGGAGAGAAAGGGACTCTGGTTTGCATAAGTTTAGCCTAAGATGGTGCACATCCACAATATACTAAACAAGCTCAAAGTATACCAAATGAATAGAAGTGGGTTTTCAATCTACATGAGACTCCACTTCCAAACTCATACTCATCTCGAGGTTATGGTCACCTGGTTCATGCCTTCTCTCTCCACACATACACTTTTTTCAATTGCTTCCCTTAGGGTCTCTGAGCGTAGGGTACACAACATAACACATAACTACATTACTAACATAATGATGTTTTATGCATAACAACCATAACATCTTACACATGGTATATTTATGAGGTATAACATAACATTATTTCCACAACATAACATGTCATGTTTCCACATAACACACCCAAAAGTGCAAGTATAGTACAATAGGGGTCATAAGATCACCATATGCCCCTAATTCATGACATGAATCCATCACATAACACATGAAACATATGTACGATGAACATAATGACTAACATCACAACATACATAATTACAATACAACATGGTGACAAAAACATACATCACAACACGATGGTAATCATAATATGATACAATTCACTACAAAGAACTTTTTTCATACAACACATTAGTACACATATACAATATCACAAGAATAATGAAGCACTACAACACTTCATAGTCCACAATAACATTCCTTTCACACAAGGTGGTTACACACATGTGAAATTATCATTGAATTCATGAGAGAGAGAGAGAGAGTGAATACTCTCATCACGAAACACATCAACATCATAACAAATCCACATTAAGTGGTATGCATAATAGGTGCATTCATATAATCACATGTAAAATGCTTGTCACATCACAACATAATATCACATTACTCTTCCAACTCCTCCACCATCATGCATAATCATCACAACACCAAATTATCCCAGAGGTTCAAAAGCATGAACATCCACTGATACCAAATGTCACATGCCCACAAATTACACACCCAAATACAAACAATAAAATACTAGAATAATTTTTTTTTTGTCTTACATTACTTGATACATGACACCACATGGGATCACTTAGGATAACTCACAACACATGAGATATTTCACAAACATGAACCCACATATATACATGATGAGGAAAGGATAAACACCATAATTAAATAGAGCCATGATACACATTTTCAAGCCTACCTAAGAGGCTTACAATGGGGAGAAAACATAATCCACATAAAAACACATACCTTTATGCACATCAAATACCAAATAATTGAAAAAATCCAAATGACAAGAGTACATAAACACATGAACTATCCAACTCCCAAATAAAAATATAACTACTTAAATACACAGATAGGAACTTTCCACGACACAACATTTTCATGGTTACATATTTATTACAATCCTATTTCATTATTTGACCTTAATTATTTGAAGATCACTTAACATGTAAACCTTCATTCTTAAAAAAAAACTAGACTAACATTTTCTTTATTTCATTTAACAGTTTGTTTATAATTGGTTCCATTTGGTTTTGTCTCATTTCTCTTATCGACAATTAATTTATATAACCTGATTGTTAATAGGAACATTTAAACACACATGAGTCTACTAGTACTTGTCCTAAGGATTTGTTTCTAAGGAGCATGTTTACTTGGTTTTGCATTTACCTTCATTTGCCAAAGGGAAGATTCACATGAAGAGAAAAAGGTAGGTCCTATTAGGTCTAAGAGTAGACACATTTTGTGTTCCTTTCTCATAATAACATTTAAACACTGAGGATACACTCTTTTCGTTTTCTAATTATTACAAATAACTATGTACGTTAGCTATTAGTTTAACTTCCAGCTGATTCACAATTACCCAAATAGGCTTCCTTTTTTTACAAATCATGTTACACATGGAAGGATACATTTGTGTGTTGAGTTATAAAGGTTTTGCATTGAGTTTAAGTAATGAATCTACCATTTCACTTTACTTCTAAACCATCATCTTAAGAATTCAATATCGATAGTTAAGAGTTATTACAAGTTTTGGCCATAAATTTTACTTCCTAAGAGGTCCTAGGTTAAATATATTTTCATCTACGCACAAGGGTTCTACTCCCTATTACAAGTCAACTAGAGTGTAATATCCTTAATCTCACAAGACCTTCGTATAAAGCCCAAGGTATTCCATTACTACCTATTAAGGAACATTTGTTCTTAACCTTATGGCTTAAGAATGTAATTATGGGGTTCTTTCGTGATATGAGTTTGACCCCATTAAAGAGTATCTAGTTCAATACTTGTGAAAAACGACAATTTGGGCCCATGAGGGAAGATGAGGAGCATTCTCATGGACCATGCACTAAGTATTAACAAGCTATATGATTATTTTTTATTTTTAGACTTTAATAATTGGTTGGTTCATATTAATGTTTACAGGGACAGGAGTTTCCCTATATCAAATTGAATTTTATGTTTTCTCAAATGCATGATCCCACATGGAGAAAATAAACAAATAAAAGGACCCTAATCAAGCCTATAGGTGAGGCTCAGAGATTTCAAAGCTAAAGAACCAACATTCTTGTGAATAGAATTTCAAAGACAGAAGGTCTACCATTGCAATTGCTCATAATCTACATTCAACTCTTATTATCACTTGATAGCAAACCAAATGACAACTGAACACTCAATATATTTATCCCTATGACGAATCCCTTAAGTTCATCTTACAAAGGTAAATGGCCATATTTTATTTCACCTATAAACCTTTACTTTTTCACCAACCTACAGTTCAAATAAGTTTTCATTTATTTAATTCCATATTATTTTTAGGCACTAACTTCAAGCAACCCTCGAGGTTTATAATTAAGTCCACATCATTGTATAAGCACCCATCAGTGATTGTAAATTAAAGAGGCTACATTTGTCCACAATGCTGAGCATGTACATTGAAATTGTTGCCTTGAATCTGTGCATTGTTCTAGCCTCAACACAACTTTGAAATTTTACTTAGACCTTACGTCATTGACCTGCCCAATAATGACTCCATCCACTTAAACTATCTCATCGGTCACACATCTCCCTTCCACATAATTACTTCCTATTCTATTGTTTCCTACTCTAGAAACTTTTCTCTAATTTATCATCTCCTATAGAGTGGTTGTCGACATGACAATAAACTTTATCCCCATTATGGTAACCTGAATTTGGACTCTTTTTCCCTTAAGCTAGGAAACCACCATAACTAACTAGTGAGGTTCTTTTCTCACCCTAACTAAGGGTTGCAAGAATTTTTCATGGAAAAATACTATAGGTATATGGATGTCAATATCCATTTCTTCTACCAGGGCCAAAATGGAAAGCCAAAACCAGCTTTTGATTTTCAGTAGCTTCTTAAAGTCGTGAAAGGTGTTAACATGAATCCTAGAGAGCCGACAAAAAAGTACACAAAATTTCATTTAAGGGAGTTATAAGGTTTGATACAGATACCCCACGTGACAGGGAACACATTCAAAATTCATCTTTCCCATTTTAGGGTTCAGAGGGGTATTTTGCGAGATCCTCTAAAAATCATGTTTTATTAACTTTTCAAGGTAAAAAAGAGGGTAGTTTTAAGTTGGACATCGAGTTGAACTCATTGTTGTTTTTTTTTTGTTTATCAGTATTGTTGTAAAATCTAATCTAACCATCTTAAGGAGATAAAACATAAAATTGGGTCACACTCAAAACCTACCATTCAAGTCGCATACGAAAAGGGGAAAAATTTAAACATCAAAGTTACTTCATGATTAAAAATTTATAAGGAAATTCCTCATTTGTTTTTTTAAACATCCATAAGAAAAGAAACTAGAAAAGATTGAAATCATGAAAGATATAGGGAGATATCCATGCCTGGTATAATGCAAAGTAACACAAGGGGCTCCAAGCTAGCTAGAAAGTGCACAAGCTACGAGTCCACCAAAAGAGCATATGACAACCAATTCACATGCATTGCGTAAGATTTCATGTTCTGTAACCATACCTTATAACAAATCCCCCATTTTCAAATAGATAATAATATGCTCCCAAAAGATGTAGGATTTGGTTGTAGAATTGCTAATGACATTTTATTTGATGCTTGTATGGTCTTCTAACAACCCCATTTTGTGTAAAACCTCCAATCATTATTCTCATGCAGTTATGCCTCCACACTACCATTTTGTTTGGAATATGCCCATGCCCTATTTCAAAGATCTTAATTTAACACAGGTTGAGAGTATTCTAGTAAAGGTGAATCGATCAAGTGGACACATGTTTATTGTATTTGGTGAAACAACCACAAAGCCTTGTTAGCATGCCATCCTATTTTACTAACAACTTCATGGCATGGATGACACGACTGCCATATATGATGGTATGTGACTTATAGTGAAAAGATGTATTTCACAATAAAATGATATAAAATTTTCTAGAAAATATTACATCGATCTAATATCCTTTTATCTTGAATTTAACACTTATGCTTTTAATTTTTTAGTAGTTCACTTTTATATTCCTAATTTTAGGAAAAACTAATAAAACAAATAAATCAAAAGCTTTGTATTACACAAAAGCATGTGCTTTTTAGCTCTATTTTTATGAGTTGAGTGTTTTATTGTTAGATGAAGCCATCTATTTATTAGAGGCAATTGTAAGTGTTTTGATATATCAAACACATTCAGAGAGATTGTATTGAGCTGAAGCTCTGGAACTAGAAGAAGAAATATATGCACAGAAGTGCTGATATGAGTTTGCAATAATATGTTTTATTTGCAATTCTTTATTTTATTTCTGTTAGTTGTTATTTTATGTGCCTAATTTCTACAAATTGGTATCAGAGCATGGATTTTTTCAGCAGGTTTCTAATTGACAACAGGTTATGGCTTCTATATCCGGTCTGCAGACACCACAATTTACAGGAAAGAATTATGAGTATTGATCATTAACCATGAAGGCACTATTCATATCCTAGGATGTGTGGGAAATCGTAGAGAATGGGTACACAGAGCCCGCAAATGTAACAACATATAATGCACTCTCACAGGCAGAGAAAGACACTTTGAAGGAATTAAGAAAGAAAGATGGAAAATATCTTTTCTTCATTCATCAAGCCATGCATGAAAGCATCCTACCTAGAGTGGCAACAACCAGTAAAGCACAAATTGCGTGGGAAACTCTCCAAGTTGCGTATCAAGGTAAAGAGAAAGTAAAAACTACCAAGCTACAGTTACTTCGTAGAGATTTTAAAAATATGTCAATGAAAGATTCAGATTCGTAGAATCATTCTTTACTTTTGTAGTTGGTTTAGTCAATCAAATTAAATCTCATGGTGAAACTATTGAGGACAGAAGGATTATTGAAAAATTTCTTAGAAGTTTTCCTACAAAATTTGATCCTTTGGTAGTTTCTATTGAAGAAACTAAGGATCTAAGTCAGTTTTCAATTGATGAGTTGCATGCATCACTAATAAATCATGAACAGAGGTTGAATAGATCACATGCAGTTGTAGATCAAGATTTTTCATCACAGGTATCAGGAAATCATGGAAGAGGAAGAGGAAATTTCAGCCCTAGAGGCAGAGGAAGAAGTTCATCTAGAGGACGTAGCAGTGGTCCATCAAACTCAAGTGGAAGAGGACATAGTCAAGAGCACAATCATAATCATTTTTCAGGTCAGAGACAGGATAAATCGCATGTGCAGTGTCACTATTGCAAGAGATATGGGCACTATGCTTTTGAATGCAGGAAAAAGTAGTATGATCAGAACAAGCAGAATCAAAATCAGGTTGGAAGCTCTACTCCAAGCTCCATGTTTATTGCATGCACAAAGATTGTTGAAGCATCACCTATTGAGTGTAATCTATCCCAAGAGAGTCCTAGTGATGTGTGGTATTTGGATTCTGGTTGCAGTAATCACATGTCAGGTAACTTAGATTTATTTTCTAATTTGGATGAGTCAGTAAAGACAAAAGTTACCCTTGGGAATAATAATACAGTGACTGTAAAAGGAAAAGGAACAATCAACATTCTAACTAAAAAGGGGGAGCAAAAGATTATGCAGGATGTTTATTATGTTGCAGGTTTGAAGCACAATCTTATGAGCATTGGTCAATTGGTACAAAAGGGATACAAAGTTTACATTGAAGACAATGAATGTGTGATCATGGATAAAGCTCCAAGTACCCAGGTGATTGCTAAAGTGAAGATGACAAGAAACAAAATGTTTCCTTTGAAGATTATACTAGCCACATCAGAGCTCATACTACAGATCAGTCCGGAGCTAAGGAGATTGAATCAACTTTTCAGTCAGTTGAAAAAGATGAATCGTGGCTATGGCATCTCAGGTTTGGTCATTTAAACTTTGGTGGTTTGAATTTATTACACAGAAAAAATATGGTGAAAGGTTTTCCTTTGATTCAGAAACCAGATAGAGTTTGTGAAGGTTGTATTTTGGGGAAGCAACACAGAGAGTCCTTCCCAGTTGGAAAAACAAGAAGAACAAGTGCACCACTTGAAATTGTTCACTCAGATTTATGTGGACCAATGCAAACAAATTCTATTGGAGGTTGCTCATATTTTATGACATTCATTGATGACTATACAAGGAAGACATGGGTGTACTTTTTGAGAGACAAATCAGATGCTTTTGATATATTTCAGCAGTTCAAGGCTTTAGTGGAAAAGAAAAGTGGGTACTACATCAAAGTTCTGAGGATAGACAGAGGAGGTGAGTATGTTTCCAATGCTTTTCTGAATTTTTGCAAATATCATGGTATACACAAGTAGTTTACTACCAGGTATACACCACAACAGAATGGTGTGGCAGAGAGAAAGAATAGAACCATCATGGAGATGGTGAGAAGTATGATGAAGGAAAAGCATCTTTCAAATGAGTATTGGGAAGAAGCAGTAGCAACTGTTGTTTACATCATAAATAGGTGTCCAATGAAAATTGTTCGAAACATGGTTCCTCAACAAGCTTGGACTAAGAGGAAACACAATGTTTCTCATTTTAGAATTTTTGGTTGTGTGGCATACACACATGTGCCTGATGAGCTAAGGAAGAAGTTAGACAACAAAGGAGAAAATGCATATTTGTTGGATATTCAGAGAATACAAAATCTTACAAGTTGTTCAATCCAGTTACCAGAAAGGTCATAATCAACAGAGATGTACAGTTTTTTGAAAATGAGGCATGGGATGGAAGTATTGAGAAAATAGTCAGTGTAGCAGCAACTATTCCTCATGATGATATGGCAGATGAAAGCATAGAGCAACAAGGTATTGTATCTTCTTCGAATCTTGGACATGCACCACAAGTTGTAGCACAAGCTACACCTCCATCTACATCTAGGAGATCTCCAAGATTTCAGTCATCTTCAACCATCCAAAGACACCACAAAGAACACCAGAAGCTACTCCTTCAGTACAAAATAGTCCATCATCAGATAGCCCTTTGCAACAGAAAACAAGGAGTCTTAGTGAGATTTATAATGTTGATACAACTAATGCTTTTTCAGTTTTTGCATTGTTTTCTCAAGCTGCAGATCCAGTATACTTTGAAGAGGCTATAGACAATGAAGTTTGGGTTCAAGCCATGGATGATGAGATAGACGCCATAGAGAAGAATCAGACATGGGAATTGGTAGATCTTCCAGAAGGAAAGGACGTGATAGGAGTGAAGTGGGTCTATAAGACCAAATATACTGTTGATGGTAAAGTACAAAAACATAAAGCAAGGTTGGTTGCCAGAGGTTTTTCACAGCAATATGGAGTAGATTACAATGAGACATTTGCACCTGTAGCACGTTTGGACATGGTAAGAATGGTTTTAGCAATTGCAGCTCAAAACAAATGGCCTATTTATCAGATGGATGTAAAATCAACATTCTTGAATGGTTTTCTTGAAAAAGAAGTTTATGTGAATCAGCCAGAAGGTTATGAGATTGAAGGTCATGAAGGAAAGGTATACAGGTTGAAAAAAGTGCTCTATGGTCTCAAGCAAGCACCTAGAGCTTGGTACAACAGGATTGATTCTTATTTGATACAGAATGGTTTCAGTAGGAGCAGCAGTGAGCCTACCTTATACATCAAGATCAATGAGCAAGGTAAAATTTTGATTGTTTGTTTATATGTGGATGATTTAATCATCACTGGAAATCTATCTACAGATTCATTCAAATCAGCTATGAAGAAAGAATTTGAGATGACAGATCTAGGCCTCATGCACTATTTTTTGGGCATAGAAGTTCAACAATCAGAAGCTGGAGTTTTTATTTCACAAGCAAGGTATGCTAATGATGTTTTGAAGAGATTTAACATGTTGAATTGCAAGCCAGTGCCAACACCTGTTGCAGTAGGTTTGAAGTTAAGCAAAGATGACAACGGATCATTTGTAGATCCAACATTGTTCAAAAGACTAGTTGGAAGTCTCATGTATTTGACGGCCACAAGGCCGGATATTATGTATGGTGTGAGCCTCATCTCAAGGTTCATGGAATCTCCAAAAGATTCACATTGGCAAGCTGGAAAAAGGATTTTGAGGTATGTATGTGGAACTAAGAATCATGGAATTTTGTATTCAACATCAGATGAGTTCAAACTCATAGGTTACACAGACAGTGACAGTGCCAGAAGTATTGATGACAGAAAGAGCACATCCGGCTATGCTTTTCACTTTGGAACAGGTGTAGTTTCATGGGCATCGAAGAAGCAGCCCATAGTCACACTATCTTCAGCAGAAGCAGAGTATGTAGCAGCAACAAGAGCAACATGTCAGGTTGTTTGGATGAGAAGAGTGTTGAAATATTTGAGGCAGAATCAAGAGGATGCTACACATATTTTTTGTGACAACAATTCAACAATAACATTGTCCAAAAATCATGTTTTTCACAAGAGGAGCAAGCACATAGACATGAGGTATCACTTCATCAGGGAGTTGGTTAACAATAAGGAAATTTGTCTTGAATTTTGTAGATCTGAAGATCAGTTTGCTGATATCTTTACAAAAGCTTTGGGAAATGAAGTTTTTGAGTATTTGAGAAGTTGTTTGGGAGTTTGTGATCAGGAATATGTCAGATCTGGAAGTGCACACTCAGCTCCAGAAGAATAAAAGTTTGAAGGTCAAAATTAAGGGGGAGTGTTAGAAAAAAAAGTTTAATTTTTCCCCAAGAAAAGTAAAAAGCAGTTTGTTTTTTACATGCTTTTAATTTTTTAGGTAGTTCACTTTTAGATTCCTACTTTTAGGAAAAGCTAATAAAGAAAATAAATCAAAAGCTTTGTATTGCACAAAAGCATGTGCTTTTTAGTTCTATTTTTATGAGTTGAGTGTTTTATTGTTAGATGAAGCCATCTATTTATTAGAGGAAATTGTAAGTGTTTTGATATATCAAACACATTCAGAGAGATTGTATTGAGATGAAGCTCTGGAACTAGAAGAAGAAATATATGCACAGAAGTGTTGATCTGAGTTTGCAATAATATGTTTTATTTGCAATTCTTTATTTTATTTATGTTAGTTGTTATTTTATGTGCCTTCATCACAAACATGGGAAGATACTAGGAAAGGTCATGAAATCTGTCTATGAGACCATATTTTCTTGAGGCGTCTTGTCAAATAGTTGATGTGCCTTCTTTGTGCGTCCACATCTTATATACATGTCTACCAGGGAACCTGCATCTATAAATTATGAAAACCACTCTCCACTACGCCTTAAAGGATTTCCATACCTATTTCAAAGCTCCTATTGGCACGAGCCTGAGAGGATTCTGGAAAAGTTTTGTGGAATTGGGCGTTTGACCTACCAAGTGCATGCTTCCACGTATTGCACACATTTCTACCATGGAACCAGCAACTACACCATCTAATTAAAATCTCGCTCCTCCTCTAAAATGCCATGCCTCCACCATTCTCCTTTCACAAACGCCACCAACATCCTTAACTCCACATCCACCACCACTTCTCCAATTTTTTAAATAAAAGCCTTATTTTAATGTTTACTATTTTATTATTTTATTTTATTTAATATTTAATATTTATTTATTTGTCTAGTTATCTCATTTTGTTTATTTTAAACATGTATTATAAATCGTATAGAAAAACCATTTTATTTATTTATTTATTTTTGTTCACTTTAAGTCATTTACGTTATTATTCTACATTTTAACATTCTATTTTGTCATTATATTATACCATTTTATTTTATTACTATTTTAACTATTATTATTTTCGTTTAAATAATAGTGATTACGATATAGTGAAATATAACAACACTATTGTGAATGCATTTTGCATCTAGGGTTATACATAACTCGGGGTTGGTTAACCTGTGAAAAATCACCAAGGAAAATGATCCAAAAACGATCTATCACATAGGGATTCTCCTCAAAGAACTTAAAAAAAAAATTAACCCCGAAGATGGCCTCATATTGAGTTCCGACAATAGAATTATATCGGGTTTCTTGATAAGGTGAGCTCACAAACCTTCTAGCTAGTCCTATGGAGTAGGACATGATATAAAAATTTATGGATCAAATATACGGTGGATTCTTATTCCTTTATCAACTCTATCAAATTACAACAATGACATTTGAGAGATTCACAAGATCAATGAATGGACATAACATCCATGCATAGTATAAGAAGGGAAGTTTTAATTCAAAGGAATTCGATAGAATGATTAACACGCTAATGAATAACAAACAATCCAAATTTCAATAATCAAATATGTAAGGATGAGATATATCAATGAAGTAATCACCTAGAATTTATTCTATACACATAAAGAAAAATTAGCAACTACAAAGATCTCACAAATAGTTTATAAGAGAGTGACCATATATTACACATATAACGTATGTAAAGGAGAATACCAAAAAAATTGAGTAACGTATGCACATGTCTACTATATTTCTCTCTTAATTGTTCTCCTAATTTATTTTTTAAAGACCCTTTTAGGTAAAGAAGAATTAGTTTGGGAAAAATAAAAAATAATCAGAGAAGGGATGAAAATATGTATGCAATATTTTCCATCATTGATAAAATTCTAATATCAAAATTGGGATTTCCCTAGTTAAGATTTAGTACTAAATCTGTAAACATGAATTTAAAATAATATATGCAGTAAATCACATATCATAGATTCATGAATTGTAACTTTATGATCTTATACAAATTCTATATAGTTATATTTAGAAGGTTTGGATAGGTTTTATAACATACTCACCAAAATATGGTTGAGATGAGGTGAAAATGATTTAAAAGTGTGTAAAAATATTTGTAGAATTTCATTGTGTTTCCCTAAAATATAGTGATTTCAAGTTGAAAGGAGGATGAAGTCACAGGTGTAAGAACAAAATATCCTAGGTTGGCTTTTGGTTTGTGGGAAGTTTTATCTTGTGTGGGGTTTTTCTATTTTTTTGTTCTAAAAATGTCAGCCTCTTTTCTTAATCTATGTAATTATATGTTTGAAATTCTGAAATCACGACTTTGTAACAAATTATGGATTATCCTTATTTAAACCTTATCTCTCCTTAAAGACCTAAAATGGATTAGTCTGCATTGGTCGAGCTTCCTCAACACCTCACTAAGTTGAGATCTTCCTATAGAGAGATAATCTAAAGAGGCTTTACATCGATGTAGTTCTCCCACCTAGTGAATGTGTGAAAAAATAGCAATGTGTTTGGAAATGAATACCTCAATATGACCTATATCACTTCAAAATGATATTTAGTCTAGAATATAGCTTGTAAAATGGCCTAGAGAAGTCATATATGATATATACATAATTATTATAGGATACTATGTTTGATATATTGATTTAGTAATTGGTTTCTTTGATGAAATATCTTAGGTAGTATAAATATGTGAGAGAAGAATCCATTTAAATGGGTAGGGTGATTTACCTTTTACAAGATAATTTTATGAAAGTTTTTCCTACTTAATCGAAACTAGGAAGATGAAGCTAACTTGTGAATTTAAAAAAGTGACCACTAAGATGATGGATTACAAAAATTTTGGATTAAGGACAAAACCATTGATTTTTTTTTACATAATTGGTGAATTCATATTATGAAGATGAAAATTTAATTCTATTAGTTGGAGAAGATGGCTAGGTGTCCAAATTTAAGTCCTACATTTTAAAATTTGGTTTTTTAACTAGTCAAGGATGAGTAACAAGTGCAACTTAGTGGCTAAGAAGTGCTAAATTTAGAGAGATGCATGTAGGAACTAGTCATTTAAGTACGCACTAATAAAAGGGCTAAGATAAATTCCAATGATAATTATAAGGGTCTAGAGTATTGAGGTATTACATTTTATACTCATTTCAATCTAGTAATTAAAAAAATTATTGATTAATATTAAATAATTGAAACTAAAAACCTCTCATATGGAAAATTCATGCACGAGATTGGACTGTCTATGTTCCCTTATCATTCTTACCATACATGTGAACATATGTGTCACATGCAAGAACATGTATTAATTTCCAGTCAATATGTTTATACAAAAAAATTTAATAACATAAAATAAAATAAAATTATGAAATGTGTACACATGTATACCCCTGATGTCATATGTAAGGGATGAAAATTTAAAAATAATATAACTATAACTGATTCAACAAATATTGTATTATGTTAAACCATAATTTTAGAGTAAGGTATGATAAATAATTGATAAAGTACAGAATTGACACAAACAATAAGCTAATGAAAATTAAAACCATATGTACAAGAGATGGAATAAAAAACTTATATAATTTTGCAATAAATCTAGAGGTTCTCTAGACTGGAAAAATGATAAACTGGAGGAAGACAATGTGATAACCACACATAGAAAATCTTGGAGTTGTCAAACAATCCAAGACTAGGTCAAGGGTGCCTAGGCACTAAAGACCTCTGTTGGTCAGCTATGACTACGAAATAGCTCAGAAATTGATTTTTTTTGTGTCGCAAGATGATCACTAACCCTTATTATTGGTCGCTTTTATGTCACCCTATGTCCGTAGGATTCTCTTGTAGCCTACAAAATATGTAAATGGGGGGTAAAACTGACCCCGGTGGTCACTCAATAGGGTGAAATTATGACTGATCATTGCACTACATCTCAGACCCCATGTAGTTCTTTTGCGGGTGTGTAGAAATTGTGCCCTAGGAAGTTCTTATGTAATATGCATTTGATAGAGAGCAATAGCTAGATGTAGCAATGTAAGTAGATGTGTGGATGGAGAAATGAACTTCCCCTTCCTATGTTGTGTATGCAGAAAAATACAGTCCCTTGTCCCTTGAATGAAATGTTAGATGGATCCTTTGAATGATTTAGAATGCCTTTGGATGCAACCTTAGGTGATGATAGTAGATGTTTAGTGCTTGGTCCTTTATTTTTGTCACATAGCTTTGTATTTATATGATTCCCTTGGTTGAATTTCATAATTGACAACTAGAAGGCTGACCCATAAGAAAATAAGATGCCCAAAAGATAAAAGAGACCCAAAAGAAGTGAGTAAGATTAAAAAAGGGTCATGGGCACCCAGAGGGGACGAGGGTGCCTGGTGCACTATGTCCTATCTTGGGCGAACTGGTGTCTAGATTCATAAAAGATAAATAAGTGAAATTATAATTGGGATTGTAGGGTGTGTAAGACTAAATAGGAAACAAGAAACATAGAAAAGAGGCCAAAGATAGTGTCAATTACTAGTTTTCTGCTTAGGAATCATATGAATAGTAGTATGTGATTAGGACCTAGAAATGTACCCAAGTGTGTGATTTTGTGTCTACATTTTCCCCCACTTTATGTTGTTGATTGAATACTTGATAACATAAAGTAGTGTAAGAGTATGTGTACCTTTGTCCCTGTAGAATGGGTGATGATGAATCATGTTGAGGAGACAAGCGAAAGTGTTGAGTGATAAAAATGAAGCATGGAAGCTAAGAAAGAATAAGTGACTCTAGGGGTGAGGTGTATGAGTTATATCATGTTACTTTTTTGTATATTTTTGAAGGGTTGCTTCTTGTTGTGCATTAAGGAAGGACCTACAAAAGAAGACTGAAAGAGTAGTCAAAGTCATGTGTTATGAAAACTCTGTAAAAGTATGCAAAAATGTGAATAAGTTGTAAAAGGAAGTTTTCACCCGATCTGTGATGAGTAAAAAGGATAAAAATGTCTTAAAAAATGTGGTAGAAGAGCACATTTTTTTGGCAATCTCATGCCAAGAAAGATGTATTTTGGGCATTCTCATGCCAAGTGTGATATTTTTTGGAAAAATCATGCCACGGTAGAAGAGTGTTAAGGAGAGGCCAAAGGTATAGTGTTATTCTCCTTCCATGAGTGCTTCCCAAATTTATACACCACTGTAGATGGTGTGATACATGTTTAGTTTCGTGTTGTTCGAGTTTGATCCAAGTAGAAAATGGAGATATAATATATTTCGAGTTAGAGGATTGTGCATGTGTTGTGCAAACAACTATGTAAACTACTGAAAATATGTGCCAATATGAGAAAGTAATTATAACTGCCCCATGTTCATAGGTCTTGCCTATGAAAATTCAGGAGCCTTCAGGTGCTAGTTTGTGTATGTGGGCACTAGTGTCTGCACTAAACTTTAGACCCAAGTTGGAATCTAGGCCATTTAGAAACTGTATACTTTTTTCGTTCCTATATTATGGTATCATGTACTAAATATCTAATTTATTGTATGGGGTGATTTATTCACCTAATGTATGCCCCCCTCATTTGGGGTCCATGCGACATCGTTAGGAGGATGCATCCCAAAGGAGAGGACCAAATGTTGATATGAAACTGATGCTCTGTAGTGGGAAGGAATGTGCTTTGTAAAAACCAAGGCACATGTAAACAAAGTGGCTAAAAACATGTGTTAGTACAAATAAGACAAATACGCATATAAAACACCAAGTGTAATCTAGCAAGCAAGAAGACAATGTAGACCGGAAAAGTAGAAAGTGACTTTCAAACATGGGACATCACTCACAACATCGCAATACAATTAGGCCAAAGTGAATCCAAAAACATACAAGCAATGAAATAAATACATATGGCATGGTCCATAAACAATGACATACAATAAAACAGTATCAAGCAAAGTATCAAACAACCATGGTAGAAAATAGTTCCTACAAAGAAAATGCTACACATGAAACACCCATTATAATGTTAGAAATATAGGAAGTATGTCAAAGCATGTATGATCTGATATAAAGTAGTGTTCTACTAAGGATATGAAGTAGTACAAAATAAAACAATAACACATGTAGTGTGTACAAAATTAGATTCCCCCAGGAGCCTCAGTGGGACTGGTAAGAGGTACAATGCCAAACATCCATGTTGTGTGTAAAGATCTGTGTAAATTTTGCATTCATAACTAGATAACAAGTGAACACACATGTGTATATAGTAAGGATAATGACATACAAATTATTTTTCTAACATAGTAAGTAAAGTGTACATGTAAACAAGTATAAGCAAGCAAGAAATGTGTAACCAAGATATGCAGTATGTCGTGAATGAGTTAGATGGAATGATATGCAATGTGAATGT
The DNA here is from genome assembly GCA_019776745.2 of Taxus chinensis. Taxonomy (NCBI): domain Eukaryota; kingdom Viridiplantae; phylum Streptophyta; class Pinopsida; order Cupressales; family Taxaceae; genus Taxus; species Taxus chinensis. The sequence continues at coordinate 220,065 of JAHRHJ020000754.1, forward strand.
GATAGGAGAGTATGCCCCCTAAAATGTGAATGAGCATGAGATGAGTTTCATTTATAAAATACCCCTAAATGGTCAAGAATGAACCATAGAACAAGAGTGTGTGATCAAGATTCCTTTTTTTTGACAGTGTGCACTAGAAAGATAGATCAATGAAGAATAGAACATAGACTGTGAATATGGTGTGTAATGTGAGGTTCATTTCATATTTAGACCCTTAGTAGTCGAGTGTGAGCCATGGAACCAGGTCATGCATCATAGTGTAGTGATGATACAAGTTGTGTAAGTATCAATAAATGTAGGATGATATGGTAAATATTGTTGTGAAGATGCAAAGTGTAATAGTCCTACCAAATGCAATAGACACCTGATAATGCTAAGAGGGGGAAGTAAGCATCTATTGCCCCCAAGTGTGTCAAGGATGGAGATTTATTTGGTGACATATAGTTATGTGTGGCATGTCAATGTGAGAAAGTGTGAATCATTAAGAATGATAATAAGAGGGTACAGCATAATAAAAATGTGAGAAGCAATGGTAGGACCAAAATTGTGGTTGATTTTGTGAAATGTGTAATTTAACATCAATATAAGGAGTACATTTCTTTGAAAAAAATATATTGGTTGGATTTTATGTGGGATTGATGAGCTACAAGAAGACTATTGATATGAGAATTTATATCCTTTGTTCACAAACACAATTATGTAAGGAGGTTTCTTAGTTGGACAAATTAAGTAATGCCATAGAATACCTTAGAACGTTAGAAGAAGTTTCATATTTTGAGAGGTCATTCTTCTTAGTTGGAACATGTTGCATAGGTGGTGCTTGAGTGACCAAAAAAGTAACATTAGAAGTGATAGCATGACGTTCATTAGTCATAGAAGGAGAATATTTAGGAGACCATTTAGATGTACCATTTGGAGATGGGAATATAATAGAATGTTGAGCAATAAATGAAATTAGACCATAATTCTTAAGATGGAAAAAATTTCACTTAAAAGCATAGCAATCATTGTCAATAAGTGCATTTATTCGATGATAATTGTAATATGGATGAACTTGATATTTGTACCTCCGATAAGGATGATAACTATGTGTATAGATGGAAATTTGATCAATTGATGAGGAAGGATTTGAGGAAGAATATCATGCTACATAGTAATGAGAAAAAACTTGATAGGTGTTGGTAATTGTAAGACTTGAGGATAACTGATATGAAAACATGTAGAATACATAGAAGGAGAATGAGATGTAGAAGAATAACAAACATGAAATTGAGAATCGTCCTTAAGATGTTGGATTTAATATTTGAGATATGTAGTCATGGATTGCATAGCCTAAAATTTATCTGGAAATAGAGAATGTAAAGATTGAATTGATTTTGGAAACGATACTGAGGGACATGAGCGCCTAGGAATGCGAAGAGGTCATCAAAAATATGATCGAAGATAGAACTTATTAAGAATGGTGTTTATCAGAATAGGGAGGCAGATAGAGTTATTTTGTCACATGAACTTCTTTTTGAAGAGCATATTTGCAAGATGGGTTCATTTGAATTAATTGATACAAGGGGACATGAGGAGCTTTAGAAGCCATGAAATAAGATTGGATATAATGATAAATATTAGGATCTAAGAGTGTTCAAATGATACATGTTCACCAAATGATTTAACAAATATTGTATTACATTAAACCCTAATTTCAGAGTAATGTATGATAAATAAATGATAAAGTTTAGAATTGACACAAGTAATAAGCTAATGAAAATTGAAACCCTATCTTTTGTGAGCTAAGAGAGGGAATGAGAAGACTTAGCTTAATTTCAAAATTGATCCTGAAATTATTAACTAGAAAACTAATGAACATGAAAGGGGTAAACTATCGACAACCAACACAAAAAATGCCTAGAACTGATCACAAAAATAAGCTTGGAATAGGGGAACTTGGACTAGGTCAGGGGTGCGTAGGCACTAGATACCTCTGTTGGGCACCTATGATTACAGAATACCTTAGAAACTAAATTTTTTGGTGTTGCTAGATGATTGGTAACCCTTGTTGTTGGTCACCCGTATGTTGTACTATGTTTGCAAGATTCTTCTATAACATACAAAGAGAAAGATAGCCTAAAAACCCTCAAAACACATCAAATCCTAACAATAAAAACATGTAAATGGGGATTCATACTAACATCAGTGGTCACCTGATAGGGTAAACTTACAATTGAGCATTGCACTGCATCTCAGAATCCATGTAGTTCTTATGCGTGTGTAGAGAAATCGTGCCCTAACAAGCTCTTGTGCAAGATACACTTGATAGCGAGAAATAACTAGATGTAGCAATGTAACTAGATGCATGGATGGAAAAATAAACTTCCCCTCCTATGCGTGTATGTAGAAAATGTAGTCCCTTGTCCCTTGAGTGAATTTTAAAAGGATTTTATGCTCTTTTGGATACAACCTTAGGTGGTGATATTATATGATTAGAACTTGGTGCTTTATCTTGGTCACATAGATTTGTATTTATATGATTCCCTTAGTTGGATTTCATAATTGAAAATAGGAAGGCTTACCCATAAGAAAATAAGATACCCAAAAGATGAAAGAGACCCATAAGAAGCAAGTAAGATAGAAAATGGTCAGGGGCACCCAGAGGGGATGATGGTGTCTGGGCTGGTGTGTTGGAATCTAGTGACATAAAAGATAAATAATTGAAATACCAACTGGGCTGCAAGGTGTGTAAAACCAGAAAGAAAACTTGAAACAAATTAAAGAGGCCAAAGATAACTATCAATTATTAATTTTCTCACTTAGGAATCGTATGGATAGTAGTATGTGATTAGGACCTAGAAATGTACCCAAGTGCGTGATTTTGTGTCTACAATAACAATTAATCATGTTTTTTTAATCCATCTATAGAAATTAGGAATGTATGAAGTGACCCCATATCTAAAAATTATCCCTAATACATTATTCCATCTCTATAATTTATGATTGCAATGTGAAGCCATATCTAACAAGTTTACATGTCATGTGAAGCCATCTTTATCAATTGAGCATGTAATGTGATAAAAATTTGTATATACTCATGTAAATATTTTAATGTGATGAGTTTTCATGTTCAATGTATCAAAATTACTATGCAAATGTCATCATACAGTGTAATATGAAGCAATGTATCTATAATTTGTAGGAATCTCATTAAAAATCCCATAGTATGACCTCCTTTATGAGATGACGCATACATAGGATCAATTATCTCAAAAAAGAGTTTTTTTTAGTCATGTAAAAGCATATAAGCAATAACATCAATGATACTAGCTATATATGTATTATATCAACTAATATAGTAGAAAAGTTTATATTTCATAAGATATTCTCCTTTGAAGCACAAAAACTATGTTTAATTCATAAGGCATAAGAATTTTAAGTACAAGTAATGTGTAAAATTTGGAAGGAATAATATGTTTAAGAACAAATGTATAGTATCATAAAAATATTGAAACATGTCATGAGAATGCTCTAATATAACATAGTAGTGATAAAATGAGTAGATTTATTACAAAAAATTACTCAATTTCCAATGGAACCATAATTATTAAATACTTAAGACACAAGATGATGCAACATGACATAGAAATACCATCATAAATATATATGATTGAAAATATGTGACCAACTTGAATAGTATTAGTAGTTAGTTTGTGTGTGCACAAACAAGTATGCAACAAGAATTAATATAAATTCAAGTGTGTCAGAAGCAATGATATAATTGTGACAGTATAGTAAAAAATGGTCTCATAGCCATGTGTATGAAATAGTGAGATAATAAATGTGTAAGGATGTTTGAAAGAAGTATCATATAGAAAAAAATTATATAATTGTTAAGTATAAAAACCAATGGGCCTAGTGTCATAATGTAGAAACTATGGTGTAGTGATAAATGTGAAGTAAGTAATGAATTAATCATGATGTATAAAAATGACTGTGCATGGATATATGTGTAATATAATATGATCTATTAGTTGAGAAATACAATGTCTTTGAAGTGTTTTCAACAAGCAATAATAGTAGTGAAATAAACCTTGGGGTGAGAGGTAGAAATACAATCAAGAAATGTATTATAACTAATACATTAATAATTTACTTGTCCTGCTCATTGTGTACAAGAATCAGTGTGTAATTAAATAAATATATGTTGTAAGATAAGTATGTCATAACAATGTGTGTCTAATGGAAATAACGTAACAAAGTTAAGTAATATTTCATAGGAAACTTCAATCCTGTCAAAATATATAACAAGTAATATGACATAGGATGTTCGTTACATTATAAGGATATATCTAGTAATGTATAATCAAAATAAAGAGGGTTATTAAGCACTCAAAATGAATGAAAACAAAGTAAACATGTAATGGAAATAATGTATAGATATCTAAGGTATATTATATTATAGAGCATAAAGCACATAAGTGTACAAAGAAAACATAGGATAAAGAACACAAGTTTACATAAAATGCAGAGTAGAAAGTATATCAACTCAAACAAGCATATAAATAAATCATAATAGTGATTTAACCTAAATAGTTAAATTTATAAGAGTGTAGTAATGGATGGTAGAATATTCTAATCAATTAGTTTCCAAGGATAATTGCAGAAATATATAGAATAATCGTATAACAAATCTAAACAATGATCAATGATAAAACAAAGCACTATTAATGAGGAGGATAGGACTTAGTTGATATCTTGGATTGTGTGTTGATCTAGGTTGGTCTGATGACTAGAAAAGGATGGAAACAAACTGAAAAATCTTATCTACTGAAACTATGATCTAAACAATTGCTTGGCCAAAAGCATATAATATTGCCCAAAGTTTACCCTCATTATGGACCTTTTTGTATGCTTTGTTTCCTCTATATTTTCATCTTCTGTAAATTTTTGTGCTTATTTTTTGCTTTATGTTATTCTCATGTCTGGAATCTCAACCTCTAATATTGTGTGATGTTCATTATGTAAGTGATCCAATCTTCCAAACCCTAGATGGTGAAAGATTCTTGCAAAATAAATTTTAGGTGGGTTATGGGCACCCCTATGCTCCACTAATGTTGTAACTACTCCAAACAGGGATAAAACCACATGTCATTCTCACCTAGCATGTGATATCTAGAAATTATGCAACTAAATTGATAACCATGAACTTTCAATAATGGGATTGTACTTAATAATTTCCCTATATTGACTTGAATTTGGTTTATGTTACTTATTTACTTGCATATTTGAGTCGATGAATTTTCTAGAATGAGTATGTAGAGTATTTCTATCTTAAGGGGGTCTTAGGATAACATTTTTTGCAATTATTCATATTCTTTTCTCATTAGAATGCTAGGTGCCAAGTAGATGGAATTCCCTCTTTAATGAGAGATGAATAACTTGCTTATATATTTGTTTTAGATTTGGATAAATCGAATGAGGATGACTAGAAGTTTACTAAATAGATTCAAATTAGAAAAAATGTCATTGGATGAATAGGGACAAAATTGGCTAGGTTATCCCATAGCATATGGATGTTATGGTCGTTTATATGGACTATGGTCCTTGATGCATGTGTGGGTTATTTGAAAGATATATTTGTAGTATGTAAGTGTGTAGCCTAATTTAATTGGTTAATATAACCATTTTACAAACAAATATGTTATGTGTGTAAGAAATAATGAGTGGAATGTAGCTATGGATAACATAATTGACCAAATTGAGCAATGTGTGGGACAGTTCAAGAGTGTTGTACAATTTTTTTGTCGCATGAGATGAATTACCAAAACAAGTTTCTACATTTACCCCCTTTAAGTATGGAATTGAAAATTGCATTCTTAAAATAAAATTCACATAAGTGTGTACACACACTGTGCCTTTGATCGGAGCACCTTTTTTTGTGCTAGGAATTTTTCTTTGTTTTCATTATGTTTTGTTTCTAGGATGAGTGCTAGCAGAGAAAAAGTGTCGTCAATGTCCATAGTATAGGAAATCAAAATTTAACATGAAAATATTAAATTTAGTGTGAAAATAGTAATATGTAAGTAGAAAATTAATACAAAGGAAAAAGTACACCTGATTATTTTGTGAGAGATGGGGACATAGTATTATCATGACTGTTTCCATGGAGATTTTTTGAAATATTTGTTGGAGCTAGTTTGAAGGACTTGGGGTGATCAATCCCCAAGTGGAATGTGATAAGGAGAATAAAAATAAGTATGAATGCACCTTGCATGGTGAAGAGAACTATATGGGCAGAATTCAAGTTGTTTTACATCCCTCCACACAAGTATGAGCAATAGGAATTCACTCCTACAAGGATAATCGTAACCTCGACACTTCCCAAGTCCCATGGATAATTTCCACTGGATATAAACATAAACGAAATTGATTTACAAATGATGGCACAATGTATTGGGGCAATTATACTTACACATACCCTTGGTGCCACCATAATATGAACTAGACCGCACATTTTTTAGTGAAATTGAGTAAATAGCCTTTAGAATTACCTGAGAAACTATACTAACAGAGAAAATTATTAAATCTCCCCCAAGATGGAATTGTATGGAATGGGCAATAACATTTAGACATTGACATATTTTTTGAATTTTTTTATCCTTGTATGTTTATGACCCAAGTTTTTAATTGATCCATTTTATGAACCTATGAAATGTATGATTTTTTAATTATTATTTTATTTCTTGATTCTGAGTTTTTGTGAGGGGTAAATATCACCCAATTGTTTCCCCCTTATTTGAGGTGCGTGATATGGAGAAATGTTAGTGTGTCCCAAGAAGGAGGAAATATAGTTGATGTGTACATGTGTTACAGTATGCTTAGAGGTGGGAAAAGGGAATGTGCATGGTGTATATCATGGTGCATACATAGTAATATAATAGAAAACTAGAAAAATGTTAGTAAAATGCAATAGAAAAATAACATAGTATATGTAAGAAAAAGCATGCAAGGACACACAAATAGAACAATATGGAAAATAATATACCATATACTTGAGACACCACTTAGTATGTCACAATAAAATTTAGGCATTCAAGGCCAAAAAACAACAATCAAGTAACATATGGCATTGCCCAAAAAAAAGTTAAATCACAAAGAAAGCATGTACAATAAGAAACAAGTCATATTACAAAGATGATGTTGTCTTCGAAGTAACCTGTAAAATAAATACTACACATGAAAAACCCATTAGCATGTTATAGTAATAAATAGTATGACATGATGTATATACTAAGTGAATGAGATAAGAGAAAGTAAGGTAAAAAATATTGGAATAATAGAACTTATATGTGAGAAAGTGGAAAGTGGATGCCCCCAATAGTAGTGGAAGAACTGGTAGAGAGTAGTGTCAACCATCTTACATCGTGTAACAATCTCTATGTATCCTACATCCAAATAAATATACTACATGAACACACATGTGTATATAAAAAATACATAGCATAATAAGTATCAATATTACATGATAATTAATGTGCAACATGAATAGTATAGGTGTGTAATAGAAAAAATCGAGCAAGAGTGATGTAAATAATTTTGAATGTTTGTAGATATTTGATTTTTTTTTTGTATTTTTAGGCCCCCTAAGGGAATAGATGAACACCTATTCCTTGAAGAGAATGAAGGGTGATCCAAAAATTCCAAAGGGGGAAATATTTAGATTTTTAGTGCTTTTAATAAGTAGAGATTTTACAGCCAAAGAGGGGGAGAAAGTTTCCTCCTAATTTTTGTGTGTAAAGTGAGGTTAAAGTTTGTATTTTCTCCCTTAACAATAAATGTAAACCTTTAAATGAAGTGTGTCATCGGGAAACAATTTCTATCTTTTATATCTAGATGGTACCTATTTGGAATTGCCTTGCAGTGGGAAATACTTGAAATTATAAAAATAGGGAAAGTAAGATGTCCCCCACCTATACCATAGGTGAATTTAGGTTGTGTGTTTCCCTTTCATATTATGTGTGGTTTCCCTTTCCAATGTGTGTGTGCTTTTGTTCATTCATGTCTGTTACTTGTAATAAGACTCTATATCCCAATGGATAAGGCATTGGTTCACATTGTATATTGATATTTTGGATTTCATTTTTATCCTTTCCTCACCAAGTTCAATCCAAAAAAAAATCTCCAAGTGAGATCCAAGTGTTTTCATGTGTTTTTTCAAGGTCAAAAATTCAAACTTGAACCATGACAACTAAACCCACATGTCAAAAAAGTTACAGCTCAAAAATCTCAAAAATCCTTTGGGACCGATATAAAATCTCAAAAATCATACAGAAGTGATATTGAAGAGTTTTGACATTAATATAACTTATTTTGGAATATTTAGGGAAGTTTTGGAGGCTTTGGAACAATTGCAGTGAAAGAGAGTTTTTTAAGGGTAAGGAGTATACAGTAAAAATCGGTACCTAAACTTATATAAAGGATTTTGAGAGGTCCATAAGTATTTGAGAGGAAATAAAGTAGTCATTAGAAATCTTAAAGAATCCTCTACATGATGAATTCATAAAATATTTCATGATACCTGATGGATTCCCATAGGAGCTCGGTTTTGGAAGATTCGCCTTGTTTTCCTAAAGAAAAAACATTTTGTAGAGAAAGATGTAGAATCGGGTCTTAAAACCCATCCCATTGTTATTTAAATGGTCTTAGGAGTAAAACTCATATAAAAATTTGTAAGAAAATACCACCTAGAGCTTCGGGAAATGTGTTCTTAAGTTTTCATATTTAATCATTTTAAGTTAGTTCACTGGCAGGTTTTCTTGTCACGAGTGTCGCATATGTACCTTTTTTCCCTATGAAAGAGGGTATAGAGGGGACATAGGGGAAGAAAATGTACCCCACCTCTCAACTCTTCCTCATGGTTCCTCATGTGACCTTTTTCTTCCCAGCAGAGTGCTAAGTCCATTTTCCCAGATTTCATGAGAAGCTTCCAAGTGATACCATCCTACCGAGGGTGCATTTTATAGTCCCTCTTGTCCTTCATTTCCTTAGTATGGAGGGAGAAATAAAAATTTCCCTAATCTAGCCCCTTCCCAAGTTCTCCATGTGACTAAAATATTACCCATCTAGGTGCCTAAGTATATTTTTCACATCTTCCTCCGCTCTCTCCCGGTTGTGACACATGTCATGATCTGGATGTGTAATGCCATTTTTTTTTTTTAATTTTAAAATTAAGAACAACTAAATATTTTAGATTTAGTGTATATTGCATAACTATATCTTGCAGATTTCTAAACAAACAAAACCTCCCAAATGAAGACATTGAAATAAAAAATAAAAAAAATCATGGGTTCATTATGATTTCAAAATGATAATCTTACAATTTTCTTGCAACAATGAAGGAAAAATTCCTTAGCAATTGACTTAAGTTTACAATAACATCAAATACAAAAGATAGGTGTTTTGCAAGAAGGTGAAAGCTTCACAAAGCCACATTTATTTACAAAATGAAGGTAATTCCCTTAAAAGATGAGGATGACCAAGAGGACCAAGATGGAAAGAGGATCCAACTATCTCCAACTTGAGTGTTCTTCCAAGGATGTTGAAATAAGAGACAAGGCTTGTTTACCACCCAACCAATAGGCATCATCACATGCCTTTCCCTGGTTAGAAGCCATGCTAGCCTCCCCGAAGCCCATGGGAGAGAGGAACAAACTTCCACAATGTGCACAAGTATAAATGGGATAAAACACAACAAGAAATACATAAGACCATTTAACCACTTAGACATACTACACATGATAAAACAACAACATGAGGATGACAAGGTAAACCTCACAAGGGGAAAGAGAAGAATTAGGATGCCCAAATCAAAGGTGTCCAACCATAGGAGCACTAACAAAAAACATGTTTACAAAACTCCTTATTCCTCCTAGTCATTCATCCTCCTTATTCCTCGTTTATGTCATAGAAATCCTTCTTAGGAGGATTTTCAAACCCAAAAGGGTTTCCTCACCAAGAATTGGGGAAAGGTTCAAGCCATATGAACCTTTCTCCCACCTCAAACCATATGAGGGGATGAGAAAGGACCTTCATGGCTTGACTAACAACCATGAGGTTTGAGAGGGAAATCCCTCTCTCTTCCTCTACATTCTCAAAAAACCATCAATCCAAATGATGGTGGAGAGAAAACAAAAGAAAACAACAAAGAACAAGCAAGAAAACTACATTCACCATACAACTTCACAACACATCATTTCACAGACATCATTTAATTAATCAAAGCATAGTTAACAAGATAAGCACAACTAAGAAAGAAAAGGGTTAAGAATCCTACCTCTACAATGCTTTCCAAGACTCTAAGATTTTCCCTTTGTCCAAGAAAACCTCCAAGCTCCCAAAATTCTCCAAGTTCTCCCAAAAAAATGAGCAAAGAAGACCCCTTCCTTCCACATGAGGAAGAATAAGAAGAGGAACCCAAAAGTTTCCTCACCAATGGGAAGGTGATAAGTGTCACCCCCTCTCCTCTCAAGATTCAAAGATTCCAAAAACCAAATAAGTAAAAGTAAACTCACCTTTTAGCCCTTATCACCAAAAATACTAAAAACGAAAATAAAACAAAGTGGAGCAACTTTTAACAATTACACACAAACCAACCATCTTACATGGATGGTGACTAAGGAGGGAAAAATGGGAGGAAAACTCCCTCCAAGCCTTGGAAATAAGCCCCCCTACCTATTAGGTATGGTCCAAGGGCCCATTTTCATGCTAAGGAAACTCCCAAACTAAAAAGGGGTCCCTAAAAATGCCCAAAATAACCCAATTTCGGGTTTGGCATGCTTGGGCACAAGGGTAGAGGGTGTGGGGTCCACCAAAGGTTCACATGTGGTCCCCAATCCCTTCTACCAACACACAAACACACTTACCCAAAACCATCACTTAAATTAAGATGAGATCATTAAACCCCTAAGCTAGTTTACTTATTAAAACACACCCTAAACATAATTAATTTTACAAGACATAAATACATTACAATTGAGGGTTCACCCATGGTGCCAAAATAAATATACCTATTCTAAGGCCTCAAACATTTACCATGGTTAAGACTATGCCCATGGGCCACTCGTGCACAATTTCATAGCTTCCTTGAAACCCATGCTCTCCTATACCTGTGACCTGCACACTCATTGCACACATTAACCACATATGTCCAATATAAATCATCATATACACATCACAAACTTAATCACCTTATAATGTCCTAACATCATTTTACAATTGATAGTGCAATGTATACAATTATACACATGGTTTGCCATGAATCATCCACAGATAAAATTACAACAACATACACTTAGGCTAGCATGAAATTACCATTATTAAATCTAGAAAACTATATCATTAATCAAATAGAACACAAGAACCAACATCTAACCAATAAATCTCACTATCATATAACCCTATTAGTGTCATAAATATCATAATAAATATATCAATATATGAATCTAGTCCAATTGGCGCTACGCGCCCAAAATACCATAATGTGCATGAGGATAAAATAACATTGTAAAATGTCTAAAATCTATCAGAGTCTCAATCAAAACATGTCTATGCATAAGGGAACCAACAGATAATTGGAGCTATAAAAATGTGGGCACTACAGGATGAAGGTGTAATTTCTTGTCCCTCTCATCCTAGGACATAGGGGATGAGAAAATTAACCCCGCCCCTAATTCATCAAAACCATAGTTTTAAATATAATTTTTTTTCTCACTTATAAACTTAAAATTAGACTATCATGTTACTTTAAAACTCAAAGGAATCTTATTTTCACCTCATTCTTTCACCAACTGATCTCAGGAAGCCATTTTTAATGCTATAAACACCCCAAGAACATGTAAAAATAGCATACATGATGATTTTTTTTTCTAAGGTAGACATGGATGTGAAAATGAATAAATATGGATAACTCTCAAACCTCCAGTTTAATTCCATTGAAATTTCCAGGGAAGATCTCCATACCATGCACCTTCAAGAAGAATGTAATTGCAAGTTAAATGATGCTCTAATTTTTTAATTGTAGAAAACCATATTTTTTCCCTAGAAGCTAATTTTTCAATTTTCAAGCATTCTAAGGGACAAATCACAATGAAATTTGGAGCACATGATCCTAGAGATAAGCTAAATCTGATGACAACATTTTTGTTACAAACAAACTGGGAAAAGTGTCGTTTATAATAATAGAAATTATCTTCTTCATTTAATTACTAATAATAAAAACTTACCAAAAATAGTAAGTTCTCTCAAATAAGAGCATTTGACAAAAAGTGAAGAAGCCAAAATAGGCCAAATAGGAAATTTTTCCTAAAAACGGAAAAAAGTACAAAAAAAAAGCAAAAAGCAACTTTCCAAAAATAGAAACTTTCAAAAATATCAAAGAAACATAAATGAAAGTATTTCTAGCATGTTATGGGTTTTAGAAGATTGAATTCAAGAAAAAAAATCACAGCTCATGAACCCTACTTGCTAAAATTATAAGGTCTTTGATTCAGTTGCAAAAAAAATTATTATCTTCATTTTCTCTCATCTTGTTGAATTTTGCAAGAATGAAGTTCAATTTTTCTGGTCTAGATCTCGTTTTGAACCTAGCATCATAATATAAATATGTGGGTAAAAATTATGTTTCTCATATGGACATAAAAGATCTAAAGAATCAAATGTTCGAAGGTCCCAGGGAACCGGTGGAAGACAAGATTTTCATGAGTAGATTGTATTTTGCAAGGGATCATCATGTGAATGTTCATAGTACAGATTTTGTTCTACTATGTGTTCAACACTATGATCTGGAATCAATAATCATAAGGGCATAAAAAACTCTATACCTTTAGTACACATTCCAAAGGGAATTTCACAATGTATGAAAATACCTATAGGAAATAACGTGGTCATTTTCATGAAGGATTTTACATCAGGTGAATGGTAAGAAACATAATCTCATCTCTAAGGCATCGCATTGGGATCATGGTTAAAACAAGTAACAAATCCTTCTCATGTATTAAAGACTTTGTCTAGGTATCAGTTTCATGAAGGATGTTTGGATGTTATCATTCTCCTAACATGGTAATGGGTAAAGAGGCCACACGATATTTTCAAGATTGGATGGCTCAGCTCATACTCATTATCCTTGAAGGTAATCAGAGGATTGACTAGGGATAAATCATAAGCAATAAGCTCAACTATCAATCTTTAGTTGGTGATCACTAGAAAATTCATAATGACATCATACCTAGTATATGCTCTTGTGAGTAAAATATAATTAAGAGGCCTAGCTCTCACACAACATGTTTCTCAAAGTTATCCATATTTTGAAAGGAACTCACAAATTAATCTGAAAAAAAAGACCATCACTTTTCAAGGGTGAATAATGAATTCACCATGTTTTTCATACGATTTTTGGAAGGAAATCCGGAGTTGAGATTGTCCCCTTAGGCTACAACATTGATAGAGAGATATGAATCCTATTTCATTCAATGTTATACCTTCTCTTACATAAAATTCTTGTGGTTTTACCTCATTCCTTATAGGCTTCAAATATACCTTAGTGATAATATTGTGATGTTTGAGCTTTGTAGGAAAATTTCTCATATTAATGGAAGACTAAATAACCATCCTATTGAGAAACCAGTATGTGGAAGTAGCTCCACCAAACGTAGTTAAGAATATTGGTGAGATGACCCCATCCTACTGTGAAATAATAACCATTCCTCTATGACAAGAAACGCGTGAGGGATATTCCCACTTGTTCAAATAATCTTTCACTCGTGTTCTTGCAATAAACAATGACTATAAAGAGAAAATTGAACAATTGGAAGATCGTGTAAGAAATATCTCCTCGTATGTTCAAACCTTCATGGATCCAAATGTTGTCATATCTCTCTTAACTGAAGAAGTCACTCCCATCACTAGCATTAATCTAGAATCCATTAGGATAATGCAAGGTAGGGCCAGCAAAAAATGGGTGATTAAATTCTTAAGAAAGGTAGTACCTTACTTCCAAAAATTCTCTCATTGTATGAATTCATGATCAACACTACCATAATGGTAAATTTGACCAAGGATGAGATTGAAAAAGAGAAAAAGCATTAGGATCAGGTATTTCCATTGTTAACTGAAATGGGATAAATCAACTCTTCTAAATTGGTAAGTATAAATGTGTTCACCTTGGCATTTGAAAACCTTTCTACAATCTAGTCCAGAACTATGCTTTCTCAATATGATATGCTTAATCATGCTCATGAGTAATTGGACTCATGTGATGAGTTCACTTCAAAAATGCACAAAAATATCATCATGGAAGTATAGAAACTTGGATTTCCTATTGTAAGTGAGAACACTTCGGTGAATGATCTCATGAAACCATTTGAAGAGATGGCTTAGAAGGAGGTAGGATACCCATTCTATTTCAATGAAGAAACCCTGGAATATCTTACAGAGATCATATGTGTTATTTCAAACATGGAAAATGAGCATCATGTATGGTTCACAAAATGAAAAATTATCAATGCCACCTCCAAGAATTAGCTCAAAGCTCTAAGTTTTGTAAACATTCCTCAAGAAGAAAAGGTTACGCTGGTAGCATCTTGATTGAGCAAGGAGTTCAAGAGCATCAAGATCTTTCCATAATCACTCTCTAAAAGTCCTTCAACAAGTACATCATCATCAAAAAGTGCATTATCTTCTTTTGAGTATATATCTTATCTCTTCTCTCTTTCCTACCCTCTCATGGTCTATTTCTTCCTTAGGGGATTCACTTTTCACTTTTGTCTTATTCATGAAAATGTTACCTATATTTGAATTGTTTAATGAGTTTCCTTGAGTTAATAAAAAATGGGCCCATTTTTTTTTCTAGGAATACAAAAGGTCACAAGTTATAAAGGTTAGTGAAAATTCATTTTGGGGGTAGGTGAAGAGTCATTTTGAATTCTATATAATTTTACAACTCCCTCATTCTAAAGGGTTTTCAATTTGTGATTTTTTGAGTAGATAGCTAGTTCCCTACAAAGAACAAGAAAATATAGCATTTCATTTATTCCCTTTTCATATGTTCTCTCTCTCTCTCTCTCTCTCTCTCTCTCTCTCTCTCTCTCTCTCTCTCTCTCTCTCTCTCTCTCTCTCTCTCTCTCTCTCTCTCTCTCTCTCTCTCTCCAGCTTTGTGAATATATCAATCTTGCGAAAAAAATAAGGGTGTAAATTTGTTGATAAATGAATGAATGAGATTTTATGTTCATGGTTCTTTTTATCTTGCCATAACTATAAAAAAAAATCCTTCTAATTGTGTGTTGATAAACTCTGGTTAATACTTATAAAAATCTGATTGAGCCTATTTACAGGATTAGCCACCCCTCTCTCAAAATTCTCACTCCTATATCACGTTTCTAGAAAATTCCTCCCTTGCACGAGGTGTAGTAATTTTCTACAGTTTCAATGGAGTGTTCCTATGTTATCCCTGACCTATTGGTCAACCAAAAAGTGTTTTTATTTACATATAAGAAAGGGAGCCTCCCCTTTTCCAATCAGGAGGGACATAGTCCTAGAGCGTTGGTGAAAATCAGCTAATTTTTCCTAATGACAAATCATTTTGCTAACATAAAGAATAGGACAAAAACATCTCATTGTCTCATAGCTTTATTTTTTCACATTTAATAAGAATGGGAGCAGCCTCCCATTCTTCCTATTAATTATTATTTATTTTTTGGGAGAATATGAAGTTTTTCACTTTCATGAAAAATAGGAGGCCTATTAATCTCCCTTAGAAACAATATTACCATTCTCCATCAAAATAAAATAAATAAATAAGAAGAATCAAAGGCCTTCCATTATTCCTTAATGTGAAAAATCAAATCTATGAGTGAATAAAAAATTTCTCATCCTCTCTTAACTTTTTTTCACATTGAGGGAGAATGGGATGTCTCACATTCTCCCTATGGATTATTATTTATTCCTTTAAAGTGGATAAAAATTAAAAAAAGGATGAATTTTCAGTGAATAAGTTTCATACCCCTGTTCTGGAGGCTAGCGGCTGCTAGGAATGTTTCATACCTCTGTTCTGGAAGCTAGCAACTACTAGGCATTTTTCATACCCCTATTGTGGAGGCTAACAGTTGCTAGGCATTTTTTATACCCTTGTTCTAGATCCTAGTAACTACTAGGAATTTTGCACACCCCTATTCTGGAGGATAGTGGCTACTTGGCTTATTTCCTACCCCTATTTTGGAGGGTAGCTACTACTAGACATTTTTCCTACCCATGTTTTGGAGGTTAGTGGCTACTAGGAATTTTTAACACCCCTTTTCTGGACGTTAGCGGATCCTATGAGTTTTTTCTACTCCTATTATCATGGCTTAGCAGTCGCTATCCTTATATAGCTTAGCGTCTACTAGCCTTATGTAGCTTAGCGACCGCTAGCCTTATGTATCTTAGCAGCCACTAGCATTATGTAGCTTTAGGTACACTAGGATTATGTAGCTTAACATCCACTAGCCTTTTTATCATTAATGAAGGAACAATGCACATACTTAAATATACACATCTTCTAACAAAGATAAGGGAACTAGATCCAAACACAGATGCAATGTAATATAGAGGAAAATGTCATAATAACATAGAGGGATCAGATCTGAACCATGAGCATTATCAAGAACACAAGGGTTTTGGCCCACAAACATAATAGAAAACACACAGATTAAGATCCATCGACTCAAATATTTAGAACAACCCCATTGTATTAATTCACCAACATTACAGTAGCCAATCCATCAAGAAATCCATGAATGGAACTAATACATCAATAGAATTTTAATACTCTTCCTACAATGGTTTCATCTCAGAGGTTACAGTAGAGATTACCCACATATTTTCCTAGTTCTCACTCTCCCACTCTATCCCTACTATCCACACATTATCCATACACACACTATCCATATGCCTCTTTTTTGTTTCCATGTAAATCAATACATAAGAAGGGACTCGAAGGAATCTCCTCTAACCGCTCCATCATTACCCAAGAACATGCCAAATGTCATCATGTCTTTCCATACTCAAGTATCCTCAGCATGCAGATGCCAACTAACCATAACTAAATCCACTTTTACAACTCCTAATCCTTTCATGATAACCATAATGATACCCAGGAATATTCTTTCCTTGAGCTGCAAGTCTTCATATTTATCTTTATCTATAACCGATTCTGGTCACCTTTCCACATGTTCCTCTATCATGACTTTATCCATGGTCCAAAAAGTGACTAAGTCCTGAACCTGTTCTTCCTAGGTGTGAACCTTCACGCCTTCCCAAAATTTACTTCCGCACGAGCCTTCACACCATGCTATCATGTGCCACAAGCCTTCATGCCTCAGGTACTTGGTCATTTTAAGGGCTCAACATCACCCCACACTAGCTTGATTTCCACCCACAAAAATCCTTCATGCTCCCACAAAACTTCATTGACCAAAAATTGGCTAAGGAAAAAAGAAATTTATATGCCACTACCACCTAGAAGACCAACTGGAGTAACTCAGGGAATTCTACATCTATTTCCCCTTTCAACTTTTTCCATGCCTCCAGCTCTGTCAAAGCTTTCCCTAGTGTCCTACAATGCTGGGTACTTGGTCTGGTGTGATCTCTTCCACCTTCTCCTTCAGCTCCTGAATCACCACCACTAGCTCCACACAAAGACACTCGAACTCATCCATACATTTGGTGATGGAGTCCCCTGGAGTTCACCAATCCAGAACTCTAATTTTTCATGCTTGGTCTTTATCTTGTCTTTCTATGCATAGTAGTGTCAACAATCAATTGTGTGCACTTAGATTTGTTTGTAGGGACCTTATCTTATAAGGATTTGAGGTTTACCTCCTCATCTTTCACCCACACATCAATGATGGGCTCACATTTATGGTAGTTGTTGAAGCCCCTATCTGCTAGTATATTTGCTTCCTTGAGTTGGGTGAGAAAATCCTCCAACTCAGTGATCCGGGATCCTACATCAATCTTGTTGTTTTCTCTTTCCTTGGCGAGCTCCTCAACGGTTGGCCCCATTCCATTCTTGATGTTGGCTAGAAACATCCCCACTAAGTCCTCCAGATACTCCATTTCATCACCATAGTCTATCCTGGCTTGGCTCACCAGCACCAGACATTATCCCAAGATACTTTTAACTAGGGCACCAACTCGATCATAGGCCTCCTTGGTTCATGCCTACTCTCCTTTCAATCCTTGGCATAGTCTTTGTATCTCCTTCTCCTTCCCTTTCTTCTCTATAACCAGGGTTCAAATGGTTTCCCCTGCATC
This sequence comes from Taxus chinensis, assembly GCA_019776745.2. NCBI lineage: Eukaryota > Viridiplantae > Streptophyta > Pinopsida > Cupressales > Taxaceae > Taxus > Taxus chinensis. Next base: position 238,395 of record JAHRHJ020000754.1, read on the forward strand.
TCCAAGCTATGTTGTATAACTTCTGAAGACATATTTTGTAGTGCATTGCATGCCTACTCATCAATGAGGTGGTTTGAATCCACCACCTTATATGTCACCCAAGCCTTCTTCTTCAAGTGAATGGTCTCGATGTGTGATCATTGACCTCAAATTTAGGCTCCTCAGAATGACAATATAGGTTCCAGCTTATCATCTTCTTCGTTCTAGTCACAACCCCATCTTGATTCAACAGATCCCAACCATGTAGCTTTTATGGGGAAAGTGTGCTTTGGAACCTTGTGTGTAGTACCTTTGCAGGGTCATCCACAAAGTCCATGTGAGGAGACATGGGTGTCCACTTCTTCCTTGTTTCCTTATGCTTTGAGCATTGTTTCTTTGATCCTGGAGTGAACCCCTTATCCTCCCTTATGACAAAGGAGTCCCCCTTATTTTCTTCCTCCTTTAGTTTGGTGGGATGGGTAGGAGAAGCCTCTCATGCTGGAATCTCCTCAGGTTCCTCCAAAGAATGAGATTTCTCCTTGGTGTGTGCATCAACCGGTACCTTGGTGTCCACCTCATCCCTTCTTTCCTCTTCTTCCTTGAGTTCCTCTCTGAAGGTCATGTTATCTCCTTCTAAGCCCATCTCTCCATTTCTGAATTGGAAACTTCATGTACCTTTTGTTTCTTCTATTCTGGATCTTCCTCTTCTGACAAGCTCAACCTCCTCACCCCACTTGTGAATCCTTGGTGCTGCCTTGTTGTGAAGTTCCTGCCCTCCACTGCTACTTTGGCATGTATAAGTACTTCCTCTTCTAGAAGTGTCCAAATTTCCTTCACTCTCTTCTTCTTCTACCACTTCTCCCTTTTCCTAGACCACTTTCATTGGTGGGATCAATGCTTCATGTGGCCTTAGGAAGGTGGAGTCTCTAACTTCCACCTCAACTCCTCCCTGTGTCTTGGGGTGTAGTTGTACAATTATCCTGTGGATGTACCCATTGATGATAACATTGATCTGTGGATGCAGATCCAAAAATTTAGGCTTCAAGGTCTCCACATATGCTATGGCCTTGAGTCATACCTGTAGGTCATGCAGGGTGTGAACATCAACATCCACTTTATCAACATCAAAGGTCAACTATGTGTGTCCTTCAACCGGTTGATGGCACACTTCATGTATTTAGCAGTGAATGCAAATGAAAGTTTGCACCATGGCCCCATTTCTCCTTTGGCCATCATGAACCATGCCAAACTGAAGTGTTGTGTAACAGTAAGCTTCACCTGGTCCCCAAAAATATGTGGCACCTCATGTGGGATGTGCCATTCTTTTCAAAAGATTCATGTAGTCTCTCATACCACTTTTTCATCCATGCCTTGTAAGTGTTTGAGATGGACCCATCACAAGTAAATTGTGTAAACTACACTACAGGAGATGAGTGCACCGGTGGGTGAACCCATATATTTCTGTATGGCCCATCTGGGAGACCAATTTCCCATAATACAATTAACAGGAGTATGGACCCCACGTTATTTTTCTCCTCATTCATTCTGCACTCGCGCCTCCTCAATGATACTACTTACAATAAATTAGGCAAAGTTTTAATGTGCCCTTTTAGATACCCTGTATGTAATGTACAAGAATCTCTTTCTGATATCCATCCATCTCTCTGATGCACCTAACTTACAGCTGATGAGTCAAGTTGTGCAACCCTTAATGCTGGGTCCGGTAGATCCACAATAACTTGAGCCCTTCCCCCTTCTCATAGTTTAATTATTTTTCCAATTCCTCCACTTTTGCAGTGGCACCTAAATCGAGGGCCATATCCTCACCAGTGTTTTGTAGGCCCATTACCCTTCTAATCAAATGCTCTGTAATCCTCATCCTCCTCCCCACAAAGTAGAAGAAGTCCTCATGTACCCGTGACATTAACCACCTAAAGAGTGGGGTGGGTTTGGCAAAAAATGGAATCTCCCATAGCTGTAAAACCCCAGTCTTCTACAATTCCTTTTGAACTGAGTCATCCACCCTAGGGTTTCCGAGCTTGTCCACCCCTGGAATGTCCTTTACTAAATCTTCCCACATTGACTTGTCATGTTCATCCGTTATGTGGTTAAATTCACTAATTTTACATATGTAAAGGTTTGAACTCCACTTCTCTACCCTAAACACACCTGGAAGGTACTACATTTCCAAGTATGCCTCAACGGGTTCCTCCTTCTCCACCACTGGTTTCTTATTCCTTCCCTTCTTTGGTGCCATCTCTGTTTCATTCTTCCATGCCCTAGGTGTTTCTGATTTTCCCCTGTCTTCCCAAACTCGATGAATTCAAACGCTTCTCTTTCACGCAACCCCTTGTTACTCTACTATATTCTCCTCCCCTTGCTACATCGCAAGATCTTACCACAGTTGGAAAAATTCCACAGGTTTGTGAAAAGTACCTCACTTCCTTATCAAACCCTCATCGTACTTCAAGCTGAGAGCACAAAAATTTTCTAAGGAAAGGTAGTTAAAATGACTACCTTCACCCCCTATTTATACTTTTTCATAACCTCGATGTCATTGACCCACACGTTTTTTAAAGTCACTTTTTAATAAAGTAATTTTTCCACTTAAATAAACTTCCATGACCTTCCTTTGCGTTGCTACAGTCGTAACCTTCTGGCATGCCAACACTACTTCACTACCACAGACCTCCTTCATGTGCCTTACCATATCAAAGTACATAACCTCTGTGTTTTCCACCAAGTAGTCTCCCATGGTGCCGCCTAATCTCATGTTACACTACGTGACTATTTCTCCTCCACGTGGTCTTCAATTATCTTCATTTTCCTCAAAACACCTCTCATACAACATGAACCAATTTTCTATTTCACACCAATATTCCAAAATGATTTTTCAGTCAAATGAATCTCCCTAAGAAAGGTGCTAACCATTTCAACAATCCACCCTACACAAAATTTATGTGCATTCCTCTGTGCATGAAACCACTTATGATGTAATTAGCTACTAGTGCACCAATGCACACAACACAGAATGAAAAGGAAAAGCAAAAGCAATGAATGAAAGGAAACACATGTAATGGAAAGTGCATTAAGGGAAATCCTAAGCTACATGGAAATACTACCTTATTTACAAACACACAGAAGACTTATTTATAGTAGGGATTCAACCTACTCCCATTAAAATAACTGGGTAATTTTGTTCCATCCAGTGCTTTTAACTGGTAAGTGCCTGAATCAAGTATATATGATATAACATACAACCCCAACCAATGCACTTTGAGTTTCCTAGGATGGTGCAAAAACTTAGAATCATATAGTAGAACCATCTGCCCAACCTCAAACTTCTTGTTCTTAATATGATGATCATGCCATGCCTTCTACCATTATTTCTCCGTCTTCTGACTCCACCTAGCAATGGCTCTCCTTTCATCCAACATCATAAGTTTATCAATGCACTCTTCTAATGCTTTTTCATCAGCTAATCCTCCTGCACATGTAATACGTAGAGGATGGTAACATGAATTCCATAGGAAGAACTACCTCCATGCCAAACATTAATTGAAAAGGTGTGGCCTTGTTCAAACATTTATAAGTCATGTGATATGCCCATAGCACTACAGAGACTTTTCATCCCAGTCCCTCCTTCCAACATCACAAATCTTAGTTAATGTGTGGCTCAATATCTTGTTAAATGCCTCAATAGTTCCATTAGCCTGAGGGTGATAGGGTGTAGTTTTTTGATGGGCCACCATAAACTCTGCCAATAAGATTCTAATAGTTTCATTAAAAAGTGAGTACCCCTATCACTTGTTAAACTCAATGGGCATCCATACCTGTTGATTATATTCTCCCATAAGAACCTAGCTATTGTTGCCGCCATGCAATCCTTTGTAGGTGCCACTTCTACCCACCTTGTAAGATAATCTGTGCAAGTGATAATATAACGTGAACTTATCCTACACGTGGCTGGGGAAATAGGGCCCACAAAGTCAATTTCCCATTTTTCAAATGGCTCTGCACTAGCAATAGGTCTTAATGGAATTTCATCTCTCTGACCTAGCTTACCAAGGCACTGGCAATGGTCACAGGCCTTGCAATACTCTATACAATCCTTATAAACCATTTCCCACCAAAGGTCTGACAATAGAATCTTCCACATGGTAGCATTCCCTGCATAATGACCACCCACAATGCCACCATGAGCTTCCTCCATGATTGCAATGTTCATGCTCTAATACACATCAGCGCTAGACCTCATCATGGCCTAGCTTGTACAATTCTCCGCTAAACAACATATAAGGTGTGACTTATAGCTAACTACTTCTTCTCCAAAGCCTTCATTCCTTTTAGTGCACCACACCCATTTGCAAGAAAAACACAATATCCTCTAAATCAGCGGGTGCGTGCTGAAATCTAAAAAAATGTGCATATGACATTGTGTCCTCAATGCTCTGTGCATCCTCTCCTGAGTTAATCTATGATAGATGGTTAGGTCCCAAATTGCTCTTTCCTAGTTTCATGATGACCAAAAATTCAAACTCTTGAAACAATAAGATCCACCGGCATATGCACCCTTGCAAAAATGGGCTTTTTTACCAAGTACTTTAGCACCATATGATCTTTGTATAAAATAAAAAAGTAGCCTAACAAATATTACCTAAATTTATGCAGTGCATAGATCATCGACAATGCCTCGCACTCTATGGTAGTATAATTCTCTTATTGGAGTTAACTTTCTACTTGCAAAACACAAGGGGTGATCAACAATCCCCTCTCCAGGTTGTGCTAACACTGCTCCTATGGCCATACCTGATGCATCAACATGTACATGAAATGGCTTGTCCCAAGAGGGAAAGCACAAAATGGGTGCAGTAGTAAGTTTCTCCTTCAAGGTGTCAAAAGCCACCTGTTGCGCCTCACCCCAATGGAATTTACTTTTATGTTTCAACAACTCCTCCAATGGTGCATGGAAATCTTGGCATAGCCTTTGATAAATTTCTATAATATCCCTTATTCTCTAAGAATCTGTGCACCATGCTTTGACTGGTAGGCTCCTCCAACCCTAAAATAATGAAACTTTGGCAGGGTCTACCAATAAGCCTTCCTTACATATAATGTGACCGAGTAATGTGCCAAATGGAGTAGCAAAGACACATTTCTTAATGTTCAGGGAGATACTCAACTACCTACATCTCTCAAACATCAACCTCAAATTGTCAAAATGATCTCTTACTAACCCATACATCGTCCAGTCATCTAGGTATACTTGTAGAAATTTGTGGATGAAGTCTTGAAATGCATGTACCACGATGCGCAAAAACATAGAAGGCATTCTTAAGCCCAAAGGGCATAATGGTATAGGAAAATATTCCCCACTCCATCATGAAAGTGGTCTTCTCCTATTCTTCCTTCACAATTCTTACCTGATGATATCTGGAGAATCCATCTCTGAAAGAATAGATCTCTTTCCTTAGGACACCTTCTAAGATCTCCTCAATAAAATGGGGTTGGAAAAGGATCTATCACACATGAAGCATTTAAATCTCTATAATCAACATAAATCCTTATCCTCCCATCCTTCTTGATACTAATTACCATTGGGCTCACCCACTCAGATTCTTCAATTACCTCAATGATACCTGATTCTATCATCTTATCAATTTCCTCCTTAACCTTTGCATGTGAATTTGGGTTCATCCTGTAAGGTCTCTTCCAAACTGGGTGCGCACCTTATTTTAATTTAATCCACATTTCCCCTAAAGAGTGGTGAACTCCTTTAAGCTCATGGTACCCACATAGGAACAAATCTTGGAAGTCATACAATAGCTCAACTATTTTTGAAACCTTCTGGTCTGACCAGTAATCTCTAATGACAATTACCTTTAGCTCTGCTTCTGTACCAATGTTAACCTTCTTCATTTTCAAGGGCTCATGGTAGGCATGCACTTTCTCATCCATTTTTTCCAATACTTTGTGTGTACCCTCTGTATGGTTAACATCCAAATTTTCTACTTCCTCACCATCTATCAAGTATACTAACTTACCCTTTTCTTTCTCTAGGAAAATGTGCTCAAGTTGTATCTCCTCCATCTCTTCTTCTTTTGGTTCTTCTATGAAGTGCACCCCCAACTCAGGTTCTCCTAAAAAATATAGGATTTGGTCCTCATCCATGACACTATCTCCCAAGGTAAGGTGTTTGACTACCTGCAACACCTCATTCACTAATGGCTTAGGAGATTGATACTCAAAAGTCTGGATAATATCTGTCATTAACTCTTGTCAATTACCCATCTCATGGCGTAACTCTAAATGGATATACCATGCACATGCATAGCCCTACAAGGTGGAATAGAACTTATGCACCCATAGTGAGGGAGGTAAGGCTTCTGGGCCTACCATCCAGGCTCTCTCACATTCTTGGACGTGGAATGAGGTGGAATCCTTCCCATGATAGTCATGTATTGTAGAAGGTGCATTGCTCTAGAGAAACCTCACAGAGAACATGATTCTCACTTTGTGCCACTCTAGAAGATTATCTCGATGGGTCACCCACCAACGTGATGTTGTTCCACGCAAGGTATAAGTAAGCATATTCCTCCTTTTCTGTCTGATAGGTCCATTGTACCTCCATCACACATAGAAAGACATCAGGGTTACCCTCTCCAGTGTAACTAGGTAATTTCCTTCCTCCTAGGTGCCTAACTGAGTGTGCCCTAGTGATGCGAGTCACAGTGCCCTTCAATTGTCTTCCAACCAACTCATAGGTCCTATGTGCCCAATTATCACATGCAACACTAGTTGTATCACTCATGGACTGAGCATCTTCCCATTGAATGACTCCTTCTCTTGATGGATGGATAACCTCAGGGTCTCTAATGGTGCACACATAGATTCTATCCAGGTCCTCTTCTCCCAAAGGCTCTACATAGGGCACAGACTTCCCATCCATTAGTGGAATAATGATGTGCTCCTCTTTGTTCTCAAAGCTTATGTACCCTTTGTTAAAGTGCAAGTCAACATTATTCTTATAGCACCAGGGGCATCCAAGTAAGGCTGGAAAGTTATCTTCCTTGGCAAGCGCTAAGACTTAAAATATCCAGTAAAATTTTCCCCTTGGATGGTTATGGATGCATCCTTCAATACCCTGATGGGCATAGCCTTTGTCCTATTTTCCATGTACAACACATTTGAAGATGGTTGTAATGGGGGCCTCCCCAATCTGATTCCATGCATCTAAAGTGAGAACATTGACCTCAGCACCCGTGTCAATCAAATGTTTCTCAAGAGCCATCCATCCACAACTACATTCAATGTGATTTCTTTTTCATAATCAATACTGTGAGGGGGCAAGATTAGCATGCAAGACCTACCTCTCACGCTCACCTCCAGTGTGCGGTACTTTTTCTCTTAGCCACTCTCCTAATAGAGGGATAATATTCTCCTGGCACAACATCTTACACACTTCTCTGACCTCATCCATGTCCTTCTGAGGGACCTCAACATTTTTTCCTGTTCCAACTTCTGTGATTTCTCCTTCAAACATTGAATCTCCCCTTGCAGGTTTCTAATCACCTCCATGGTCTCTTGGTAAACCTCCTTCTGATGAGTTAGATCAGGATATTTCCCATGTAATACCTCTTCTCTTGTAATGAGAGGCCTTTTCTTTGGTATTTCCCTTGTGCATGTGGCTTCTACCCACGTAGTTACTAAGACAGGTTCCAACTTAGGGTCATGGCTACCCTAGGCATCCATATGGATCACTCACTTCACACTCACCATCCCCTATGCCCTTGTCCTTCCTCTGGTTCTGGCTCATGTGCTCATATAACTCAAGGTACTCCTCATACTTATGCTTCTTCCTACACCATAAACATTATAACAAATCTGAACACTCGTGCTTGTAGTGTTCAGTAGATCCACAATTGTAACAAGTTCCATGGGGAAATTCACTCCTACCTCCTTGACCACCATGACCTCTAAATCCTCCACAAAAACCTCTTCCTCGACCTCCTCCATCTCATGCCCTTCATACTGACAATGACCTTCATTTTTAGAATTGTTCCCAATGATGTTCTGGCACACACCAATATCAATGGCATCATGGATTTGGTCTATCAATCAACAGTCCTTTGTATCATGAGTCGTAGATGAGAAAATCTTACAATAAGAAGACACATTCTTGTGGAGCGCGCACTGTAACAATGGGCATCTACTTGGATCATGATCTCTGTGACATATTTCACAATCCAATGACACAACATGCATTGAATTTTGTGGGAAACTGTCCTTTGTGTGTCCTTCTACCTCACAATTTGTGCACCATAGTCCACTACGAGTCTCATGAGCTGAGTTTGCAGATAATTTCTCTAGCTGCTTCACCATGGTAGTGATCTGTGCTTCTAAAAATTGGCTTACTCTAGTGTCAATGCTTTTGATGGCCTCAACACATGTAAATCATCCTCCAAGGCCTTGCATGTGGATCCATGAAATTCTTATGGGAGTGCTCATCTTGAAAGGTGTTATCAATCCCCCAATGAACCATTCAGCATGTTGTGAGGGATGGATATCATAAGACAACTTTGACAGAAGAGTCTTAAAGCATGCATCATACTCCCACACACTCTTTTCCATACCTTGTTGAATCTCCTTCAATGTGTTGATGCTCTTTTTCTCAAACTCGGGAATGTGGAATTCCACCAAGAATTTATCACACAACGCAATATAATCCACCATTGTCTGATGTGGGTCATACTTCTGATACCAACTATGTGTGTGCCCTTATAATGTAGTTGTAAAATGACTTGCCTTCCACTCTAGGGTAGTGATACCCTTAGCATGCCATAGCAATTCACACTTGTGTACATGCTCTGTGGCATCTTCAACACCCTTGTAATCAGGTAAGTGAAGAGACATCTCATAAAACACCTGTTGATGGTGTTGTGGTCCTTGTCCACTAGATCCAGGACCTTGATTCCCTCTTGTGTTTCCTCCACCACCAGATCCACTAGATCCACTAGCTCCTATTCCTTTAGATCCACTAGATCCTCCTCCCATTGTAGGTAAGGGGCCTGATGGAGTTGCACTCTATGTACCCACCATCGCGCTAAATTGTGTGCCAACAGTCTGTGATGTAGAACCACTTCCAGACATGATACCCAAACTTTGTGTACCCACACCTTGCCCAAATGATGTGCTAGATAGGATGCCTCCAAACACAGGAAATGTATGTGCTACCATAGAAGAACTAAATGAAAAATTATATCTACCAGGTGTCACTTGACTACCAATACCAACACCAACTGGGTTAACAACACTTATCTCAGGAATTGGAAAACTAAGCACCAGGGTTTGGTCACCAGGTGGGCTAAGATGCATGCCTATGGCTCTCCTTTCTCCATATGATGAGCTCTCACCAGAAGCCAAGGGGGTTTCTCTCCACACTTTCCAAGATGGGGTAGCACAAACTACTCAGGTCCCACTCCCTCCACGTGAACCTCGAATCCTTCCCACAACATCTTCCTCCATAAATCCATCACTCCAACAACTTCACATTGTCTTGCCAACTTCCTTTCTCACGCTTCATTATACTTAATCCACCTCTCTTCTCTCTCTACTTCTGCCACAAGGTCTGCCATCTCTCACCACACCAGCTTCCATGCCCCATGCCTAGTGGGAAGTTAGCCAGCCATAGGAAATGCCTCCATACTTAGAGTGATGATCAAGATCTTAATGGCTAATGACATAACATGCAAGAATGATCCTCTTGGCTCCTGCAAGAACTCAAACTCAACAATCTCTGGGAAATAATACGTAGAAATCATGTATTCCAAGGTATATCTAGTCAACACTCCACTCCACCAATGATCAACAACACGAGTCTAGGTCAGATCAACATCATGCAGCCTCTGATACTCTTCTTGGGTCCAAACACGAGGTCTATAATACCAACTCTTCCTTGATGCATATGTTGACAACCATTCATACAATTCTACTGGAAAACAACAAAATAATGTCTCATAGAGCTCATGATACAGGTTCTCCTCTACCCATTTATGTGCATCAAACTTAGGTCCAGTGTTAAATCACTGAGAAAACTCATCCTCCATGCTTTTAAGTCAAGTCTCGATGTTGTCCAAGGTCAAGCATTATGTCATCACGCACCATTCTCACAACTTCAAAAGAGGTCCAGCAATGGAACCAAGATGTAGTCACTTTTTCCACCCACTTAAATCCCAGGCACACCGACATATCACCCATCCTAACTGGGTGCTCACCCGAGGAGCACATAGGTGTTGAGCCCCTCCTTTATGTGATATTTGCAATAATGTTTACCATTAATGGAGGAATAATGCGTAGAATTAAATATACACATCTTCTAACAAAGATAAGGGAACTAGATCCAAACATAGATGCAATGTAATATAGAGGAAAACATCATAATAACAGAGAGGGATCAGATCTAAACCATGAGCATTATCAAGAACACAAGGGTTTTGGCCCACAAACATAATAGAAAACACACAGATTAAGATCCATTGACTTAGATATTTAGAACAACCCCATTATATTACTTGACCAACATTACAGTAGCCAATCCATCAAGAAATCCATGAATGGAACTAATACATCAACAGAGTTTCAATACTCTTCCTACAATGGTTTCATTACAGAGGTTACAATAGAGATTACCCAGATATTTTCCTAGTCCTCACTCTCCCGTTTAATCCTTACTATCCCCATTATCCATACACACTCTTTAGACACTATCCATCTCCTCTCTCCTTGTTGTCATGTAAATCAATACATAAGAAGGGACTTGAAGGAATCTCCTCTAACCACTCCATCATTACCCAAGAACATGCCAAATGTCATCATGTCTTTCCATACTCAAGTATCCTCAGCATGTAGATGCCAACTAACCATAACTAACTCCACTTTTACAGCTCCTAATCCTTTCATGATAACCATAATGATACCCAAGAATATGCTTTCCTTGAGCTACAAGTCTTCATATTTAACTTTATCCATAACCAATTTTGGTTTCCTTTCCATGTGTTCCTTTATCATGACTTTATCCATGGTCCAAATCAGATTATTTATTTTTTTAGATTGAGGGGAATGGGAGGCCTCCCAATATCCCTAACAATTATTGTTTATTTTTTATGGAGAATAAGGAAGGTTTTTAATTTTAGGTTAATTGTGATGCCTCCAAATCTCCCTCATAGTGAAAATATTCTCATTCTCCTTGAAAACTATCAAAACTATAAATAAAGAGAATGTGAGGCCTCCCATTCTCCCTCCATGATAAAATGCAAATATGAAATAGAAACATTGTAGCTGCCACTAGCCTTATGTAGCTGTAGCTGCCTCTAGCCTAATGTAGCTTATCCGATCACTAGCCTTATGTATCTATTTTGTGTTGGCCATTCTCCCTACAATGAAAAACTTCTCATCCTCCCTGAAAATAAAAAACAAATAAGGAGAAAGGAAGGCCTCTCATTCTCCAATAACGTAAAATAAATTGTTAGAGAGAATTAGAAACCCCTCATTCTCTCTTATTTTTTATTTTTCACATCAATAAAGAATAGGATAAAATCATCTCATTGTCTCGTAGATTTTATTTTTCACATTGAGTGGGAATTGGAGGTCCTCCCATTCTCCGTCATCTATTAATTTTTAGGGTGAATAGGAATTTTTTCACTTTAAAGGAAAAAAGAGGCCTATTAATATCCCTTAGCAAAAAAATTATCATTCTCACCTCAAAACAAAAGAAATAAATAAGAATAATGGGAGGCATCCCATTCTTCCTTACCGTGTAAAATCAAAGCTGAGAGTGAATGAAAATCTATCTGCATTCTCTCTTAACTTTTTTTTCACATTGAGGGAGAATGGGATGTTTCTCATTTCTCCATATATGGATTTTTATTTATTCCTTCATGGTGATTAAAAATTTAATGGACTGCTACCCTTATGTAGTTTATAGCATTGTTATCCTTAGTTTATTCTTTGTTAGCTTTGTCTTCGACAAAAATTGTCAATTTAGCCTTATGTAGCTTAACAGTTTCTAGCCTTATGTAGCTTAGCTGAACACTATCCTTATGTAACTTAACATTTTCTAGCTAGCCTTTATAGTAGCTTAATGACCACTAGCCTTATGTAGCTTAGTGGTCACTAGCCTTATGTAATGTAGTGTTGACACAAAAAATATAACTATTTTTAGAGCTTAGTGGTCACTAGGTAATACCTCAACATGATAAAAAAAAATTTAAATCATATTTTCCTATGCATTCTAGGGATGAAAAATCAATTTTTAGAGCTTAGCGGTCGCTAGGTTATGCCTCAATAAGATAATACTTTTGATACTCATATTTTCCTATGCATTTAGGGATGCCAATTTTTAGAGCTTGGTGGTCACTAGCTAATACTTCACCATGATAGAAATGGGGAAAGCGAGAGGTACCTTTCTACCTCAAAATTATTTTTCAATATGAAATAGAATTATAAACATCCCATTCTACCTTTTTGGTTTATTTTCCTCTAAATTTGAGAAATATTGTTGCTACTATTTTTTTAAGCGAAAAAAATACTTGGATGCATTCATTAATTTTTTGTGGTTTATTTTCATTATTTTTTATATTGATATAACTTTTATTCAAATGTCTCATTTTTATGAGCGTTATGGTAACACTTGGTAATTTGTTTTCATTATTATCGATATTGAGATAACTTTGTTTAAATGTCTCATTTTTAGGAACAATATGGCAACACTTGGTCAACTTCCATTTGTAGAAATACCACTACAAAAAGTTGATAGAGAGTTTGAAAGAGGTATTTTGGATGAAGAATGGTTTGTTGAAGTACATAAGCTAGATAACTTCCATGACAACTTATGGATGTTTCAGATGATAGTTAATGATGTAACATAAATTGGCATGGTTATAGCTACAAAACCAATAAATAAAGATGTGATCAAGGTTCAAGTTGAGAGAATTGATAACATCACAAGAAAATGCTATCTTTTGGAAATGGATCTCTATGTGGCCAACTATCGTAAAGATTTAATGAAGAGGTCAATAAAAAATGCAAAATATTCTTGTGTTGGTTTTGGTTGGAATGCAGTTTCCATTCCCAACTGATAGAAATAATAAGGAAGGTGTGGCTACATCACAAGAAATATATAGAGGTATGCTGCAATTCTTAAAAGGTTGTATGGAAAACCTACAACATCTTCAGTTCTTCTTCTTCTTAATAGAAAGTCTTCACACATTGGAACTAATCTTGCACTTGTTAGAAAAATGACATATCACAAGTGATCATATTTATCTTCATTAGAGGTAGATATATCTTTTTCCTCTTTCAAGGAGATGAAAAAATATCCAAAGAAAGTAAGTTGAAAAGAAAGCAGAGACTCTCTTTTTAAAAGTGGCTTTGAACTTAGTGAAGAGGTAAAACATTTCTTGTTTGATGAAAAAGTGTTTTCTATTGATGTTCAAAGGTGTGAAATTGCACCTAAATATATTCAATTTAGAAAGCTAGATGAAGATGAAGTTTCAAAAATAGTGGCCTCAATGATACAAAATATGATTACAAACTCCTCAAGATGCAATACTTCTTCCTTTTAATAAGATTACAAAACACATTGTTGAAATTATAATAGAAGAAGATCTCATGGATGAGAACATTAATTTTTTATTAGTTCCCAAAATAAAATACTTGAAAATCCCAAGTATGTTGATGTGCACAATCGCTATAAAATGTGAAATTCTAGAGTCATGGCCCATAATGTTCCATTAAGTACAATATATGTTATTTGTAAGTAACAAAATCAAGAAAACAAAGTGTGGGTTGAGACGGTTTATTGATAATATATCTAAGGCAAGGGATCTATGGATAAGTTGTGGAAGACCCAAACATCCAGGAAGGGGAAATGAACAATCAACAAAATGGAAGGTGTGTATTATAATTTTATTTTAAATTTAAATTTATTCAATATTTATAGTTAAATAGAAATGAACACTCATGCTTGTAATAAATTTAAATGTAGAGGTTCATTAAAAGGTGCTTAGATATATTTGAAATAGAAAAAGAAGAAAGTTTGCATGATAATTTGACATTACTTTACTTACCTAATTATATTTGGGAAAAGTGGGAATTCTTTTTGAATTGTATATATTGGGTGGATTAACATGTTCGCCCAAAAAATACAACCACGATGAATTAACAAAAAATTCAATAAAACAATTCTAGTGCTTTTTTAAGTGTATATGTTGGGTTGATGAAAATGAATTGGATTGCCTTGCTGATGAGATATATGAAGGACGTGTTTGGTTGAGGAAATTGGTTGACTCTGGTCAAAGAGCTGAGACCATTGCCAATTACTGCAAAATAATTAAGGAAGAAAGAAACACAAAAGAAAAAATATTTGAATATGTTTGCATGAAGGATGGTGACAATTGTACAAGATATTCAATGTGTTGTAAAAAATGTGGTAAAGGCAAATATGGAATTCATAGAACCCATTTGGCTCAATTATGTCACTTAATTGGTGAAGAAAAAACATTCTACTAGTGCTCAACAAAATTCTCAAAAGGGAAAATAAAAAATTCACAAAGGAAAAGAGAGTGCTAAAAAAGGAATGAGAAAATTAGATGAGGATAAGGAACCAAAAATACCTACAATTGTAACACAAAAATTATATTTGTATATTCAATATTTTCACAACAATACTCTAGTCAAAGATCCAAATATAAATCATTTTACTTATTTTTTTAGTTTTCCATTTGGAATTAGAACTACATTAGAGAATATTTTTAGTTTATCTATGCTTGCTTATGATATTATTGTTATAGATACCTGTAATGTTATTACTGATGTAACGGTAAACAACCTTATTGACATGTTCACATTTTTGGGAACAAATGCAAGTAGATGTGTTTGTGTGTTTCTGGTTCCAATTTTAAAAGTAACAATTGTGGAAGAAGTGACGATATATGACAGAGATGTTAAGGAGAAATTTCCAGAGATTGATTATGGGTGCTATAGATTGTATACTTCCCATGGTTTTGATGGGTTTTCAATACTATGTTGTATTTATGAAACTCATAACCACGATGTAGAGGAAGAAAAAAATAGGCTAATTTATATTGGGAGCATAATGAAGATGAAGTGAAAATTCCTTCTTGTAATGATCTTAGTATTATTGGGTCAAGACATCCATTCCACTCTGAGAGAATGGAGCATTTTTGGAATAATTTGATTAAAAGGTTTCACACACAAGAGAAGAGCAACATTATCTCCATTTATAGATGAAATCCTCAGAGGTGATTTGTGAGGATCATGTTGGAAGCATAAGGGACTGAGAAGGGGGGGGTGAATCAGTACCTACAAAGATATTTTAATTTCACTTAACAAGACCATACATTCATCCATTAGATTGTTTATACAACATCCATAATGATGTGTGCTTATTAAGATTTGTAATATCAACCACAAGAGAAAGAAAGTAAAGTAATCAAGACAAGAACACCATATGTAAGTGGTAAACCCTCATGGGGAAGAAAACCCACTGAAACTATGCTTATATTACACAAAGAAAAGATATTTAGTGAAGCACAAACTTCACAAGGAGCACCAACCCCTAGTTTAGTGAGGCACCAACCCCACAAGGAGCCTGAACCCATAGTTGTAGTAGAGCACTAACTCCATAATTTAGGATAAGCACCCACTCTACAAAGAGGATACAACTCCCTAGGATGACCAAGCACCAACTCAGCCACTTGAATAATGTTTGATCTTATGATAATTTGCTGCTGCCACAACTAATGGAGATCACCTAATTCAAGTTCACAAACCCTAGCTCACACACTAGGTATTCAATCTCTCATAATCTTGCTCTTTCTTCACTTGTATTTTCTCTAACCTCTTGGTCTCATTTCTTAAATCATTCATTATTCTATCATTCTCTTCCTCATATTTCAAATCATGCACACATACTTGCAACTCACTCGCCTCTAGGTCTCACTTCTTCCCTCTAAGAGTACTAGTTCAAAAATCAACCCAAAACATCACTTTTATATGATTTTATTTCTTCTAACCCAAGGAGGTCAGTCATACACATTTTATTAGACCAATTAATCACTAAAAATATCCCATAAATTTTTCAAAACAGCTACAAGTGACCCATATGGATCATCCTAGCAAAAACACACTTTCCATACACCAAAAATCACTAAAACACAGGGATTGGGATGCCAAAATTCTCCTCATTCCAAAACCATGCTTAGTTAAGATCCCATATTAATAAAAAAAATGAAATTTAAATTTAAATTCATACATGGTCGAAATGTTTCTCAAGCACTCAAATTATTTCGTTTAATGGGACCAGTCCTCTTTGTTCATCTCAAGATTGATATTTCCTACACCCTTCAACACCCTGGAATCTTCATTATGCCACCAAATCACTTAAACTCAAAAAAAATGTCATGTGACCCCTAAATGGAAATGGAAGAACCTTTAAAATAATTATAAGTAATTTATAATCCTTGACTTAATCACCTACTCAAACCACAACCACTTTTGTCTTCACTAAAATCAACCTTCCAAAAACATTGTTTCCAAAGGTTAGATCATACAAATAATTTAATACCTCCAAATGGATTCATTAGATGAAAAATTTATCCATATTCTCGTCCAATGTGATATAAATCAAGAACCAATCCATCTCATTCTTTAAACAACTCCAAAATTTCACCAAAACACATCCCCTCCTTACTAGAAAAAAACCTTCTTGTCTAAACAATGACCTGGAAACCTCATAAAAACTCCTCATCATGAAAAAAAAATTATATCATGGGAAATATATTTGAATCCTCTTTCCAAAACAACTTTAATCACCTCAAAACTCTACACGTAGCTCATATTATGCTTCATTTTACTAAGACTATTGCCTCAAAATTGCCCTTTTCAAACCTAATGGCTTCAAAACTACCCTTTGAAACTAGTAAACTTAGAATGAAAAACTCACATACATCACATAATGGAAATTTAGTACCTTTTTAGAAACTTTCTCCTTAAACTGAAAAAGAAACTTGTCATTTTTAGGTGGGTCCCACATTGACCACAATCTATCATACATTTCTGGAAATATGGAAGAGTTTATGAACCAATCAAAATTTTTTTGATACAATCAAAACTGGGATTTGCAATATGCTCCTAGATAGGGTTTAGCTAGGGTTTCAAACCACTTTAGCTTCTTAACTATCGTTCATAAAAATGTGAACGATAAAACCACCTCAGTTATTTTTTTGAAAAATTAATAACTGACCTAATAAGCTATACCCAAAAGATCTCAGGTCCCCATGCAAAAATCACACAGTCTACAATGAGCATGAGAAGGTCCAACTTTGCTATAAAAACACACTCAAACCTACAAGGTTTCACCAAAACTTGCATAACTTCAACAAATGTTCTTCATATTGACCTAAAACTTGGCATGAAGCACCATCACAAACATATATAACTTGTGCACTCTCACCATATATCCAATATTCATCTCAAACTCTCTATCACAACAACTTACATGTGTTAAATTGTATGTTTCTCACCTGTAGCTTCCCAAGGACCTCAAATATGCATCTGAATCTTGAATTAGACCTAAAACTCACCATAAACCTCAGGTAAACCACCACCATGCTATAACCATGATCCAACAATAACTGATTAGGTCCAAATATCACTTATCTAATTCATTTTACATGCTCCAGGGCTAGAAACAAGCCTTGAATGACCTGACTCAACAATGAATAACCAATCATGACACAATTCATGACCTCATGATCACTCATGAAACATAACATATATGGACCATTAATTACCTCATGACAACTTCAAACCAGCTTGGGAAGAGCTCAAACATGACTTAGGCATACTCAACCATGCACCAGGAAACTGACTGAACTCAACAAAACTTGACACTTCAATCAACATGCATGACCACTAAATAACATCACATGGAGACTCATATACATCACCATGAAACCCTTTTCCATCAATGGGGTTGACATCAATGACAACACAACCCATACAATGGCCAACAATCTCCCCCTTTTTCATTGATGGTAACCATCATTCAGAAACATTGATGGCAACCAACAAGACAATAACACTAACTCACCTTAATCCATGTTTTTGAGCCTTATCTCCCCCTTTTCCATCTATGAAAAATTCTATAAAGACTACAAGTACATGAAAAATGACAAAAGAAAAACAAAAAAATGCACAACATTGACTTACTTGACAGAAGAAGCTCCCCCTAGGAACTGAATTGATCTCTTCTTTTACTCCAACAACAGTATATAGAAGATCCTATGGACCAGTAAAAAAACTCCCCCTGAGTAGATAGCCTCATTATTTTGGTCTTCAATTCATGTTCTATAAACTCTTCCTTGTGTATACCATGCTCAAATAATCACGCATTCAAGACATCATAGCTAACTATACTTAAATTTTATGACCATTTTATCCCTGAATGATAACTTTTAGTGTTTTCTTCCTCATAAATTTCTTTTCACCTCTTCATATTGAGTTATAATCCATTTTCTCACCTTCCTTGAACAAGGTGAATCCAAATTCCTCTTATCTTGATGAATAATCAGACCTTGGAGAGTTACTAAACTACTCTTCTCTCTTTGACATGTTCTCTGACTCCAATTTTTTCTCATCTAGCCTTGAAACATGCAATACTGATAGGAAATTATAGACCTTTAGACAAGAAACTTGTGACAACATTTCATATAATACTGAGATAAGGTTATCTGTAACTTTAAAACATTTCTTATTTTCATCCCATACCTCTAAAATTTACAATAATGCTTAACTGATAGACCAATCACATCATGAATCATTATCACTAACTTCTTGACAACCAGGCTTAACCTCTCCATAGAGCTATCTACATCCATGTGAGATAAATATAAATTTTATACCTTATTATTCTTTACATGCATGCTTGGATCCTACCTTTCCTTAGCAACGTTTAAGGTTTTTAGGCTCTACTGAGATCACCTTAGTTCTTTTGAACTTCATAGTCTCTTGTATATTACAAGATCCTCATCATTTAACACACTTCACATTCTACGTATTGTATCCTGTAGGACTCAAAAAATGTTCTTCCTCCGAGTTTGCATTGTCATGAACATAGTCACCTAATTAATCCATAGTACATTCATACTGTAAAAGCTTCATACTTTTTCTCCTTGGAAATACAATCCCCATAGACACCATCTTCAACTTCGACACTTAGAGAGGTCAGAACTAGCTTCACCTACCTCAAATTACTTATATATACTTAGTACAGTCACTTTCATAGTCTACACACTCTGCACAAATCTCATTATAGACCTTAATTTTATTTTCTTAGACTAGTACAAATGGAAATTGGTTCATTTTCATCTTCTTTGAGCTAGATATAACCAAACCTTGCATTTAAACTTGATTTTGAAATCTCCTTCTAACCTGTAGTAGTGTATTCATAGTACTGTAGGGTCACATTTTGGCACAAAATGTATAAATCTCCAGTCATAACATACTTTTAAATTCAGATTAGATGGTATCCAAATTGGTATTAAACAATTTCTCTTCATTTAGAGTGTTAGACCACATGATTGTTCATACTCAAACATTTGAGAAAATCTCTTGACCCCTATAGTATCAACTTGTCTTCAAGGAAAAAAATGTTATAATTCTATAGGTAATCACATCTGATAAATAATCAAGCCTTAATCCTTTTACTCATGCATAATCCACCTAATCATGGAGAAAAGTGAGCTACCCCCTCAACCTTTGAAAGCATACTCACCACAGTGAGACTTCAAGTAATCCATGACATTTTTCACTTTCATGTCTTACAATCCTCTGAGAGTCACTAATATCTTGATCAACATTTCTATCTTACAACTATCTTCAACATGACCTAATATATCATTTCATTTTATCTACTTATTCTAGAACATTGTGTCAGATCTCATCTTTTAGGTTTGTTCCTCATCATATTTCTATTACTCATAGGCATCTTTCAATGTACATTTTCCATAGCAAGAAATCCTTTTGCTAATCCTATAGCATCTCAAACTTTGAAGACTTTACAACTTCTTATTGGTACATTATAGTCATTCCAAACACCTTGATGAAAACATATTCACCTGGGTTTACTTTCATGATAATTCTTGACATGACACTTTGTCATCTGAGTGTGAGATTTCAATCTCCTTCTCTAGTTCTTCTCTCATCACTAGAATCATACAAAGCTTATGTGACAGAAATTACTAGGTCTTGCAGACAAAAACCATACCTGATTCATCACTTTATTGTCCTTGCACTTGATCACACATTCTTTATACCAGGAGAAACAATTTTCCATGCATTTAATAAGCTCTCATAAGGTTTGTAGCCTTGACATTTTCTTGCATTCACAATTATATATTGACCACTAGAAGACATTTCAAATCATCTAGTAAAGCCAAAAGGATTTTGTGAAGATTTTTTCAACATTTGTACACTTTTGAACACTTCTGATAAAGGTCACTTGCTCTTATAAATTCTCTGACAACAAATAACCTTTTCTCAAGTTGAATTCCTCCAAGACAATCACACCTTAATATAGATGCAAACTAAGAACTCCAACATATATTTCATATTGATCCTTTCTTGACACAGTGAACCATTTAATAAATCATCATGTACATATTCATATGAAGCACTTAGTGCTTATCACAGACCCCTCTCCTTTGCACCACACTTGTGGCTTCATAGAAAATTTTATCAAACTTTTCTGATAAATGATGGCCATACTTTATACTTACATATCCTTGATATCTGTGGCAAAACCCTTAAATGCATTTTGTGAAACCATTCCCTTTGTCATTTTATTCATGTGCCGTATTCATTGAAGCTCGTAGTTCTTATCACAGACCCCCTCTCTTTGAATGCACTAAACTTGTGAGCTTCATAGTTTTCTCAAATTTTCTTACAATGATGATCATACCAATAACTTACATACCCTTGATATATGTGACAAACCCTTAAACAAATTTTTGAAAACATTCCTTTGTCATGTCATCTTCATAATATTAGGAATGACGTAATTCCTTCAGCTAGTAATGGAGGCATACTCATACTTAAAGAAAACACATAGCTTAAAGAACACAAGACTTAATGAAAGTTCACATGAACTCAGATCACACTTCTACAACACATGTGCACACTGTATCAAATAGTATAGACTATGATAGGCTTGAGAATACTTGAGAATACTCCTGAATATAGTCCTTGATGAACCTTCTTGAGTAGGCTTTATACATTGTCTAGGTCATATCTAAGAAGTCTTCCCAAGACCATATAGTGTATTTACAAAATCAATTCAGATTAGCAGTTTGAATAAGAGGCACAATGATAATGACTTCAAATAGAATATGTCTTACTTAATACTTCCAAGCAGACAAAATATATTTCCTATCACAGATTACCATCAAAGACTCCTTCAATCTATAACAACCCATATACATGAGTTCATAATTAACCCTTAATACAAAACTTTTGCAATTCTCCAAATCTCCTTTCATTGATGATAGTAGCTGTATCAATGTATTAGTTAGCTATGCAAAGGGAAGTTGAAAAAAATAACACCTTAGTAGTTTCAAAAGCATGAACTAACTACAAAAATATCATCATAGATAAGAGCTAAAAAACACTAAATACCAACATGCAATGCATTAAAATTTTGAAATAGAAATCAAACTAATATGCTAAGCATTAGAATCTCTACTATTTAGATCACCAAAATACTAAATGAACCTAGATAGATCAACATGGCAATCAAATTGGTGTATTTTTTGATATTAAAGTGTTTGGGAATAGAAGCTCACCAAGATTATGGCTATAAGACCATTTTGATTATCTCCATATGACTAAAATTTGAGAGAATGGATGCAAGATGGAGAAGCTATTTCCAACAATGGAGAATGCTCAAGATAAAAATGCCTATTAGTCTTCACTAAGGTGAAAATGAGGTGTAAGAAGAAAGGTAAGGAGGAGGGTTCGTTTATATAGCTTTCTACATCTTTACATGTGGGATAAATAGAAGGTTAGCAATTTGATGGATGTGGGTTTAAATCCCAAAGAGGAAATGAAAAGATATGCATGTTTAATAAAGGATGTGCACTTTCATGGGAGTTGAGAGGGGTTTAATTAATCAAATGTGATTAATTAATAGGTATATGATAAGCTTGTAGAATCTATTTAGAGGAAAATTAGTATGATTTCAGGGATGTAGAGGGGAATTTGATCCAATAAAAGAGTGATTTATTGATTTAAATAAAGGAAGTTAATTAATTAATAATTTTTAATTAATCACTTAGAAGGGGGACTAACTAATGAAAGGTCATTAATTGGCATCTGAATTGGATAAGAGGGTTAATTAATTAACAAATGTCATTAATTAATGAATAAGAAGGGAATGTTAGATAATTAGAGTAAATACGTTAATTATTATGGAAATGATGGGAAAGAGGATAATTAGTCACAATTTTAGTATTAAAACTAAGTGTAGGTGGATTTTAGGTGTCTACATTTTCCCCTCTTTGGGGTGGCGTAAGTGACACCACTTCAAAGATAGTAGAAAAGTATAGATACAAGTAAATTTTGAAGGGTGGAAGAAAAATTAGTAGAATGAAGGATGCCCCCTCGAGTGTCGATGGGGTGATGGAAGAGGTCGATTCGATGATTGAAAAAGAGGAAGGAAATGGATAAAAAAATGAATGGTAGGGGGGGATAAAAGGTGATCCCTATTGCCCCAGGTGTTGATAGAAGAAAATGATAGGAGAAAAGATAAGGAATGAAGATGAAGATGAAGAGAATGATAATAGCTTTCATCCAGTGATGTAAAAACAACTTTATTTCATCATTTTTCTTTATGATCTATGTCATCGATCCTTTATTAAAAATATATGCATATGAAAAAAGTGTACTCATAACAATGAAAAGCCATAATTCAAACAATTTTCCATTGCTAAAAACACTAACTCAATGGAACATACAAAATGTTAATGTAATACAAGTAAACAAAATATTCCTAACTACTTGCAACATACATAATGCAATGCAATACTCAGAAAGTAAACAACATAACCAAGATAGTTGAAACATAAATTGTTTTTGTTATCAAGCTTCATATTCTGACCTGTTGTGAATTAATGACAAGGGTTAAAGATGGTGCCCCAAAGAAAGGATACATGTAAGGGGAATAAAAAAGGAGGACAATGGGTCCATGAAAAAGCAATCATGCACTATGAAAATACCCCAACAACTCATTGTTCCCCAGGGAGTACAAACATAGTAAGAAAACCAGCTTTTGTTGATGGAGGTAGATCAAATGATCCACGAGTCGTGCACAAGAACATGTGAAAACCAAAGAGATATGTTTTGTAGGACAAGTTTTTGATGTTTGAGTATGATGCATTTGACACAAGCTTCAATTTCATTCATGCTTTTTACAATTTTTGAATTATTTGAATTTTTTTGGATTTTTACAAAGCTTTTTTTTTTTTGAATTTTACCAATTTTTTGGAATTTTATAATGATTTTACCAATTTTTTGGATTTTTTACAAGTTTTTCTGAAGCTATGGCAACAGGGAAAATGAAGATGTAAAGATGCCCCCAACGAGATATGAGAATATACAAGGGAAAATATTTAGGCATATATACAAGAAGAAGATATGGTGGATCAAGGCCATGAATGGATAGGTTCAACATGATGGTGAACTAAAACCAATGAAGTGATAAGAAGGAGAAAGCATGCCCCCCAAGTGGAAGTTGGCCAAGAAACATATGATAGAAAAGAAGTAGAAGATTATTTTATTAAAAGGGGACAAAGGTTCCCATAAACATGGTAAAAAGGAAATCTTATACACATGGATGTTCTGAACAAAGCAGAATAATAGAAAATGTTATGAAAGGATATGGAAAATATAGCTAGAATCCTGGCGATGAAAAGTGATTAGCCCAAAGGCACAAATCATGAGACAAAATAAGGACTAAAGTAAGAGTTTGAACAAGGTCCAAAAAACCTGGTAACATACTAATCCTGTTTTCTCATAGAGATCCAATGTGTGCACATGGAAATTAATTACTTCTTGAAGGGAATATTTTGATAGACAACAAGTGAAGACACACTAGCCAATGTGTAGGAATGATTTATTTTGAAAGGTGATTTGTGAATGGAGGGTGGAAGGAGATTCGTACATTGCTCCGCTGCCATCCATACGTCCATAGCCTCAAAAGAGATGTATTTGATTCTAATCACAACATTTCTCTACTACTAGCCAGGCATCCATAGCCCTGGTAGAGATATTGGAAATACCCCAAGAGAGAGTTATACATTCAATTTTCTGATTTTGCTTTTAGCTTTTGTTTTTTTATTGATTTTGATTCTTTTTCTTTCTAAAAATTTATTTCAGCTCTCTCGATTGTTTTGATAAGGGGTTAAGAACCACTGATGGCTTGATGGAAGGATGTGGAAGTGATTGTGATGACGGACATTGGATAGTGTCAAAAAATATGTCCAAAAGTTCTTCACAACAAGTTTATTAGATGTAGATAGTGATAGGATCTCTAAGAGGTCAGTCATTCTTTAATTTACCAAGGTGATAAAAGACCAAGGTCAAACAATACCATAGAGATAAATGTCATAAAATGAGTGTGAATAGACTAACCAAAATATCATCAAAGGGATGAATATGGTGGATGACTTGTAGAGGAATATGAAAGAAAGGAAAGAAAGAACATCCATGTGTATGTAATACCTAATTGCAATGTTTGATCTTTGTACCTTTGATTTTTTTATAATTTTTTGCAATGTTTTAATGTTTTCTCATTTTTTTTTGTATTTTTGTATTTTTTTTAGATATTTTTATTTTTGGGAAATTGGGACCAATAATGTCACTTTTCTTAATAATATCCAACAAAAATGTTTGTAATTTATTTGATAAGGGAGACTAGGAGTTTTTTATTATCAAGAGTGATATTATCTCCAATCTCAATGGTCATGGTGAGATCATACTCAATAAGTGAATGTGACTTATATTTCAACATGGATTTTATATGTGAGAATCTTGAGTTCCCTATCCATAGGTTTATGTACTTTACGCCATACTTGATGGTTACATTGGTGTGCATTCTTGAATCATGTTTTATTTTTATCTTTGTGGTTGTTTAACTTGTTGGGAGCTTTAGAGCTCTTTGGAAGTTTTTATCTTAGCTTGATGAAGAAACTGTTTTGGGTTTCGTATAAGCTAATGCATGATTTTGTACTGATCCATGAGAAGTAGGAAAAGAAACATTGAACAATGTTATGGGATTGATGATAGGATATGTTATAATGATGGTGGCTTGCCACAGTTGTTGATATAAGGCTATGCTATTATGGGCAACACACAGATTGAATACATTCAAATATTTCTTTATTTGATCTCTGATCCATCATTTGGAAGAGAAGGCTACTGAAGGATGTTAGCATCCAAGGACCTGTCTTGTCTTAAAGTCTCAGCTACTTGCGTGAGATCTGATTTGGATATAGAAGATGTGTGGGCTACTTGGATCTTCCCAATCATCGAAGTGGAAGCTAAAGTTCCCCTACATGGAATGGAAGCGTACTAAGATCTGATTATAGAAGATGATTTTTGCATTGAGTTTTTTTCTTCTAATTTGGGCTACTAGTGACATGTCTCTCCTCTGTTTATGTGGAATACATTTGATTTGGCTACTAGAGCGTGACTTCAAGTCAAATGGCAGAAGCAGAGCTACCAGGAGGTGGTTCGGTATAACAAAGATAGGCATGGGATACTAAGACCTAACCCTAACAATTGTGAAGCAGAGACCCAGGAGAAGTTGGTCCCTTTGCATGCGTAAGGAATGAGGAGGTTATCTTTTATATTCTGCTGTAGATCAATATATTCGACTAGGATTGGAGAATGGAATAAACAATATGAAGGAAAATTCATGCTAAAGAATTTATAAGATCGTCAGATCAAAAAATGAAGATGTACTAGTCTTGCAGTACCTAGTGGAATGTAGAATTTGAATCTAGAAAATTTTCAAAACATTTAAATCTTAATCAGATTACATGCCAGAAAGTGGAATTGCTTTTTCTTCACAAAGTATCCTGAATGTCATGCATCGAGAGACCTTACTAAAAAAGAGACTTTTCTATAGGGATTTACCTGTGCAACAAAGGGATTTTTTACTTGAAAAAAGATGATAAGCATTTTTTGCAAAAATAAGGACAATAAAAGGCTAGAAAATCCAGTGTGACCTCTTAGTAAGCCGCAAATGTAATGAAGATGGCCAGTGACACTTATTTTCCACTTGAATCTTAACTTACTAGGACCTTGAATTCCTCAATTTTGGATTTGAATGTTTATTTTAGATTTTTGTTCTTTCAAATGTGTTCAATATTTTGTCTTCTAGATGCTGAAAATAAATTACTCTAGAGCAATTGTTTGCTAAGTAATTTTTCATTTGAATTGATCCTTACAGTGGACCAATTCAAATAAGATGGTTAACTTTTGAATACATTGGAAACTTCTCACATTGAACCATGTGCATTACAAGGTCATAGGTGGTGCCTAAATGACATTTTCAATAAATGTTTCTTGAAAATCATCTCAAGTATTCATGATTTCACATTATCCCATGATGAAAATGAATTTTAGTCAACAACATCCATTGGCATTGATTTGTTTATTTGAGAACAATTGAATGATTGGCTAAAGGGGGTCATCGACATCAAAGGAAACTAACAACTAAGAACATGATTACTAAGATTTTTAGAAGTGAATGTTCAATGAATCTTAAAGATTTAGATTTGCCATAAGAGAATTATGGAACTTGATACCTACCTAAAATTGTGAAGCAGAGAATAACGATAGTTGCTAATTGTTGCGAAATTTTAGGATCTCATCACTTTCATACTGATACAACTCCTAAGCATAAGGATCCAAAAATTCTTCGACTAGGATCTGGTGAAGTCATTTAAACACAAAAAACTAAATTCTTGCTAAACAGATATTTAAATAACATGGTCAAATCCAGGAAAAATTTTACTATAATATCAGACCTATGGTATAGTCTAAATCTTCAAGTTTTAATACTTACAACATCTTTAAATCAAGTACATCATTAGTTAAATGGATGCCTTTCATAGTAAGTTCATAACAGCTTCGAGAGATAAAGGATCTAAAAGAGAAGTTTTGTCCAATTCACTCTTTAAGTAAGACTAGGAATTTGCCACAAAAAACCAACAGTCATGTTAATTTTTGGGAAACTCATGGAGGATAACAGATCTGGAGGAAATCCAAAGTGACCTCTTACAAGCCACAAGCAATGAGGCCACCGATCATTAATCCTGTCGAATAAGGTATTCAAAACATAGAGGACTCAATTTTGGTTTGTGTTTACAAAAAGTTTTTATTTTGTTTGTGTCGATTATTTCCAAATGATTAAAAATGTCACAAAATGGAGGATGGAGCATAGTTGTTTGATAATCCTATTCAAGCTTTGAGCATTGATCCTCTTTCAATGTTGTGTCTGTGCACTAAAATGGTTCAAAAAATACATTCAACTTTAAATGGCTGAAATAAAAACAAATGAACAAGGTCTAAGTGGTGAGAATTCTCATAGAGGTTATCTTCGATGTTCAAGATAGTCTTTCTAAGAGTTTGATTCATATGAGTTCACATATATGCAAAAATGACTTAAGTCAAGGGATCCAAAATCCAGTTTGGAGTGATTTGTTACCTTATGCTATTAGAAGTATTCTTAAACTAAGAACTTATAAAGTGACTACAACTAATCATGATTAATATGATTTTTAGAAGTGAATCCATGGAATATTTGTTCTCATTTTCCATTTGTTTTCCTGTAAGTTGAGAATGTAAAGGATTGTTCCACAATTTTTACTTGAATGCTAATAAGTTTGGTGCTCAATTTCACATACTTTAAAAAACTACGGTTTTGAAAATACTTGCATAGCAGCAAAATAACATCCTATAGAAGAAATTTTACATGGTACTCGACTTAAGTTGGGACGTGGTAACCTATACAAACCACCAAGGATATCATCCTCTTGGGTTCATCCTGGTACACTTGTAAAACCACCATCTAAAATCACTCTTGGTCTTTGGTCTGTAAAATTCACCAAGGTGAATAGAACTATGTTCCTATCCCTCTAGAAGTTATCTACCATATAAAAAACCATGTGAATTGAGACCACCTAGGCATGCTCACTGTGACAGCACCATATATGCGGTGTTCTCATTAAGGGGGGGACCTACACAGGAAATTTATCTTTTATCAAGATGGGTCAACATTTCAAGGGAATACTTAGGATTAGTACTTGAGAAATCCATACTCTAATAAATTATTGTAATTATGGTGGACAGTTGGAAAGTTATTTGTCTCTTTTAGCAGCCTTTATATGGCTATGCTATTTTATTTTGCAGACACCATTTGAATAGTGATTTGAATATTTTTTTATTTGATCTCTGGATCTATCAATTATCATGTTTTCTGAAGAATAGACGTAATGTATTAGGATTGCATGATAGGCCAAGTGCCTAGAATATGACATGACTTGACCCGATACATTTCATAGAAGGATGTTGATATGATATTAGAAAAATCTTACTCATATGGTCCACCTTCATTGAACCTTTGGGACTACTATAGATCATGACCCAATTGGAATACGAAGATCACTACATTGTGACGTCATAGTGTAGAAGAGAATATGGGATACCAGGAGGTACACCCATAGATGGAAGATATTGTACTATTGAGGAATTGTCCCACCTGTAAAGGAATTATTGGGCTGATGAGAAGATAGGCCAAGGATCAATGACAGATACTAGGATGTTTCTCCATATAATGAGGAATGTGAAAATGGAAGAATAAGAAGAGGATCAAGTTTGATGATCTTAGGATCTTCCTATATTTTATGAAAAAAGGCTAATCAATTTCTTCCCCACAATATGAATGCATGGAGGTCAAAAGATGAATCCTTTCTCATGGTCCTCTAGAGGAATGTCATCATGTAGCCCCATGAATTCTCTGATTTCTGACTTCAATCTGATAAATAAATAATGGTATGGGTCATTGACGTTGATGATAATAGGTTGATTGGAAGAATGACATACATCAAGTGTTTAATCATGTAATGGGGATGGTGATGATATAGATTAGAGGAAAGTTTGACTTGGTCTCCTACAAAGGATATCTTCTATATTTTTTGAAAAAGATGATATCAACCTCTTACCCACAATTGTGAAGACATTGGATCAAATAAGAGAGTCTTTGAATATTCATAAGGATCCTGGTAAGATATAGTTGAATGGATCATGTAGCCCAATGAATTCTTATTGATTGATTGATTCTAAAATAAATTGATCAAGGGTTGAAGTTAATTTGATGATAGTATGGTTCACGAGTTAGAAGAAGATGTAGATTCCAAATGTTCTGGTATTGGATTTCCTAGAAGATGACATAATCAATGTAGAATAAATTAGGATCATTTAGCCAGTCAATGGATTGTATCACGTAGGGGTTGAATTGCATGATTGATTAGAGGAATTTTGATTCACATGGATCTTTAATGGAGGAATATATCATTGAGGTGACTGATAAAGGGGGTCATGTGAAGAAAGGGAGGACCGTGACTCAAGAGTCAAATTAGATGTTTCATTATAGGAATTTTCGGAGTCACATGGATCTTAAAAGGAGAAGATAGGTCATTGAGGTGAACTGATAAAGGGGGTCTTGCGAAGAAAGGGAATACCACAACGTAGGAGTTGAATTAGAAGAATGATGGGGAGATTTTGAGGTGATGCAAATCCTTAGAGGAGGAAAATTTCATTTAGGTGATTGATTACTCCTTAGAAGAAAGTTGATTGGATGAGGCTCAGGAGATTGAGAGGAATATGAAAGATAGTTTGGATTAGAATCATCAGAATATTGAGAGGAATCAAAATAATAGTTAGGATTAGAATCAGAAGAATGACATGGATTAGAATCATTAGAATATGGGAGAATAAAGAAGAATAGTTTGGATTAGAATCATTAGAATCATACCAATGGCCATGAGATGAAGGTGGGGAAATGGGTAACCGAACCGGTTCTCTAACGTGAAGAACCAAACAAGGTTTAGTCATGATAGGCATATTTTGACGTGAATTCCTAAATTTAGGTTCCCTATTGTCATAAGTGTGAGGAACCATGTGATAGTTAGTCATTGTTGGCATCGTTGGGTCCAAATTCCTAGACCTAGATAGTGTGATTGAACTCCTTCAAATGGAAGGAAGTTCCATGTTGATTTGGGTAGTGTAATGACAACCAACTAGACATTTTGTAAGTATGGAGATGTTTGTGTGATTTTCCAAAGGGAATATAAGGAAAAAATACATCGTGATGACACAATTTGAACAATCCAACAAGGTTTGGACAACAAGTTGCAAGTGCAAAATGTCAAATGAAGAACCAAGGGATAGCTCAAATTAAAGGAAAAGGATTTTCCTTAAAAAAATAATTCTAAAAGATGAACAATCACAAGGAACAATCACGCAAGTTTGGCAAACCAATCCAATCTACAAAGAAATACTCCCTATGTAAATGTGTCTCAATGTAGTTTGATGTGCAAGATGATCAACACAATGTCAACACTTAAGTCAAGTTTAAAATAAACAAGGTGTAAGTATTAACAAGGGGTTGAAGTGACTTCCAATACAAAGTATACTATAACCAATCTAGATACAAACAAGGCCTAAATCCCAAAAAGTGGAAGTTACAAATGCGAGCAACACAACAATACCACTTAGATACGTTAATCAAGATTTATAGAAAAATCAAGATATTAGTATCAAAATAATATTGATACGACACGAACAATGTAACAACAACACTTTTCAAGGTTGAGGAAATGTTTGGAAGGAGACAAGGTCAAAGTATACCAAGCATTTGTTAAGGTGTGAGGAACGTAACGGTACAATCTAGACACTTAAATCAAGTTTACGAGAAACAAGATGTAAGTATCAAAATTGTATCAAGATGATGTGAGAAAAGTAACACCTCAAGGGAAGATTGATGATGAAGCAAGCCTAACTACGATGAAATGTTTTGACATGGGTATTAAGATAAGGCTACTCAATATTTGAGGACGTACCAACACACTTTCAATGCTTACTATTGAAGTCACAATAAGGAAGGATGTAAGTGGGTGTAAAAGTGGTGGACACAATCTTAAGTAACACTATGTATGTATGCTTTCTTTTGTCCCAAAAGGGAAACAAGAAAACAAAGGAGTAGACCAAGTGGGGGTGAAACATACTTGGCGTAACTTCGACAAAGTTTCTCCTTGTCTTAAGACAAGTGAAAAACTAAGACAAAGTAACACTTTGCAAATTTCGTGATTAATAACTCTAGGTTCAAACTTTAATGGACTCTCCCCTTGTTTGACTAACAAGGTTTTGACTCCAAAAGTTTTTCCTTTGTGAGATTTCTTTGAAACACGATTGGCTTTGGTTAAGTTGGCTCCTATGCAAAATGGTTTCCTATTAGTTCACTCTCTAGGTGTCACAAACTATCTCTCTTCGAGCGCGGTTTTCCAAGAAAGTCACACTGACTAAATCAAGGAGTATCCCGACTTTACTTTACCCCCTTTGATACAATGAGCAATAAATTGTGTTCAATTGTATCTCACTGGGGTCATGTGAAGATAATTTTGACACTAATCTCACAAAGGCGTACTAGTCAAGTGGGTAAGTGGAGTGCTTCTCGTTTCATCCATCGGTTCCCTCAAGGTGTGGACTACTTTGGGGTTCCTAGGGTAATCCTCATATTGAGTTTTATGGCTTATGCCAAGGCACTTCCCCCATTTTTAAGTGGACGATCCGTAGCTCTTAACCAAACCTGCAAATATAGTGTTTTGAATAGTGGTGTGTTTTTTATCTTTTAGCTTAGTGTGGTTTTTAACACCGTTGGCAGTTTGCAACAAACTGTATTAGTATTGGTTTAGATCCTTTTTCTTTGACAAGTGAATAAGGTCTTGCCATCAAAAGTTAGTAGTTCTCCATGAAAACATATAACATTTTAAAAAGAGGATCAAATGTTGTTTTGATTCTCAAGATTCTAAAAGACACAAGAGAAGATCATACACAACAAGTAACCCAACTATGATAGTAATGGAAAACTCTAAATCAAAGGACCATTAAACATGTTTAACAAATTACTCATTCTCTTAAGCAATAATTAAATGAAGTTTCCAAATTAATCCAAAATGTTAGAAAATAAGACCAAAGTTGTTTTTGATTCTTAAGATCACCAAAAGGTGCAAGAGAAGAGCATACAAAAACTTTGATCTTAGTAAAAATAGAAAAAAATTAAACCGCTGACCATTAAATGTTTTAAAATATTAATTTCCTTAAGCAAACAAAATTGTGAAATTTTCCAAGTAACCACAAAATGTTAGAAAAGAAGATCAAAGTTGCTTTTGATTCTCAAGATCACCAAAAAGTGCAAGAGAAGAGCATACTCAAGCTTTGATCTAACTTAAGAAAAATGGAAAAGAAACATTCATTAAAGAATTTAAATGTGTTAGAAAAATATCCATAATCATATCCATTTCTAATTCTCAAGGTTTCTTGAAAGCACAAGAGAAGAGCATATGTGGTGTTGATCAAAAGTGAATCTAATATGCAACAAAAATGACCAATTTTATAATAAATGAAAACCCTACACTTTCTGTAAGCTACTAAATCTTAAATTTATGTTTTCATTGCATATTTCACTTCAATACCTTTCCAACACAAAAAAAAACAGATTTGTTTCAAGTTCAGGGAGTAAAAATTATGGCCTTCAGAAGATGGGTTACACATATGCTCTTATGCTCATGGGTATGCACTTAACATGTACTAAAAAAATGTCAAAAAAAGTCCCTTAATCTACCAAAAAGGTCAATTTTTTCCAACCAAGATTCAATTTTGACAACCCATCTCATTAATATATGAATATAATACTCAACGCTATCAAACATTAACATTCATGATTAAAAACTTAACATTTTCAACAAATTGACAAAACTAGCATGCAAAATGATGAAAAATGAAGCTCTAAAAATGCAAACATGGAAAAATCTTTAATTTTTCTCATCAATATCTCATTTGGACAATCAACCCATCTCATTAATATGTGAATAGAAGACTCAACACTATCAAACACTAACCTACATGCTCAAAAATTTAATATTTTCAAGAAATTGACAAAACTAGCATGTAAAATGTTGAAAAATGAAGCTCTAAACATGAAAACATGGAGAAATATTGAATTTTTCTCATCAAGATCCAATTTCAAGAGAACTTCACCTCCTTTGTACCTACAAGGAAGAATCAAAACATGTAAACTCAACAAAACATGGTTAAGAAAAACAAGTTATGTCAATATATTCAAAAAAAGGGTTAGTAACCAAAATTGAAACTTAACCAAAACTTGAAATAATGCAAAGGACAAAGGGAGTAAGTCCCATTGGGCATGCCAAATGTGAACATATAGAAACTTGGAATGCTATATAATTGAAACTAATAACCTAACATAGCTTCTAAAAAAATCAAATCTAACTATAGAACCATCAAGATAAGAGCTTATGGAAAACAACTTCTTCAATGCATAAAATGATCAAATCCATTAAATACTAAGCCATTTCCTACTCTTTGAGATTGCTAACTAAAAATGAACCTAATTAGATCATTTAGAAATCAAATTGGTGTTTTTTCCTCAAGAATTGAAGATGAATCTCACCAAGAAATGGCTACAAGGCCATTTTTGGATCTTCCCATGCTACTCAATTTGAGAGAATGGATGCAAGATGGAGAAGCTATTTCCTTCAATGGAGAATGGCTCAAGATCAAAATGCCTATAGTTTTCACTCTATGGAAAATAAGGTGTAAGAAGAAAGGTAAGGAGGAGGGTTCCTTATATAGCTTTCCAGTTCAGGAAAGGCTAGCAAATTGATGAATGTGGGATAAACCCCAAAGAAGAAATACAAAGGCCATGTATGTTTAATAAAGTATGTGCACTTTGTGGGAGTTGAAAGGGGGTTTTAATTAATCAAAGGTGATTAATTAATAGGTAGAGGTAAGCTTATAAAATCTAATTAGAGGAAAATTAGCATGATTCAGGGGATGTAAGAGGGAATTTTGATCTAATAAATGGTGATTTATTGATTTAGAGTGGTGAAAGTAATTAATTAATAATAATTAATTAACACAAGTAGAAGTAGACATTAATTAATGAAAGGTCATTAAATGATAATCTTGAGTGATAGTAAGGGTTCATTAATTAATGAAAGTTTTTAATTCAACAAAATAAGAATGGGAATGTTAGATAATTAGCGCAAAAGTGTTAATTATTATAGAAAAGATGGGAACAAAAGGATAATCAGTGTAATTTAAGTATTGAAACTATGTAAGTGGATTTTAAGTGTCTACAAAATCTCTAGCTATGTGACCAAAATCATAACAAACAAAGCAATATCCATGAAAAGCTATAACCATGCCTCATATTATAAATTAGGTTTTGTAATGGGGTTAGACTTACACTCCTAAAATCCATCTTCTTAGTCACTTTCTCATCTAAATTTGATCACTTGTGACCAGTTTCATCATCATTCTTATGACTTCTTTCCTTCAAAGCCTAGGCTTGATTCATTATTTTTGTCCTTTTGAGATTATATAAAATCATTCCACAATAGCTTAGGAACTCTTCTCATAGCCTCTCATATATCTTAATCCTACTAGATGCATATCTCCAAAAGGGATTCTAGGTTTTTAAATCTTTCTTCATACATAGAACAATGACATCTTCCTCTTTTTCCTTTAGGGCATTGGAAAAATTTTCCACTTGACCATTTCAAACCCTTGAGAAGTTATATCATGATCTTTCTCTAATTCATCCATTATCTCTTAACATGATCTAAATACTGAAGACTTGGAAATATTATAATTTATCCTCCAAATATAGTTGAATCACCCATTTTCTGTTACTAGGATTTCTTTCAAGCTACTAAACTTTCCTTTCACAAGGACCTGCTCTAATACCAATTGATGGGAGCACAAGGGAATGAGAGTGGGGGTGAGTCAATCATTCATAAATATTTTAATTTCATTTACCAAACCATATATTCATGTATTAGATTTTTCATACAAAATTCATAGGAACCATGTATGTTTATTAAGATTTACAACATCAAACACAAGAGCAAGAAATCAAATTACTCAACACAAGAACACCATATGTAAGTGGGAAACCCTCATGGGGAAGAAAAAACACTGAAAATATTCATAATTACACAAATCAAAGAGATTTAGTGATTAGCAAAAACTTCGCAAGGATCTCCAACCCCTAATTTAGTGAGGCACCAACCCCATAAGGAACACCAACCCCTAGTTTAGTAGAGCACCAACCCTACAAGGAGATCCAACCCATAATTTAGTGAAGAACTATCGACTCCATAAGGAGGCTAAACCCCACCTAGGATGACCAAGTACCTACTCAGCCACTTGGAGAAGTATTTATCTCTAATATTTTATTATGCTACCACAACTGATGGAGATCACTAAATATTCATCTCAAAAACCCTATGTCTTCAATCTCTCATAATCTTTCTCTTTATTCACTTGCTCTTTTCTCAAACCTCTTAGCTATCATGTCTTTAATCAGTCATTAACCTAGACTTATCCTTCAAATCATGCACACATACAAGCAACTCACTCTCCTCTAGGTTGCACTTCTTCCCTCTAAGAACACTAGTTCAAAAATGAACCCAAAACATTATTCCTTTTATATGATTTTCTTTCTTCTAACCCAAAGGAGGTCGGTCATACATATTTTATCATGAATTATTTCATCACTAAACACATCCCATAGAATTTTTCACAACAGCTATTTAAAGTGAACCATCGTGGGTCGTCCTAGCAAAAATATACTTTCCATGTCATTCACCAAAATCATATAAAACACATTGCATAAGGATGCAAAAATTCTCCTAGAATTCCAAAACCTTGATTATTAAAGCTCCCATATTCATCAAAAATGTTAAATTAGTTTTTATAAATTCATAAATCACTTAAAATTTATTAAAAAAATTCATTGTGACCACTGAATGGATATGGAATAACTTGTTGAGAACTTATAATATAATTAATAATCCTTTAATGAGTCACGTGATCAAACCACAAAAACTTTTGTCTTGACCAAATCAATCTTCCAAAAACATTGTTTCCAAAGGTTAGCTCATAAAAACATTTAATACCTCAAAATAGATTTATTGGATGAAAAATTCATCCATATTCTCATCCCAGATAAATTATAAATCATGAACCAAGTCCATCTCATGCTTCAAAAAACTACAAAATTACAAACCTTTTGAACATTGTCTTTTCCTATCCAACTTGTCCAACACTGGGCGTGCCAAATTGTTTCACCTTTTTCTTAGATGTTTCTTTGAAGTATTGACGAAACAGATAGGGTAACAGGCATAGGAGAAATACCTATTCAAATGTCTAGTTGATGGGTTGTTGCACACGTATGACTTCTGAATCCATAGCTTATTGTGAGAGCTTCCTTTTGGATAGGAGGAACTACCTATAATGCAAAGCAAGACCCCAAAAGAAATTAAACAATATGGGTAGTGAACTTCCTAGTGTATTCTAGATTCGGGAAGTGTGATACTTCCTAGATGGCTATCAGTCCATTGTTTTAAACAATTTAATGTGGTAAACAAGGTAAATCCTATTGTTATTTCAAAATAATTTAGGTATCTCACTTAAAACACAATAAGAAAATAGATCTAATCTAACAGGCTAAGTTAGAATAGGAATCTGAAGGTCAAATAACTGGTTATGGGTCTCTGCAGGTCTAATAAAGGTCTCAGGTAGGTCACAGGTGAGTGAGGGTGAGAGTAAAATTAGGTGGATAGGTCATCTGTTCTAAGGCTGTGTGGGAAAATACAGAGACCGATGTCATTTAGGGGTGACTGACCGCATGGTTAGGTATAACCAATGCTGGTTACTGTGAAGAACTGGAAATGCCACAAAACAAGATTTTGGTCTCCTTTGTGATTACACAAAGGATTTTGGTTGTTCGGGATGAGGTATTGGGTGATTTGGGTAGGATTTGGTGAGGTTTTAATGGGTCTATGGAGGGGTAAAAAGTGTTGGAAGAGGTCAATGGGTGGCTAGGTAAAAAAAATATGATAATATAATGATGAAATGAAATAAACCAGAGAAGTATGACATTATACTTACTTGGATTTCTGGTCCTGAAGGCCTGTGAATGAGGGATGGAGGTGTTGATGAGAGGTTTGAAGGTTGCAAGTGATCACCAACTGAAGAAAAGATTTTGCATGGGATGCATGCACATTCCTCTTTTACTTGGATAGATCAAATCATTGCTGGGATGGCTGTGCAGGAGAAGATGCTCAATCTCCTTCCTTGGATGCATGTTCTCGCTGGAATTGGCTCTCTGAAGATGTGTTATCTCTCTGAGAATGTGCTAATGTTCTGCATCAACTTTTTGCTTTAATATTTTCCAACCTTCTTCCAACCTTGAGAATAAGGTTGTTTTGGGGTTAAAAGGGGTAACCGAAAGTGGTTCCAACTTAACTGGTGACGGTTAGGTGTAACCGAGTGTCGGTCAAGGTGGGATTTCCTAGGTTTACTAAACTAGGGAGATCCTCCTGATTTCCTCAGATCTCGTGTCATTATCTTGTGGATTAGACTGGGAGCTTCTTGTGAGCATGCAAGAATGTGGTTAGAGGGAATGTAGGCATTGATTTTTAGGGTTTGGGTAAGTCTTAGTTAGTTATGAAAACTTGCTAAGAATAGGTCTTAGGTTGAGTTGGCTTGGTGAGGTGTCGAAGTGAAGTATATGTGTAGATATTATTTAAATTAAGATATTTAAATAATAAATATAGTGAGGATAATGCATTAATTAATTAAATTAATTAAATTAATATTAGTGAGGTGAAGGGGGTCATGGCTAGGTGAATGTAATAAAAGGGTGCTTATATCGTCGAGTGACCAAAGGGGAGTGTGACCTAATTTTAGTGTCTACACAAACCACAACAACTTTTGTCTTCACCAAATCAATCTTCCAAAAACATTGTTTCCAAAGGTTAGCTCATAAAAAAATGTATAAAAACATTAAGTACCTCAACATGGATTTATTGGATGAAAATTTCATCCATATTCTCATCCCAGATGATATAAATCATGAACCAATCCATCTCATGCTTCAAACAACTACAAAATTACAGCAAAACACATCTTGTCCTTCACTAACAAAAACCTTCATGTCCAAAGAATGACTTGGAAACCTCATCAAAACTCCTCATCATGAAACAAAATTATATAAAAGAAAATATATATCTAAATTATCTTTCCAACACAACTTTAATCATCTAAAAACTTCACATGTAGCTCCTATTATGATCATTTTACTGAACACTACTTTTAAGGCTTCAAAACTGCCCTTTGACTAGTCAACCTGAATGGAGCCCAAATGACCATGTAATTTTCTTGAAATATGGAAGATTCCTCTATAGCATATAATCATCACTTTTTATGAAACAATCAAAATTGAGTTGATACAAGCACTGTTTTTCAAACTGCTCCTAACTAGGGTTTAACAAGGGTTTCAAACCACTTTAGCTTCTTAATGATGGTTCATAAAAATGTGATGA
Organism: Taxus chinensis; assembly: GCA_019776745.2. NCBI lineage: Eukaryota > Viridiplantae > Streptophyta > Pinopsida > Cupressales > Taxaceae > Taxus > Taxus chinensis. The sequence continues at coordinate 277,208 of JAHRHJ020000754.1, forward strand.
TTAAACCACCTCATTATTTTTGAAAAATATACATAACTAACATAATAATATAGCCCAAATATATCATGTCCCCATTAAAATAACACAATCCACATCATGCATCATAAGGTCCAACTTTGCTATAAAAACACACTCAAACTTACCCGGTTTCACAAAAACTTGCATAAATTCAAAAATATTCTTTACAATCGCTTGAAATTTGGCATGAAGCATGATGAACACCTTATATAACTTTAAATTCTCACCCTCTAGCTTATATATCTCTAAAACTCTCCATCCATAGCGGCTTACCTGTGCTAAATTACATGTTTCTCACTTATAGCTTCTCAAGGACCTCAAATATGCATCTAACTTATGAATTATGACCTAAACATCACCATACACCTCAGGTACACTTCCACCATGCTGAAACCATGATCCAAAAGGATGGATTAGGTCTAAATATTAATTCTCTACTTCATTTTTCTTGCTCCATGGCTAAAAACAAACATGGAATGACTTAACACAACCCTGTAACCTCTTGACCTAACCTTTCAAACCTCATGAAGACTCAAGGAAACCTATAACATACATCATTTACCATGAATGACATCATGACAACATCAAACCAAATCAAGAGAGCTCAAACTATGATTTAGCATACTCAACCATGCACCAGAACATTACTGAACTCAACAAAACTTGACATTGCTAATCAACCTTCATGTTTAACCATTGAATAACATCTCATGGGGAAACATACAGAACCATGACACCATTTTCCATCATTGAGGGTTGACATCAATGACAACATTAACCCACAATGACCAACACTTCCATCATTTTAAAAAATAGGTGATTGTTATCTTGTATCAATTATTAAAAATGGTGACCATGAGTTTTTTATGAAGAAATTTTACAAGGAGATTACAACTATTGACATTTTATGCGTGCCTAATGAGTTTTGTACCTTTATATGATTATAGTTTTTGATTTTGGAGGGAGAAAAAGTTTAATAATTATACTATCAAAAAAAATTCTCTTAAATTTAAGTTTATTTTGTATAAGATATGATTTATTCCACATTGAGGAGGTATGGGATAACTCCCATTAGCTACATAAGGCTAGCGGATGCTATGTTACTTAATCCTTAATGATGTAAGAATTTTTGGGTCTCTTTTAAAGATGTTATTAAACTATCATATTCATTTTTTTCCTAATTGATCTAATATTAGTGAATATGTGTTTTTAGGTGTGGAAATCAAATAATTCAATGTCTCTCAAATAGATAAAGAACCACTTGTATTTCCATCTTGGGGTGATTCACAAGGAGTTGCGTTGGATGCAATAGAAAAAATGGTTTCTAAGAAACATAAATGCATATCTAATCAATAAGATTTGGAAAATGTTCCTACTCAGAAGATCCAATCATACCCAATTGTGAAATATCTATAAAATATAGGGAATCAAGAAGCTGAGGAAGGTTTGAATAGCACTACAACTGAAACATGTAATTAACTACTCACTTTTTATTTCATATGGTATTTTTTGTTGTAACTAGTGAATTTAAATAATTAATTCTATGAAACATTTATTTGCATATGGTTATGATAATATAAATGTAGATTCAACAATTCAAGGCCAAATACCATAGTCTTCAGGTATAATATCAGAGAAAATAAGTTACTTTAATTTTATAAAAATATTGTAATTGGTAGTTTTTAGAGTATATGATTCAATAATTTATTTGTGCAGATCTAAGTAGAAAATCTCTATTGATACTAGATTTGGAATAATCCATAAACTAGTAGTTTTTTCACTTGATTTTTAAACTAATGGATCCTTATAGGAAAATTATTTTTTTGATGCCAAATTTTGAAAAATCCAAAATAAAATACACTTAAACAAAATGCAATGCAAATAATAATGGACGTTGCACTCAAGTTTTTAATGGAATTCAGAAAATGCCTACGTCTCTAGGTTCATTAATTGATGAACAGATCCATTATAAATTTTTGATTGCAAATACAAAGAAATTTACAAGACTATAATGAATGTTTTGGTCCACCATGAACTCAGTGCCAATTAGTCCTTCAGAATCCATATAGGTCTTGGAATTCTTGCTCAATCTTTTAGCATGGCTTCCTGACTTCACACTTCCTATAGAATTCCCCTCTATTGCACTTCCTCCAACCTCTACATAGAGCTAAGTTGGGATAATATATTTTATCAAGCTCAACATTACGATCCTCCTTTGCAGCCTCCAAGCAATATGAACTTGGATGTAAAAATTCCCAGAAAATAATGATTTAGGTCTCTCATATCACACTTCTCTAGTTCTTGAAAACTCCTCTTGGCTCCACACTTGAGCTCCATGTCACAACACAAGGACTAAGGCTGTAATATCCTTATAAAGAATATTAATGAGTTAAAAAAATCATAATAATGCCTTAAATAAAGGTTGTATATCTTCATCAATACCTTAATAATCCTAAGGCTATCTGTCACACTAAGATTTTGATTTAATCTTGAATGTGCTTGTGTTTTTTTAATATGCCTTGACTCCCCTTTTACACTAGGTTTTGGCCTGAGTTTCTTGTTTAAAAGTCTTATCGGCTTGGGATTTAACAAGCCAACTTTGTTGGAAAAGTTTGTTGGAGTTCCCATTACGGACAAGGAGGTTAGTGGTTAGAACCTCCTGCACTGACCATTTCGCATTGTCAATTATTTTCTCCTAGTTCACCACTTTTCCACATCTTTCATTGTTACTTCCTCCCACAAGCTTTCCAAATAGACAAGGTCGATGCTTCCAACTTCCCATGCTCGTCATTTTCATCACTACATTTTCCAAGCTTGTCATTTTGTCAACGGCCACTTTTCCACATCCAGGGCTATCTCTCTTTTCCACTAGTCAATGGGATTACTCCCACATTTGGTGGGATAAATATTTACCAATCCGTTTAATATGCTTCTTCCACCCGTTATACTCATGGATTTGGCCACAATTTTGTTTGTTAGCCATTTTCCCACTATTGGACTTGTGAGGTTATGTGGTGAGGTGGTTGGTCTATTTGAATGGTTGTTGATATCGGCATTTAACTCGGTGGTAACTCATTCACTAGCTCACCATGAGCTCACTCCTTAACTAGCCATCAACTCGGCCATGAGCTCACCTACTATCTTGGTCTTATCCTGACCCCAACTCACTAGCTCGGTCTCTATCTTAATGATACACTTGTAGTTTCACATTGGTTTAATGAGATACTTGTAGTTTCACATTGGTCAAGTCCCCCTCCAAAGAAGAGTGGACCCCACTATTGTAAAACCAATTTTTGTTTATCAGAGACATGAGGTGAAAAGTAACTTCATTTTTTACTCCACTACACAAATCCATTCATAAATTCCATTTCTACCCTCTTTTGTTGTGTCACTTATATCTTGAATTTATTCTGTAACTCATGTTCTTGTGCGATTTGTATCTTGAGCATTCAGTTTCCATTTTTAGCGTTTAATATACCACCAGAAAGCTATCGACCTGTTATTTCATAAGGAAAATCTTCTGAGAGATCTTGGGAACATATGATGCCTAATGTTGACCTCCATATCATGGAAGGTCTGATAATTTTTTCAAGTTACTTATAAGATTTCCAGATCTTTCCAGACCAAAGAATGTCATTATGTTTGAAAAAAAAAGTTATCTCATTTTTTAAAATGCATATGTATTCAATTTGAGATATCATTTTGGTTAGGTTTATACAACCAAGATGTTAAGTATTTAGGGAAGAATATTTTGAATAAATATTGGGATGGTAAGAAGATAGATTTATTTTATTATATTGTTGAAATGTGCACAAATACAGATTGTGAACAGGTAAAGGATCTAAATTTGGTTTGGGTCAAAGCATAAATCATATAATGCTACAAATACCATATAGATCAGTTCTGAAATGGTTGGGGTTCCCAAAGAAAATTGTTTCATTTCATTGTACCAAGTTTTCTTTCTCAAATGATATGCATGTTGATAATTGGCTAATGGCTCATATTTGGCAATTCCTGATAACTTTAGAGAATGATGTAAGAACATTAGTTTAAAAAATGTAAAAAAGAATACAATGAATATTTTGAGCTCTTTCAATGTAATCCATTTTTGAAATGATTTTGAAGATACTTTGTTGTATTGTAAGACAATATAATCTATTTGAAAGTTAATATAATGTATTATTACTATTTATTTTATAGCATTGAAATGACTTTTATTTTTTATTTGTTGTTTTGTTAGTTTTATTATTAAAATGTTAGTACTGTTTTTGATATCTTTAACTACAATTAAAATAAAATTATTGCTTTTGTAGTAATAGGGATGTACTTTTGAAAGTTATTTTAAATTTAATTTACATCTTGTTATCTATGTTATAATATTGTATGGAGTTCAATTTTTTTTATTGTGTTAATTATTAGATTAATCTTTAATATATATCTCTATAATAATGTATATCATACATTTGATTTCAGTTGCAAGGAAATTGTTGATATTAGGAGTAGAGGGATTTTTTTTTTGGAGTTCCATGTTATTCTAGAACTAATCCTTACAAATTACAGTTATCCAAAATTACTCCCCTAGGGTTGTTTTGGCTTTTACAACTTTAAAATGGACTTAGCCATTTTTATGGGACTGTGATGGTCAAACAACCATCAATTTTCACTTCCCAAATGCACTAGCTGTTGGTATTCAAAAACCCACGGGAGCACAATTAGCTAAATTCATTGGCAGGTCAGCTGGTTATAAAAGCTGATTGACGTTCATTTGGACAGTCAAAATGAATGCCAAACATCAGACAATGAGCCACATGGCATGGGATTAGAGGCTCTGGCCTCAAATATTTTGGCTTCGTGGTAGAAGACCTCACCGATCAATGTGGAATAGGTGCCGCATACCATAGAGTGTGATGGGATTAAAAGGCTTCCAAGCCCACGGTTATAGGCATGTCAAAGGATAACTCGATTGGGTCCGGTCAAGTCAAGGAAATGCACAGGTGGCGGAGGATGACACACGGTAAAAGGCGGGACATGTGTCACCATTCCAATGAACTTTAAGGTAGATCCATTCTGCGGACCTCAAGTCTGTGAAATAAACCTAAGTTGGCTTACCTTTGTCGCAGTTTGGGCAATGTCAAGGCCCATCCAGGTTAGATCCAGGGGGAGACGTGGCAAACAATTTTTGACAGACCAACAAGTTTCTAAGTCACCCTGGAAATGTAAGAAGCTTGCTCATTTGTTCGCGTTTCATAGTTGACTCTAGTACAGGTATGAGAAGAAAAAAGTTTGACAATGGAGCCTTTTCATTGAGCTTCCCCTTTCGTCAATGGTTGAATAGATTCCATAGGTTGGAAAACAGAAGTCTGACATTACATGTGAAGTGCATGGAGCCTTTCTTATTGGCTCTACATTTCGTAGTTGTCAGTCAAGAGGTAAATTGAAAGATTGACAACTCGAGGGTGTGGAATGATTCTCATTGGCTAATGCTTCACAGGTGACAAAAGGGCTAATAAAAAGGATCTGACATTGTGAAAGATGTGTGGAGCCTCCTCATTGGCCCATGTTTTATAGAGACAGATAGAGGTCTAAGTCAAAAGGTGAACATACTGAAGAAACGTGGTGATGGTCTATTAGTGGCTTGTATTTTCATAAAGGCGAAATCCCACAGAAGGTAAAAAAGTACAAGGGACAGATGGCAAGCGGGAAGGCCTAATCCCCAATATTTTGAGCCAATGGAGAGGTGGACACATGGAACAAAGATAAACTAATTGCACATGTTGGCAGAGGCCAATCCCTTGAGCTAATTAAAGGCTTCAACGTGTCAAATTCCTGTTGCCTCTCGACATGCAAAATCTTCAAGTGACCATATCTTTTGATCTAGACCTCCAAATCAGATGAAATCTTATATCGTTAGAAAAAGGTATCTCATCGAGTCCCTTCAATTTGATGCATCATTAAGATTTAATTATTTGATGGCATTTGGTGGGTCAAAATTACAAACACAAATTCTAAGGGATGCAAAAGAGGTAGTCCTGAGCACACCATAATTGATCAAATAAGATGGCTTCATTTGCTTCTACCAAGATTTATGGAGTATGGTGTCTATGGACAAAGTAACGACCCTGCATGGTGCCCATGTGCTTTGTCAGATGACTTCAATGCAAATTTTTGGTGGTTGAAAGTCTAGAAAAGTCCATGTTCTATTGTCTTTTCTCTCTTCTCTTTCTCATCTCTTCTCTTTCATCTCAAGCTATATATTGCAAAATATTTCATTATGAAAGGATGGATGTTACAAATACTACAAAGAAACTATGTCAAAATCTGTTTTTGAGTAGATGTGAGACGTCAGACCTTCATTTTGGGCTTGGATAATGCGCTCTTATGTCTTCCTCTACAACTATAATGGTCTGTGCATACTTTCTATTTGCAATAAAACTTGTTTTGTGACACATGTTTTCTCAACCCCGACTCATGTGTTATTTGCAACACTTGCCTCTCTTTAACATGATTGTATTTTGTTGTGCATGTATTTATCCTTTGCAAGTCTCATTTTGCTGTGTTTCATGTGAGAATAATATGGTAAATGAAGCTTTGGGTCTATGCCACTTATGTCTGGCCTCTCCCTTCTCCATTTTCTTTCTATTTCTCCCTCAAAAGAGTGTCTCTCACCCCCTCTTTCTAGTGATATCACCTCCTTTTAGCTTAGGATTTCCTTTTCATGCATGTTTCTAAACCTCTCACTCTCTCCATGGTCCCTTAGAATGGCTAGTTTAGGATTAGTTAGCTGCATTTTGATTTCATAGAAGTAGGATTAGTTTAGCATTATATTAGGTAGAGGAAGTTGAACTTCTTCTGGAGGTCCATCTCAAGTAGCACAGTCCCACATAGCTTGAGAGATGGTCCCATGTTAGCAAAAAGTAGATATTTTCATTGCCAAATATCATGGTGCTACTTGTTTGTCATAAAAATGAGAACATAATTTTAAATATGCTTCATATACATATTTCCAAATGATTTATTCTCCTAATTTTTTAGAGATTGCAAGTTAACATTTAGATATATCTTTGTGGTTTACATTTTTATATAACAAATATGTAAACTCTTTTATTGCAAACTTTACTTGGTTACATGATACAAAATTTGTGTTTAATTGGGGTAGATAACGTTGTATAGTATCAAATACATTTGAGAGATCCCAGAGTGGAAATTTGAAGCTTATATATAAGAAAATTTTAAAGGATGTTACTGATGTGTATGGATACAAATATGTTGATTCTAACATATTATTCATTGATAACGGGAAATACATATTTAAAGAGTTTGGAAATTCTAATTACTTTAAGATCCAACATACTTGGGATTTTTACGGATCTTATGAGAAAGACTAAAATTGTAAAACCCTATCTATGTACTTGGGTTACAACATGTGGGGCCGCTAAAAAAACTTGAGGCACTCATTGAGAACTTTTAAATTAACTATTGATGATTATTAATTATAAATGAAACTTAAATTGTGAATTTATTGTTTTTCAAGTAAAATATATTAAATGTATATGTTGATTTTCTTGTTTTTATAATGATAGTGTTGATATAGATACTATGCATAGCAATAAGGTAAATATAATCCAACTAAAAAACTAGAAACAAGTAATTTATAAGTGTATTTTCCACTCAATTTTGTTTTTATAAGTAAATATATAATGGAAATTACATATGTTGAACTATATGGCCTCCTAATCATCATTTAAATGAACTAATCCTTAAGTGAACTAGATGGACTCCTATTCTATCAATCTAAATAAAAATTAATAGGGAGAATGGGCGGCCTCCAATTTTCCCTCAAAGATCAAACCAACAATTGGAAACCAAATATATTATGAAAATTTAAGTTATTAAAATAGATAACATCTTATTATCCATTTGAGCTCAAAATAATGATGAAGAGGTAGAATGTGCCGCCTCCCATTCTCATGCAATGTAAAAAAAATTGGAAATGTAAAAATAAATTTAGATGTAAAGAAATCGTTAATGAACTTCTTGAAAATAATTTGGGACTAAAATTAGTCTAAATTTTAATGATTTTTTTTTCCAATGTGAGTGAAAATTAATAGAGAGAATGCGAGAATGTGTGGCCCCCAATTATACCTCATAATTCAATTAACTAAAAAATGGAAACCAATAATACAATGATTGGAGACCAAGAACTCAAATGTTGAAAACCAATAATATTATTTTTGAAAACCAAAATTTAGATGTGAAGAAACTGATAATGATCTTCTTGAAAAAGTTATTACACTAAAATAAGCCCAAATTTAATGAAATGGTGGTTATACAACAAAAATGTCCTCAACTATATATGGGGTGTCATAAGTAAGAGGAGGGTCAATATTAGTCTCAGTATTATACACACATGATGGTTTTTTAGGAAGCATCACTTTCAGATGGAGATTTGTGTTATCCATACAACTTATAGATATATTTTCCATGTAGTGAAAGGGAACTCAGTATATGTAAGATAATGTTGAATATTTTCAGGAATAATGAGACATATTAGTTTGTACAACATGTTATTTTTGTTCAACTACTTCATATTCTTAGTATAGTCATAAGGATCAGGAATGATTCCAAGATGATAGAGAATTAGATCATGCAATATGCAGTGATAATGTATCCCTTGTTTCCAAGATAAATAGTTTTCTAAATTTAGTTGGATGAAAAAACTATGGAATTTAATACCAAAACCCATGATGAAATCCCCCAAAATAGAAATTTATCTTAGATCGATTTTACATTACCCCTTTGTATGACACTTTATAATATACTTTGAATACATTTTTTTAAGGATAAAAAATTTATAATACATGAAAACTAAAAAGGTGAAAGTGGCACTAATTCAATTATCTATAAAAAAACATACACTTTCAAAAATAAGGTGCCTCAAATAGAGTTTCTAGTAGAAATTTATGGACCTTATAAGTACTTTTTACTTCCACATTTTAATACTTGTTCATGTAGCCTTAAAAAAATTTCATGGCATCCTTGAAAAAAAATTCCTTTCATGATTTAACCCCCCTTGCATTGGTCATGACAAGGGACTAGGATAACTACTCATTTATATGCATGTCCTCAACTCCAGGGAGTGTTTGTGTGTAGTACGGGTAAAGGTAATGTTAAATAAAAGTTCAATATGGACTTTAAGATAGGTAAAACAACCACACTTAGAAAAATTTAAAGACCCAGGTCAAAAAATAATGCACCCACTAGATCTTACAAACTTAAAAAGATCAATTAATTTTCTAGAAAATCCAGAAAACTCAAACTTTAGTGTAGTATGGAATTCCACCAAAAATACCAAATATGACTATAGAACACCCAAAAAAGACTATATATGGCCTAATTTAAATAATACTTTATATTAATGACAATCTTAATTTTTAACATGATCTAGACTCAATGGTGTACTATGTTGCTCTAAAGAATGTATATAATGAAATTTGTTCTACAAAACCACCTATTTCCTTCTCTCATTTCTAGTTCTCCATACCTTCCAAAGATGCAATAGAAGATCATACTCATATATAAAAGCATATATAATAAAAATATCGAAAAAATTTAGGATTCTAACAAAATAAACACAAAAAACTATGTTTTTTTATTATCATATGAGATCTAATACCATGTGAAAATGTGGGACAAGACCGATTACTTATAAAATATAAGAACATAAATTGAATGCATGTAAAAATATATTTACAAGAGGTGTATATATAGGAAGTGGGGAAGTGTAACCACCACCTAAAACGGTGGATAAGTGTAACTCCCATTGATCTCGGTGAATCCTAAGCAAGCTAGATACATGTGTAGGAAAACTCGTGCAATGTAAAAAAAGACCATAAAATGGAATCACACTAACAACATTTTAATTAAGTGGTGTATCTCCATTTAATATAGGATTAGAAGTAACGTTTGGCTCTTTTTTTACTTCTTAGGGAAATATTATTCATATGGTATTACTAAAAATCATTGATTTCCTTGGTATTTTCCTCTTGTTGATTTTATTCCTAGGAAGAAAAATACACAGTCTTGAAAACCAATGAAGTATTGGTTTTAAAGAATCTATATTTATTTGGGTATTTAACATTTGGTTCATATCCCTCAATATCCTTGTGATTGGATGAAAAATCATTACATAACTTAAGACAATTAAATTCACCTTGTTAAATAGTATCATGTTCTCTCCACCAATGAGAAAGGGAAAATTTATATATTCTCATGTCATCACTTTTTATTATTATAAGGTATTAATTTTTTTTCTATTCTAGAGTTCTTATATCCATAATAATAATAACAATTTATACCATAGTTTTCATTTTGTCCCATTTGTCTCTTTATATTGAGAAAATCATTGTTGATTCTTTGCATCATTATTTTATTCCCTCTAGTTTAAAATTATTGAATATTGGTGAAACCACTTGTGTGTTATTTACTACAATGACCAAGACTATGTTGGCATTATGTACTCTAGGTTGTTGAAGTGCAAATTGGTTTATTGTGGGATCTAAATCAAATCTATAGTTTTTTTAGATACTAGTGCGATGGTATTTAGATCATTTCCTTCAAAATAAAATTATTTTTAAATTCTAATAGATTTTGCATATGTTATTATCAATTCAACATTATCTCTTCTTAAAAATATATAAGTGAGGGTATGAAGTGTATTTTTGTACATCTTCAAGGTAAAATTAACATTATGTATTTATAAAGGGGTGACCCTTCCCAACATGTGTTAAAAGATAGAATTGAAAGTTAGGATTAGTTCCATTTTTTTCCTTTTACCAGTAGAAATGTTTTGATACATGAAACTAGGATTTTTGAATTTCAAAACAATTTATAACAATGTATGTTCAAATTGGATAAAATTGTGAATACATAAAGAAAAAAATAGTGTCACTCATGGTGGGAAAAAAATGTGAACCATGTAATTTCACATCAATAATGTAAGGGGTGTTCAGGTGAAAACCCCCTTCGTAAGAACTACCTTTTCTCAATGTGTCATGTCATTAAAAAGGTGTTTGCTTGAACCTCCTTCGCCCAAAGCGGGTTACGTAAAACCCCCTTGGTCATATTTTACGTTACAATTTTTTTAAAGAGAGAATCGAGGGAATTAGACTTGTGGGGAGTTCAGGACAATCCCCTTCACCCAAAGCGGGCTACATATAACCCCCTTGGTCATATTTTACCTTGTAACTATTTTGAAGATGGAATCAAGGGAATTAGGCTTGCGGGGGGTTCAGGTGAACCCCCTTATGTGTACCCTACCCTATGTGGCTTGTTTTCCCCTTTTTCCATTTGGAGGGAAGTTTTAGGCCTAAAAATTCCACTTGTTTAGGTCTAAATTGTGGATTAAATCATGAAAATTTACATGTAAATTCATTTTTTATGATCTTTCCAAAAATATAATTTTTATTTTATTTTTTAAATGTGTTTTACTAAAAAAATTTAAAAAAATCTAAACTATGGTATTTTAAGAAATTCAGTACGTCCCATTTGAGACATTATGGAAAATAGTAAATCATTTCCAAACAAATTTAAAAAATACATTTTACTAAATTTTAATGTTGTCATTATGCTCATGAAAAAAATCAATTTTGAAATAAATAAAGAGATATATCACCATAAACATCTATGCATATCTAAATCAAATAAGATATTCACTAAAAATAAACTAAAAATTAAATATATATCTAAAAATCCAAAACCCATCCATTTTTTTAATCAAATCAAAGCTATTTTCAAGGGAATGTTTAACATGTTGATATATCAAATATCCTTAAATATTTTTTTTATCACTACCATGGGGTTTTTTCCTCTTAACCTACCAACCCTGCTATGGAAGAGGCTCTTTTAAAATGTCTATAAGTTGTGCCTTAAAATATCACACACCCTCAACGGGTAGCATGCGATATTCCTTTGTCTCTCATAGACCTTAAGAAAGTAACCTTTCAAATGGATTCTGACAAATCTCTAAGTATTGATTGCTTCCCAATTTAATTCTATCAAACCTCATGGGACACTTTGGGAACTAAACTGCATAATGTGTATCTTGAAGTTTTAGATCCCAACTCTTTTGATGATTTGATTAACCAAGGAAACATTAACTTTATCCCAAAGTTTGGAGACCCTAAGAAAATTTCTAATTGGAGACCCATCACTTTGCTTAATATGTCTTACAAAATTATTGTTAAGGCTTTGTCTAATAGGGTTTCCAATCTCCTTCCTCTTATTGTTAGAAGTGAGTAGGTTGGTTTCATCAAGCATAAGTACATCTTAGATAATATTATTGTTATTTGGGAAGGGATGGAATGGGCTCGTCTCTAACCAAAAACATTATTTATTTATGCAAAATATGATTGAAGGTACTTTCATCTTGGCTATACTTCAAGCTCTTAGATTTGGGCCAATATTTTTTCACACTGTGCAGATGCTCTTTAACAATTTTGGGGCTTGCATCTCCATCAATGGGGCTCAATCTTCTAGGTTTGGTTTGTTAAAATCCATTTGACAAGGACTTATTTTAGCCCACTTTATTTATGTGTTTTCAGCTGAAGGGTTTAGTTATCTTCTAGCCCAAAGTGTTTCTCAAGGTTTGATTAAAGTGATCTCTCTTCCCGGCTTGGATCAACACTCTCATCACGGATAGATTCTTTTCTCACACTCTTCAAGGGAGAATAGTATGTTCAAAATTATTTTGAATGTTTATATACTTTTTGTTTTACTTCTGGATCCTCCATTAAATGGGAGAGAAACCATGTCTTATCATCATTCACAATCTTCAATTACTCCCTCAGTTGGAAGGCATGTAATGGAGTTAGATTCATCTAGGTGTTCAACTCAATTTTTCTTGTCATTACCTTTAATTTCTAAGATACTTTTGCACAACTTTGGACTTATGTTATTCAAAGATGTTGAGTGTAAGATTTCCTTTTAGGATTACCAAGTTTCTTTCTTTGGTAGAAAAGTGTTCAAATTTACTCCAAGGTTTTAGCTGCTACTCATGTCTATTATTCTTCTTATTGGACTTTATCTAATTTTACTCATGCCAAACTTGAGAAATCTATTATGGGGACTTTCATGTGGCATAATTCTGAGGGGCATAAAGGGTTCTACAGGGTTTCTTGGGATATCTATTGTCAGCCTAAAGAATTTGGGGGCCTTTATTTTCTTGACATCAAACTCCAAGGGTGTTCTCTTTGTGTCAAGTGATTAATCCATAGTAGCCTTCAAGGTAATGAGGCTTGGAAGATTTTTCTTTGACATTGCATTTTTCAAGGATCCTCTTTGGGTAGGCAAACCTAAAAAGGTCTCAACTTCAAATCACTTTCTAACTGCTTCCTGTTTCAATTAAAATTAGGGGAACCTTCATTTCCTAAAGCATGTGGAAATCCTGGGAGGTTGCATAAGCCACACCTAATTTGGAAGGGAGATGGTTTCAAATCTAGACTAGTCTATTACTTCCCACTCTCTTTGGTGGTCTTTTATTTTCACATTTCATGATGGTCCCTATTTGCATTGGATCCTTGGGATAAATCTATTGGTATTTTCAGAAAATTAACCAAGGTGGTGGGTGATTTATTTTTCAGACACTCCAAATCATGGCTTTCATGTGGTGCAATTACTACCAAACTCAATATTCAACATCTAGATGTATAACCAATTACAAAAATCATTGATTGTATACCTAATGAATATGTACACAAGGTTGACATCACCTCTAGTATTTTTGTGGTGGTAGGACTAGAACTGACCTACTATTAATTTGTTCTGCCATTACAAGCCCCATTTGGTATACTCCTTATTTTCCCCTCAATCGGTTCCCACTAACACTCTTAATCAACAATTAAATATTGCTTCCTAGGATTATGTCTGGAAATGCTAGTTTCAGAGGGTTGGGAATGTTCTCGTCAAACCCAAAAAATCTCATTTTGTAGTGTATTTTACACCAAGGGCTTCCAGTTGGGGATCGACTCAACCATATGGGTCTTAACCCTACTTTCTTGTTTGCCATCAACTATAGTATATCAAGCACATTTTCTAGTTTTTCCCTCTAGCTCAATAGGCATGGAAGTAGATTCATACCCTATTTCAACCCTCTTCTCTGGATTTTTTTACCTAAAAAGTGATTTTGTAGTTCCCCTCCCCTAGTTCACCCCGTTGGCAAGAATATGGGTCCCTTCATGAAGTGTTTATCTATTTTCAAGAACCCTACCTTGGTGTTGTAGTAAGTAAATTTATTTTATAGGTTATTAGGGTTCAAAATCTTGCCTTCAATATTTTAGTATACTTTTGATAAAATTATAATAGTATAAATACTATCATGGTTTTAAGATAAATTTACTCGACTTATAAATAAACATGTGTGTGTGTGTGTGTGTGTGTGTGTGTGTGTGTGTGTGTGTGTGTGTGTGTGTGTGTGTGTGTGTGTGTGTGTGTGTGTGTGTGTGTGTGTGTGTGTGTGTGTGTGTGTGTGTGTGTGTGTGTGTGTGGTGTGTGTCTTTATAAGGTAATGATATTAATAATTGTGGAATTTAAAAAGTTAAAGTAATTAAAAAATTAAACAAAATAAATAAATAAAATAACATAAAACATGTTGATGTTACAAAATTTAGAAATAGTAATGAGATTAATAATTGTAGAATTTAAAAGTTATAATAAGTCATAAATTAAACAAAATAAATAAACGAATAATGGTAAAGGAGCATTGTCAAATTTATACATGATCATCCTTAAAAAACATTCACAAATACACCAAATGCATTAAATAGTCCTTTGAATCAGTTGGGTCATGGAGTTGATGCAGGCCTGTGGGTGCCAAAAGGAAAGGCCTTGTCAACATGACAGGGAATGGGCACCCTCACACAAAGCAGTTTGGACCAGAATGCATTTTCCACGTTGTTGTCTGGAACCCATTACATATGCTAAATGTTGACCAACATCCTCTCTACCTGAATATGCACAAATGGAAGATTTGGAATAGGATATGGGCCTCTGTCAAAACATTGAAAAGAGGAATTTTGTTGGCATTCCAGCTGCAACTACCCTAGAAGATATATGCAAAGCGTGGACGAAAACCAGATTTCTTTGAGCATTGTTGACACCCAACAAGGTGCTGAAATGATGAAAAAAAAACTCAAATAAATGAGATTTCAAGGACCATGTGTGGCCATATAAGCTCCATTTTTTATAATATTTTGGCCACTCAATGTTCCTTTTCTTAAGGATCAACATGTTGTTTGTTTGTCAAGAGCTATTAGCTGAGCCAAGATAAGAACTTTGGAACAAGTATGGTCAATCCACATGAACTGTAGTGGAAAATTTTTTTCCTCAAAGGAAATTGTACATTGCTAATGGTTTTATGATATATGCACAACTTTGTGTAGACGATACAGTTGAAAAGGCATTAATGAACTTTTACACATCCTTGTAAAATCTGCTACATATTTTCAGCTATTAGTCAAGGCATACGTTTCTAAGAAGAAAAAGTTCCCACTCACAAAATTTACAAACCAAGAAGTGGGAAGGTTTAGTTTTGACAATCCATGGGAGTGTTTGAAAACTAGACAGCTTTGTTAGTCGTCTCATGGAATATCCTTTTTAAAAATCCTTAGAAAGACATGAGGTATGCAGATTGACATGGCGTTTGCCAAATTGTCTCACAAAATCTTTTTTAACCATGCAGGTGTTCAGTATGATTCACCTGTTGTTCTTGATTAGCCTAATGGAATGCCCCTTTTCGAATAAGGTTTGTTTGGTCCCAATCAAAGCTTATTCATCCAAAGGACTTTGTAACTTTGCAGACTGGCACAAAGTTTTGAGTCAAATTGTGTGAATTGTTTGATGAAAACATATATGTAAAACGTGGAAGCATTAATCATCACGTGTGTAACTTGGACCTCCTTCTCTCACTCGCAAGATCAATACCTGCAAGCATGGTTATCTCCCTATATCTTGCATGAATTTGGATTTTTCTAGTTTTCCTTTCTTATTGTTATTAAAAAATAACCCAATGAAAAGTAAGGAAAAGCTTAAATTTTAATGAGATGTAACACGGGTAGTACAAATTAAAAAATTCCTTTTTTTCTACACAACCTGAAGGATATATTTTGATGCATCAACTATTTACTTGTTTACCTCCTTAGATGTTAATATCATTTAGATAACATTACTGGATAATTAAAATCACCAAAATAATGTCCAGTTCAAACTTGTTTTCTAGTCTTAAAACTACCCTTTTTTTTTACTTTGCGAAGTTGATAAAATGTGATTTTCTATGATTCACAAAACACCTCTCTGAACCCCGAAATGGGAAATTTGAGTTGTGACTTTGTTCCCTGTCATGTGGAGTGTTGTATCAAACCTTAGAATGACCTCGAATGTTTGATCTTGATTTTTTCGTCACCCCTCTAGGATCCCTATTAACTCTTTTTGCAGTTTTGGGAAGGTACTGAAAGTCAAAAGTTGGGTTTGGTTTTGGCTTTCCATTTAGGCCCTAGGTGAAGAAATGGATATCGGCCTCCGTATACCTCTAGTATTTATCCGTGAAAATCATTATCAACCATCAGTTATGATAAAATCACTTTGCAATCTAGTTTTACAAGGGGGTTTTGTTGGCCTCTGGTCGTTGGGTGACCAGGTCAAACTAGTCTAATTACGACCGGTGGCTCCAGAAAAGTAGTCGTCATTCATACCATGTTCTCCAATTCTAACTCTCGCCAACGTCAATGAATTCCTTATATATAGGAGAGCGTATAGGATTTGTCTCATGGTGTGTTCGACCATCGGAAATCAATTTTTGAACGTAGCCTCATAGCCCTTGGGTTAAACTTGGATGTTTTTGCAAACTTGTAGGAAAATGTGAAAGAATGTCGTGGAACCCTCTTCAAGTCAAATAACTGATGAGAAAACTTGTAGACACTTATATATGACTGTATGGAACTCTCTTTTGTTGCTTGTTTTGAGAAATTTGATTGTCAAGAAAATGGTGTTTTTCTCTCTCTCTCCTCTCTCTCTCTCTCTCTCTCTCTCTCTCTCTCTCTCTCTCTCTCTCTCTCTCTCTCTCTCTCTCTCTCTCTCCCCCCCCTCTAAATGAAATGAAATGAATGTATCTTTAACTCTCTCTTGTTACGTGCTAAACATTATAATCATGTGAATGGAAAACTATGAAATCATGAATTATGCTAGATTTTGGGGTAGATGTCATGCCAATAGTTTGTGTAGACCATGTGGTGGTTGCAGGTACCAGGATAAGGACAAAGTGAAGCATTACTGGTGTTTTCATAATAACATGTTATCTTGGAAACAATGTAATTGTATAGGATATATCTATAAATAGAAATGTTATTTATTGTTTTCCGTGACGAACATGAAATTGTAGCCTATTGAGAAAGTGTATTATTTTCATACTCAGTTGTACTTTTATATGTTGACTAATTTCATTCTTGGTCGTACTTTGGTATGTCAATTAGGTAAAATAAGTTGATTGTATCATGTTGTTATGGAAATTGAGGTAAAAAGAATTCTATAAATAATATTTGAATCATTATAGGATGGTGAATTTTGAATCTTGTTATTTAAAATATTTGTACCATGGTAATTTTGGATGTGGATTGTATCAGTAAATGTATGGTAATAAATTGAAAACGGTGTATCTTACCTATTTGCTAGTGATGTGTTGACCTAGGAAACCTTTTAGCCTTCAAAGGAAAATAATAACTTGTATCTGCGTGTTTCCATTTTGGGTGGAAAGCGACAAACAAACTTATAACATGAATTAATGACCCTTGTTGTATGGAATGGCCCCCTCGAGCTTACCCTCGTGCCCTTGTTCCTTAGTAGGGTTGCACACCTTAGTAAAATTTTAACTGGGGCATCTCCCATTCTATTTTGAGACTTGGTTCTTCTACATGTCGAACAAATGAGTTTTACTTGTGTTTCCTCAACCATATTGTAGAAGGTGAACCTTGTTATTTGGCCACCCTTCGCACATGGCCCATGAGAATGCCCCTTCTTTCCCTCATGGACCAATTTTTCACCTTCACAAAAAGGAACTAAAAAAAATCTTGTGGTGGCAAGCTCACATTGTGAATGAACCCTGTTGCGACATTCCTAAGCCTTAAGGATAAAAGTGTTCCCTTAGCAGGTAGTAATGGGATACCTTGGGCTTTTATGAAGGTCTTGTGAGTTAAAGATATTTCAAACTATAGTTTTGACTTGTAGTAGGGAGTAGAACCCTTGGGTGTAAATGGAAATATATTAAACCTAGGACCACTTAACAAGTTTAATTGTGGCTGAAACCTATATTTAACTCATAACTATCGATAATGAATTCTTAAGATGATGGATTTGAACTAAACTGAAATTTGAACTCCTCCCTTAAACTCAATTCATGCCTTCTTATACGTATCACAAACAATGCAAACTAAGTAGTTAAATTACATAGTTAGTTGTAATAACTTGAAAGTGAAAAGAGTGTATCCTTAGTGTTTAAGTGTTATTATGAAAAAGAACATGTAATATGTCTACCCTTAGATCTAATAGTCTTCCTTTTCACTTCATGTGAATTTCCCTTTTGGAAAATGAAGGTAAAATAAAAAACCAAGTAAGCATGCTCTTGAGAAAATAATTCTCAGAACAAGTACTAGTATACTTAGGGGTGTTTAAAAAAATATTCATATTAACAATCAAGTTATATAAATTAATTGCAATAAGAGAAGCGAGCAAAATCAAATGGAACCATTATAGGTGAAATGTTAGACGAAATAAAGAAAATATAGTCTAGAGAAAATGAGAACGTATGTTTACATGATAAGTGCTCTTTAAATCTTTAGGGTCAAATAATGAAACATGACTGCAATAAAGATGTAACCATGAAAATGGTGTGTTGTGGTAGTGCCTATCCGTGAGTTTTTAATGTGGTGAGTGTAGCTGTTTTGAACTTGTCATTTAGAAAATGTGGCATTGATGTGCATCTTGTGTTTTCATGTGGTATGTTTTTCTCCCCATTGTAAGTCTCGTATGTAGGCTTGGAAATATGTGTCGTCTTTAATTGTGGTGTTTATCCTTTCCTCATCATGTTATATATGTGGGTTCATGTTTGTGTAAATGTCTCATGTGATGTTGAGTTATCCTTGTGATCCTATGTGGTGTCATTCAAGTTGTATCAAGTAAATAAAAAAAATTTTGTCTTGTGTTTTGGGTCTCAAAAAAAAAAATAAATCCCGGTTTAGTTCATGTTGTGTTTTGGTCTATTCATGTGTTGGTGTTACATATGGTAACAAAGAAAGGTTCATGCTCTCAAACCTCTGCGATAGTCGGTGTTGTGATGATTATGTATGATGGTGGAGGAGTTGGAAGAGTAATGTGATATTATGTTGTGATGTAACAAAAAACATTGTATTTTGATTGTGGTGAATCTTGTATACTATGAGACTATTCTCTCTGGACTCTATGATGTTAATGTGGTTTTGATTATGAGAGTATTCAATCTCTCTCTCTCTCATGGATTTGAAATTTTAATGTGTGTTACCACCTTTTTGTGTGAAAACGAAGTGTTTTATGGAATATGAAGTGTTGTGCATGTTTCATTATGTGATATTGTATATGTGTACTAATGTGTAGCATGAAAAAAGTTCTTTGTAACCACCTTAGTAAATTGTGTCATATTGTGTTGATTGGCACCATGTTTTTTATGTATCATGATGTTATGCCACCATGTCTACTATTGTAATTGTGTATATGTGTGATGTTAGTCACTATCATCATACATATGGTATTCATATGTTATGTGATGGATTCACATCGTGAATGGGGGAATATGGTGATCTTATGACCCCTATTGTATTGTACTTGCACTTTTGGTTGTCATGTAGAAACATGACGTATTGTAAGATGTGAAATTGATGTTATGTTATACCCTATATGTATACCATGTGTAAGATGTTATGGTTGTTGTGCGTAAAACATCATTGTGTTTGTAATGTAGTTATGTGTTATATTGTGTACCCTACACTTGCCGACCCTAAGGGAAGCAATCAGAAAAAAGTGTATGTTTGGAGAGTGAAGGCATGAACCAAGGTGCCCATAACCTTGATCTGAGTATGAGTTGGAGGTGGAGTCTCATGTAGACTAAATATACACTTCTATTTGTTGGTATACTTCAATATTGTTTAGTATATTGTGGATTGCACCACCTTAGGCTCATCTTATGAAAACTAGAGTCCATTCTCTCTCCTATATGGGTTTGTCCTATTAAAACAATCCTATGTGATATTATGACTATTTGGATCCTCATATGTGTGATTCATAAGATATATGGAGATATGCTTATTTTGGTTATTTGTATTTTTGTAAAGTTGAGGCTCAATATCCGAGTGCCAACAACTCGATGAGTACCCCTTTAGTGGCCACAGAAAGGCCACATAGTGATCATAACGTGATCTTTCTATGTTCATATTTTATTCGTAAATTGATCTTATTATGTTTTCTTGTAAGAATCAACAATTTTATTGATTGATGTATTCTTAAATTTTGGGCATTTAATTTGATTTTTTTGCTAACAAGAGGGATTTACATTATTGTAGTTGTTTAGCCATTTATTTTTCTTGGTTTGAAATTTTCTTTTGAGTTTAAAAGTTTTCTAGCTTAGCCCAAGGCTTGGGATTGGATGCCACTTGGTGATTGAAAATAATTAAAATGTTGGTTCTAATGTTGTGATGTGTTGGAATAGGGTCATGGGTTCACCATGGAGTGGTAGGACCTATGGACCCTACTTCATTGTATGGGGGTACGTATGCCCCAAGGGGGTCATGGGGTTGTGTAGCTTTAGAGCTACAATGTTACTATGCCACTTGGGTGGAGGTGATGGGGCTCTATGGTCTAGGGCCATAGGGTTGACTGACCCTCATTGAATGGAGAAATAAGGTGACATGAATATTTTTATATATACTTTATGTTTGTTGGAGGTAAAAGAGGGTTGTGCTTGTTAGAGGTAAAAGGGGGTTGTGCTTGTTAGAGGTAAAATGGGGTTGCGTTTGTTGGAGGTAAAAGGGATTTTAGTGGGAGTATCTTATTCATATCTTAATACTATGTTTGCATATGTAAAAATTTAAATTCCCACTTTGTGACATCTTATCATATGAAATTATTTCATATCAAGTGATATATCTATGTATGTGAAAACATGAATTATCTTGTAGAAACTTCATATTGGACCATACCACCAGGAAAAGGTATGAAATGAATTTGGGTAAAACAACTCTCAAGGGAAGTGCTTGTAGCCAATCACTCTTACCATGTCTTGCAAGACAAAAAATAACCTCGTATGATTGAAAACCACTTATCAATCCTTATGTTGAAAATATTTTTCATGATAAAACAAAATGAACATAATTGTATATCATACTCTTTACATTTTAGCTCTTATATATGTCATTTCACTCCTCTATGTGTCACCACTTGTTCAAAATCCAAACTATCACCTTCAACCCTTTAAATAGTTAAAAAAAACATGAGAAATAGTAGATGATCGAACCTAAAACCTGATAGTTTATCTAAAACATCACATTAGTAGCCATATGTTACAGAAAATTCCTTGAAAACCCCCTTCTAACACTAGAGATTGAAAACTATGTGCTTAAACAATGAAAACTTGTTAGCGCTTATGGTATTTGGTTACTTTGGTGTATGTGGTGAACTTTTTTTTCATGATGAGGGGAGGTGATGGCTCATTCTTAGCACTTTGGGAGAGGTTATTACTTGATATATTTTGGATCGTGGATTCTGTTTGGGAGTTATTGATATTGATAGCTGTACATGTGGTGCATTATTTGATTGATGATTACTCATGTGAGTCTGGTTATGTTTTATAATGTTGAGGCTTGATGTTCCTCATTGATGATGTGATATTTGATCCCATTTGACACTATGTGTAGTTACAGTTGTGTTTTTGAGTTATGTGAAACTTGTGTATGTGTATTGTTGGGGATTCCTTATTGTTATATTAATATATCATGAGTACTATTATATTTTGGGGGCATGTATGTGTCGAATACTATGTTGTGTGGAACTGTAAGTGTTTCTTCCCATACAGTTTGGTTGGTGGTCTTATGCTCAGTTACAATCATAAAAATGTGTTAACAAGATGTCTTGTGGGTCGTTAGTGTTAGTGTTGTGTTTGGGCTTTGTGTGGCATCATGATGTCATTTATTGTTGGGCACCCATGAAAATAAGTCAATTGAAATCATGAAAATAATGAAATATTATGAGCTTTAGGATTAAGAAATAATGTAAGGAAAAAAGACTAACAAGTAATAATGTAAAAGAGAACTACCAATCTTTATAGAACATTAAAATTTAAGAAATTGTCAAAATTGTTTGCTTCTTTTTGGCTTTTGTTTTAGTGACAAGTGGTTTTTCTCTAAAACGATATTAATCGTTGTTGACTTAATTTTTCTTATGATCCTTCTATCTAAGGGGATGTTTGTGTTGCATCAAGGATGATGCTCTTATAAGGGGAGGGAAATGTAGTGCCCCCTGCCCTTGGTCACCTGCCCATTAAGAGTATTTGATCCCTTCTTAAGACGATTATGTCTATCGTCAAGAATGTTTGCCTCAAAGGCATATTGCAGGGCAAGTAAAATTATTTGATTATTTTATTCCTTATTGCTATATTGGCATTTCCGAAAATCTCATGCCTAGCACCATATTGTGTTCTACTGAACTTTCAATAAAATGATAATCCATTTAAAAATTATCATGGTTTTAGGATAAATTTACTCCTTATAAATGAAAATAAACAAATTCTATATGGGTCATGATATGTATATATTTCGACCTATTTCGCTATCATCTAATGAGGATTAATAATTGTTGGGCATTAAAACTTAAATTAATCAATAAAAACAAAATAAATAATATTAAATTCAAATTAAAAATGTATAGAAAATTATAACTAAATAATAAAGGATATTGAAACTATGGATCTTCATAGATATAATGAATTTAAATTTTTTTAAAAGGAAATTAATGGGCATGTGATTTAGATCTGATAAGTGTACATTATAAATGATAATGGGTGTCCTCTTACAAAATTCTAATAAAACTGATTGTTTCATTGAGGAAATGCATTACAAAAATAGGTTTCTAATGAATGTTTCCCCATTACGGTCTATGCCCATGCCTGAGGCCGAAATAAGAACCTTTTGTACAGGTATTGGCAAGCCTCGATGCAAATTTTGGTGAGGAGATCCATTCTTGGTTTTTATTGCAGGATGGACCCCATTTGTATATATGTAAACATGGAATGCCAGTTTTTCCAATAATTATGCACATTAAAATGGGTTTGATGAAACCCTTCGAAACTTGAATTCAAAACCTATAACCATCACTCTCCATCTTCCATGGAGTATTGGATTTTTTACATCAAGATTGTCTTTGGCATTGTAGGTATCATGTATGAAGCCTTGTGAATGGTTTTGTCCCCCAGAATTTTTACCTGAGTGAATGTACCTAACATGTGGACCTTGAAAAATGTAGTTGTTTTGTTATGACACGGTTGCGATATGAAATGTGTTTCAACAGATTTGTTTTATAGTGTAAAAACGTTTAGAGAATATGTAAATTGGAAATGTGGTCCATGGCTGGACATGTAACTATTTATTCCAACTTCCTCAAAGGAGATATGGTTTACAATGCTTGAACAGTGGTATGGCATGTTGACATTGTGTTTAGGAACTTGTTTTCTCATGTGTGTGGGTGTGGTTGTTAACAAGGCATTACACATTCTATACTATTCAAAAGATGTCAATAAACTGCAAACTTCATTTTTCATGTTATTATATCATATGTTTCCAAGAAGAAAATTATTTCCCACTCAAAAAATTTAAAAACATGTAAACATGGTTTAAACATGAATTTGAATCCATAATGGTATGTATTTGTAATAGATAGAATATTATGGGGTTATTTTCAAAGCACATGTTATCTAATTGCATCTTGGAAATGGGTATACAAATGATTCATTGTGGACATTAGCTCTTGACCAAATGCCAACCAGTGGTCTGTTTATTTTTGAAGTGATCAAAAATGGATTTGGTATGGATCTCAAATGTGGACAATGAGTTGTAACTCTTATTGAACAAGCTTCTTGTTTTACCCAAAAATATTAGTCATTTCCAAAGGAACTCTTGGTATCCTTTGATAACTTTTCATTTTGATGTCAAATTGGAATTGATTGGTAGACAGAGTGTTCATGGAATGTATTCATAAGCAATGTTTGGACTTTGCAAACCATCTTCATCTCACAAGATTCACAAGTTCATTCAATACAGACATGGTTATCTCCTTTCCATCTTACATGATTTCGGTGTTTTCTAGTTTTCCTTTCTTATTTATTGAAAAATAAATTAATGATGAGTATGCTTAGTAAATTTAATGAGATGTAACACCAAAAAAATTTAAAATTTCCCCTTTTCTACGCAACTTGAAGGAATATTTTGAGTGTAATCAATTTTTATTTTACCTCCTTAGATGTTTGGATAAGATTAATAATAATACATTAGATAAAAAAAAATCAAAAAAATAATGGTTTAACTTGATTTCTAGTTTAAAACTACCTTTTGTTTACCTTACAAAGTTAATAAAACATGATTTTTTGTGATTCACAAAACACCTCTCCTAACCCTAGAAATGGGAAATTGAGTTGTGATTTTGTTCCCTGTCATGTGGGGTGTTGTATCAAACCTTAGAACACCTGAATGACCATTTGTGCATTTTTTTGTCACCCTCTAGGAGCCCCGTTAACCCTTTTTGTAGTTTTGGGAAGCTCTTAAAAGTTAAAAGTTGGGTTTGGTTTTGGCTTGTTGTTTAGGCCCTATGGGTGAAGAAATGGATATCGGCCTCGTATACCTCTAGTATTTATCTATGAAAATTTCTATCAACCCTTTAGTTATGAAGAAAATCACTTTGTAAAGTTAGTTTTACAAGGGGGTTTTGTAGGCCTCTAGTCATTGGGTGACTAGGTCAAACTAGTCCAATTATGACCAGTGGCTCTAGAAAAGTAGTCGTCATTTGTAACCCATGTTCACGTCATTTCTAGTTTTGTCAACTCCAATGAATTCCTTGTATATAGGAGAGCGTATAGGATTTGTCTCATGGTGTATGTTTGACCATCAGAAATTAGTTTTTGAATGCAGTTCCATAGCCCTCGGGTTAAATTTGGGCGTTTTCACAAACTTGTAGCAAAATGTGAAAGAATGTCGTGGGACCCTTTTCAAGTTAAATAATTGATGAGAAAACTTGTAGACACTTATATATGACTATATGGAAGTCTCTTTTGTTGCTTGTTTTGAGAATTTTGATTGTTGGGAAAAATGGTGTTTCTCTCTCTCTCTCTCTCTCTCTCTCTCCCTCTTCCTCCTCCTCTAGTTAAAATGAAATGAAATAAATGTAGCTTTAACACTCTCTTTTTGTGTGCTAAGTATTATAATCATGTGAATGAAAACTATGAAATTGTGAGTTATGCTATATTTTAGGTAGATACCTTGCCAACAGTTTGTGCTGACCATGTGGTGGTTATAGGTACCAGATAAGGACAAAGTGAATTATACTGGTGTTTGCAAAATAGCATGTTATCTTGAAACAATGTAGTTTTATAATATATCAGTATTGTTATAAATAGAAATGTTCATTTATTGTTTTCCGTGACGAACATGAAATTGTATCCTGTTGAGAAAGTGTATTATTTTCATACTCAGTTGTACTTTTATACGTTGAATAATTTCATTCTTAGTCATAATTTGATATGTTGGTTAGGTAAAATAAGTTGATTGTATCATGTTTCTATGGAATTTAATGTAAAAATAATCCTATAAATAGTATTTGAATCATTATAGGGGGATGAATTTTGACATCTTGTTATTTAAAACTATTTGTAACGTGGTAATTTTGGATGTTGATTATACAAGTAAATTTGATAGTAATAAATTTAAACCATTGTACCTTATCTATTTATTAGTGATGTGTTGACCTAGGAAACCTTTTAGCCTTCAAAGGAAAACAATAACTCGTATCTGCGTGTTTCCATTTGGGTAGAAAGTGACAAAAAAATTATATAATGAATTAATGACCCTTGTTATATGGAAGGTGTTAGTGGAAAAAAGTAGCACCCTAAGATTTGGAAATGCAGATCTCTACTTTTTTCTAACATTGGGTTACCTCTCAAGCTATGGGCCTTGCGGGATTGAGATAATCCTCTAGAGAAAGTTGGTTCTTCCTCCTAAACTACCTGCCATAATCTAATCCTAATGCAGGAAAAACTATCTAGTCTTATCCTAATATTCCAAGGGATAAGTGAGAGAGAGAGACCACGAAAATAAACCTACACTAAAAGTGTTGATACACCAGAAAAGGAAGTGAGAGACAATCTATTGAGGGAGAAAGAGAAATAAATCAAGAAGGGAAAGGCTAGACATAAGTGAGACAAATCCAAGCTTCATTTACCATTTATTCTCACATGAAACATAACATAATGAACTTGCAAGGAGAAATAAATGTATAACACAATGCAATAAGAAAAAGAGAGGCAAGGTTGCAGCTAAAATGAGCAAGGACAGACAAATGTGTCACAAAAGAAGATTTATTGAAATAAAAGTATGCACAGACCATTATAGTTACAAAATAAGTCACAAGAACAAATTTCCAAGCCCAAAATGGAGGTTCGATAGCTCACTGCTGCTTTGGAACCAATTTGATGCGTGGCATCCTTTGATTGGTTCAGGTATTGGCCTCTGCCATATGTGTACATGTGTTTCCTTTTTCCAAGTGTCTACTCCTCATTGGGTCGTAATATCAGACTTTACTTCTCCACTTGCCATATGTTCTTTCTTTTTACATTTGCAAGATTCCTTTATGAGGATACGGAAAAATAAAACTTTTCCACGTTCCTTTGGGATGTCAGGATTTCCTTTACCTTTTTTAGTCCCTTGAAACATGGACCTATTAAAAGGCCCCATGCTCCTTCACATTGTAGACCCTGTCAAACCCTTAGAACGTTAGCCAATAAGAAATAGCCATGTTTCTAGTCATAATTTTCCCCTCAGCTGATGAATGTAAGCCAATGGGAAGGATCCATGCATTTTCATGTCAGTCCTTGAATAGCCCTAGCCTCTGACAATTGTGAAATGTGATCCAATAGGAAAGTTCCATGCTTTGATGCATTATCAGACTTTTCTTTGATATCCACTGACAACTATGAAATGTAAGTGAATGAGAAAGCTCCATGCTTTGAGGTTGTTAGAATTTTCAGTATTTTTCTTTGTGTTTGGATCTGATTGCACAAGCCTTCACATTTTTCAGATTTACAAAACACGAGCCAATCGGAAAGGCTCCACGTGTTTCACATTTTCGGTATTTTATTTGATTTCCACTGACAACTATCAAACGTGAGTGAATGAGGAATCTCCACATAGCCATAGTGTTAGAAGATGTCAGTTTTCTACTTCATGCTTGGATCTAATTAAACAAGCCTTCATAGTTTCTGGATTTGTGAAATGTGATCCAATGGGAAGGCTGCCACGTAACTCTTTACTTTCCTTTGTATCACATCCTTTCAGTGTTCCGTGGGTTTTAGAAAAACCCACCTAAGTATTCGACCGAGCTCCTTTAACCAAGCTCTTTTGAAATTGATCGAGCTCCTTTGATCTCATGGCTTATAGAATTTTAGCCCTCTAAATTACAACTAGTTTTCTTTGACCTTGTCTGACTTAGTTGGACCACTAAGCTCTTGTTCCATAGCCCCGACTGATTTTGTCATTAAATTTGACAGGAATTTGAAATGCCATGACATATTTTATTAATATAGCCAGCTAATGAAGCTAGACCACATGGATTTTTTGAATTCCAATGGCTAGGGCTTTTGGGAAGTGTAATTTGACAGTCATTTGACTGTCACAAGACTTGTAAAAATGGCTAATGTCCATTTTTAAAGCTTTTTAAAGCCAAAATAACCATGGGGTAATTTTAGATAATATTTTGGTGAACCTCTTAGGATAATATACCTGCTAGATTAGATCAGTATCCTTTATGCATTCCATTGGCATGGAGTCGAGCCAAAAACTTGAAAAATGATCTATAACATTGAAAATTCTTACCCTGGGGACGTATTGAAGCATGAAATGAACTTATGAAGGTATGGAAGCTTGAAGTTGATATGTGGATCTCTAAATGAAGACTTTGAAACTGCTCCAATCTATTTGATTTCTCCATTAGAACTGCTCAAGCTCGAAGGTGAAGCTAGAATTGACCATCTCATTATGAAAAGTCTTATGATTTTGATTTTGTGAGAGTGGAAAATTGAAAAATCTCAAGGCTTTATTTTGTTTACTCTACTTTTGATCTACTGCAGACAAAGAAAAACATCTAAAGTTTCCTCAAATCTAATTTTTCCAAGTTTTGGAGAAAAATTGAATTGAATCCTTGATAAATAATGAAGCATTTCAGAGTTTTGGATCTCATGTTGATTTTGAAATGAAAATGCATGTAAGTGGAATTGTTCTAAGTAGTTAAATTGGCCAAGAAAGAGGCACAACGGGATCTTGACTACAATTGATCTTTGGGGTTGAATCATTTAGCATTTTGAGTTGGCCCCCATATTTGATTTGGCCAAGAAAGTTTCCCTAAATTGGAATGGGTTGTGCAAAAACAATAGATCATGTAAAAACTATTTACAAACATGAAAAATCATACATGTTCCAAGTGGAAACACTGCAGAGTGTGCACAATGCACTTCTTCTTCTAAAATTGAACCTACCTACCCTACTCTTAACCAAAACAAGGAAAAGCTAAACAAATTCTATAACAAGCAAGGACAAATACCTTCCCTTCTTTACAAAGTACAGCCATTTAATTAATTTGACAATGGTCATGGCCTTTAAAAAGAGTGAAAAACTGACTTGTAGCTTGTTTTCCACCCCCTCCTCAAAGTATTAACAAACAAGACAAATACCTCTTTTAGTTTCTCTAAATTTGGAATTGAGAGGCATTGTTGCTGACCTTTGGTGCATTGAAGATCATCCTCATACTCTAAAGTGAACATGACTGATTTTGGCTCCTCCATTGGCTCCAATGAAGGCAAGTACCTTATGGGGCAAGGTATGATCCTTGAAGTTTTCCCACTGTTCTGAAACTCACTCCAAGAATGGAGTCTTCATGTAGACCTTCCTAGAAGAAAAAAGGGGGCTTCTTGCATGTTGACTTGTGCTTTCTCATTACTCCTGCAAGTAGTTGGTATCCTTTTCCTTGATGACTGGTATGGAAATGGTGTCATCCTTGTTCTTTTCCTTCTCCTCACCTAATGAAAAAATTGGAATATTTGACTCCTCCAATCTTTACCCAAGAGGATTGTTTGAAGGAGTACGATCTTCTTACATGTTTTCCTCCATGTCAAAAGGGCTTTTGACATTGGAGAATGAGTGATGGAGGAGAAAAAGTGGTGATTTCTATGAGCTCCTTCTCCATCAAATCATTCCTCCAAGTCAGATAAGATAATTAAGCCTCATCATGGTCTTATTGTGCTAAGCGCTCTCCTTCCTCCATGATGACCTCTGAATTCACAACTTGTTCATCATGGTTCCCCTCATCTTCAAACATGAAGTTTGAGAGCTTGAACTTCTCCTCATCATAGTTTAGGGAGGATGAAGTGGAAGAAATTCTTGGAGATTCTCATGTAGCCTACTTGCTCTACATTCAAGACCTCTGGGTCTATGTGGTTCTCTTCCATATGCTCCTCATTCAATTGAACTTGGACCTGGTTGTTTATTCCTCTTCTTGGGCTGATTTGTAGTTTGAATTGGATAAATACCTCTTCAAAGAAAAGTGCCATCATGGAAACTTCATTTAGAGAAAAATAGATTTTGTCATCTTCTTCTTCTCTTTGCTTCACTTTCTGCTACAAAATTAGCTTTAGCCACCGCTTGGTTCTTCAACTTTGGCCTCCTCTATATGCTTTACCATCAAGGGAATTTTTTCAATACCAAACCTCAGAGCCCATATTTTGAATTCTTATGTCATTTATTTCTACTGGACTCTTCCTTTTATTTCCCTTGGCTAGCTTTTTGACTATTTTCTTCCCAAGATGGACTTGAGAATGCAAGAGGAGGGGTGGGTTGAGTTACAATAGGTTTTGTGATTATTTGTGGTGGCGAAGGAGGTAGAAATTCTTGTTTCTTTGGAGGGGATGAACTTTTTGGAAGGGAAAATGAAGAAGAACTGAGATGAGTGGAATACTTGGAAGATGGATAAGGGAATTCAACATTGGGAGTAACAGTAATGGGATTAATGACAAGCTAAAATGGAAATTCTTGAAGGAGAAAACTGAGGCATTGGAAATAGTGACTTTTCCATTGACAAGAATGGTTTCTTATTTTTTTCATAAGCAATCTATCTCATTGATCCATGCCTCAAGTATGTGGCCCACATCTCATCCCTTTCAGTTAAGTTTCTAAAGGATGCTACCATGTCCTTAGAAAAGGATCAAGCCATGGAAAAGGTTCACTTTATAGCCAATTATGAATTCTTTTGCTTGAGATGCAGCCCTGAACTATAACAATGTTTTCACTCCATTATTTCAATATTCAACTGTACACTCAACACTATTCAAGTGTAGGATAGTAGCCATCCATAATCGACATACTCATTCTCTTGATAGGCTACATAGTCTGAAATGTATCCAAATTGATCCACATGTTCATTGTGAGTATGCCCATTGTTGATTTTCTTCATAAGATTGGTCTAGAGGAAGTTGATAATAACCTAAGGATGAATTTTGAATAAATTGGAGGATGGTATGGTTACATGATAGCTACTACAAGTGTGAATTCCACTATGGGAATGAAGCCATTATTGTACAACTTCATAAAATGGGAGAAAATGGAAGATATGGAAGAAAGCTGAATGAAAATGGAAATGGAGAGAAAGAAGGTCTATAATTTCAGAGATTGGTTTGTTTGGATAAAATGGAGTCGTCAAATGTGTTTGTAAATGCTTCCAAAATCTGAAATATTTAACAAGAACACACCAACCTGCTAAAATGAAGCCTTCTCCATAGATGAATTGCACACCTACAAATGATCTTTAATTTGAATACTAGTAGAAAACATTTGAAAAATGAAACTCTGACTTTTTTTATGGTCCCACTGGGCATGCTAGAACTGTTAGTGACAAAAATGTAGCACCCTAATATTTGGAAATGTAGATCTCTACTTTTTTCTAACCTTGGGTTACCTCTCAAGTTGTGGGACTTGCGGGCTTGAGATAACCCTCCATAGAAATTTGAATCTTTCTCCTAAACTATCTCACACAATATACTCCTAATGCAGTAAAAACTATCTAATCCTATCCTAATATTGTTAGAGTAGGTATTTACCTTAGCTCATGTTCACCTAGGTGCTTTATTTACCTTTATTGCATTTATCCTCACCCACTTATGTGTGTGGATATTTCTTTTATCTTATTTAGATATTAGGATATATTATCTAGTTGTTAGGTATAGTTCTTTCCTTGATCTATCATATTGACTAGTTCTTTCCTTGATCTATGGTATTGACTAGATCCTTGATGTCTAGTTCTCTCCTAAATCTATGGTCTTAACTAGTTCTTTGATGACTAGTTATTTCCTTGATTTATGGCTTGATCTATGACCTTGACTGGTTCTTAGATTGTTATTCCTTTCCTCTATAAGCAAGGCCCATCCTCAATGTATTGCATTGAGTTCCATAATAATATATGATATTGTTTCTCATTTGTTTGCAAAGGTTTTATGTAAAGTTATTCTGGCAAATTGCTTCATCTTATTGATCATGGTGTTTGATTAGCATCTGTGTTCTTGGCTTGGTACGATATGATTATCGTTCCTTTCAAATATTCCAAGGGACTAGGGAGAGTGAGAGCATGAAAATAAACCTACACTAAAAGCGGCGATACACTATAAAAGGAGGTGAGAGACAAGATCTAGTAAGGGAGAAAGAGAAATAAATGAAGAAGGGAAAGTCCAGACATAAGTGACACAAATCCAATCTTCATTTACCATCTATTCTCACATGAAACACAACATAATGAACTTATAAGGAGAAATACATGCATAACAAAATGTAATAAGAAAAAGAGATGCAAGTTTGCAGTTAAAACGAGAAAGGACAAACAAATGTGTCACAAAACAAGATTTATTGTAATAAAAGTATGCACAAACCATTACAGTTGCAAAGGAAGGCACAAGAACACATTTCCAAGCCCAAAATGGAGGTTTTATGGCTCATACCTACTTTGGAACAAATTTTATAGAGTTCCTTTGCATTTTTTGAATGTCCTCCTTTCAAAAAGAAATATTTTACAATATATAGCTTGAATGAAAGAGAAGGAAGAAAGAGAAGAGGAAAAAGAGAATGGGAATGAATTTTTTGGGATCCAACCACAAACAGTGTGCATTAAAATCCTCTACAAATCACATGGGCACCTTACAGAGCCATTATTCAGTCTATTCCATCCTGCAGAAGCAAATGAAGCCATGCTTCATCAATTATGGTGGTTGAGTTACCTAATTTGATCATTTACGTGCCCAAAAAGTCCTCCTCTACATCCAAAATCCCTATTTTCCATTTTCACCCCCAAAATGCCACCAAAAGTAGACTTTAATGATGTAAAATTGAAGATCTCGATGAGAGCTTTCCAGTGATATAAATTTTATGTAATTTGGTGCAAAGGATCAAAAGATATGGCCATTTGAATATTTGTCAGTCATGAGGCATAGGAATTTGACATGTGGCAGTCTTTGATTGGTTCAGGAATCGTCCTCTACTAACGTGTACTTTTTTTTCCTTTTTCCAAGTGTCTACTCCTCATTGGGTCACAATATCGGGCTTTATTTCTCCGTTCACCATTTGTCCTTTCTTTTTACCTTTGCAGGATTTCTTTATGAGGATACAGGCCAATAAAACTTCGTTACGTTCCTTTGGGATGTCAGGTTGTCCTTTATCTTTTTCAGTCCCTTGACACATGGACCAATTAAAAGGCTCCAAGATCCTTCACATTATATACCCTATCAGACCCTTAGAACCATGGGCTAATAAGAAATGACCATGTTTCTTCACAATTTTCCCCTCAACTGAAAAATGCAAAATGTGAGCCAATGGGAACACTCCACACACTTGAATGTTACTCTTTAAATATCATTAGCCTCTGATAATTTCAAAATATGATCCAATAGGAAAGCTCCACACTTTGATGCGTTGTTAGAATTTTATTTGATATCCACTGAAAACTATGAAATGCGAGCAAATGTGAAAGCTCCACGCTTTGACATTGTCAGAATTTTTAGTCTTTTGCTTTGTGTTTAGATCTAATTAGATGAGCCTTTACATTTTTCAGATTTTTTAAATACAAGCCAATAGGAAAGGCTCCACGTGTTTCACATTATCAGTATTTTATTTGATCTCCATTGATAATTGTGAAATGTGAGCGAATGAGGAAGCTCCACTTTTCCATAGTGTCAAAACCTATTAGTCTACTACTTCGTTCCTAGATTTGATTGGACAAGCCTTCACAGCTGTTGGATTCACAAAACACAATCCAATGGAAATGCTCCACTTAGCTCTTTGTTTTCCTTTGTATCACGGCATTTCAATGTTCCGCAAGTTTAAGTAAAACCCACCAAAGTCTTCAACCGAGCTCCTTTGACTAAGATATTTTGACATTGATTGAGCTTCTTTGATATGTGGCTTAGAAATTTTAGCCTTTTGAATTTCCACCAGTTGTCTTTAACCATATTTGACTTAGCCAGACCACTAAGCTCTTGTCGCGTAGCCCTGCTAATGTTTTCATTGAGTTTGACGGGTTTTTGAACATCAGTCATCTTTTCTTAATATAGTTCGCTAATAAAGCTAAACCACTTGGATTTTTTACATGCCAATAGCTAGGGATTTTAGGAAGTGAAATTTGACGTCCGTTTGACCTTCACAAACTTGTAAAAATGGCTAAGTTCATTTTTAAAGCTTGTTAAATCCAAAATAACCCAGGGTGGGGGTAATTTTGGATAACATAAGGGTCCCCTCTAGCTTACCCTATTTTCCTTGTTCCTTAGTAGGGATGCACACCTTAATAAAATTTTAACTAGGGCATCTCCCATTTTATTTTGAGACTTGGTTCTTCTACATGCCAAACAAATGAGTTTTACTTGTGTTTCCTCAACCATCTTGTAGAAGGTGAACATTGTTCTTTTCCCACCCTTCACATATGGCCCATGAGAGTGCATTGTCTTTCCCTCATTTACCAATTTATCTCCTTAACAAAATGAGCTAAAATAATTCATAGTGGCGGAAAGTTCACAATGTGAAGGAACCCCATTGTGACATTCCTAAGCACAGGGGGTTCACTTAGTAAAAGTATGGTATAGCACAATCATTCAAAGGGTATTAAATAATACCCTTAATGTTATTTTTACCTCCTATTATTTAATTGATAATACCCCTCCTGTTATATTATTAGAATGAAAATACCCCCTATTTTTTCTATGTACCTTACTTACCCATTTTTCCATTACAATTAAATGTACCCCTTTTATTTGTACCCTAATATATGAAACATAAAATGTATCATGTTTCTCACTCAATGATTATTTTCTTAATACACCTTATCAATAGAAAGACTATTTTGAATCCATTCTAGACCTATTACCAATTACCTTAATGTTAAACTTTAATCATTTATCAATAGTTTTTCAAATAATCAAGATACTGGTGGAATAATATCATTTGTGTTGAAAAGGCATACTCAATCTCAGTTTTTTACCATCTTATTATATGGATTGTTTAATAATTTACTTATTCGAAAAGATATTATAATTTAACTTTATGACCACACTACAAAAGGTATTTATGTTTATACCAAACTAGGTTTCAAATGTTTTATTTTTATATTAAAATTAACCATAACCTCTCCATTGGCCCACCTCTCTAACCTTTTATATTAAAATTAACCCTACCTCTCATCTATCCCACCTCTCTAGCCTACCCCCAATACCTAATTCAAAATATTAATAAAATAAAATCAGGACCTTTCAACCCCTCATGTATATCGGTATATTGAATTTGATTTTATCAATTTTAATTATATAAAGATGAATGAACATGTTAGGATATTTCCTAGATACATGAACCCTCTATGGTCCTAATCCTTAAGGATACAAAAGTGTTCCCTTAGCAAGTAGTAATGGAATACCTTTATCTTTCCTAGATGAAGTTCTCTATCAGTTAAGGATATAGCACACTCTAGTATTGACTTGTAATGGGGAGTAGAACCCTTGGACATAAATGGAAATATATTAAACTTAGGACCACTTAAGAAGTAAAATTTGTGGCTAAAACCTATATTTCAAGCTCGTATCTATCAATAATGAAATCTTTAGGTGATGGAATCAGAAGTAATTGAAATGTGAGACTCACTCCCTTAAACTCAATGCAACGCTCAAATATAGTATCATGAACGAAGAAAATTAAGTTGTTACCATGACACAGTTAGTCTGTAATAACTTGATAGCAAAAGGAATGTATCCTATTGTTTAAGTTTTATTTTGAATCCTAAGAACATTCAATTTTCAACCCTTAGATCTAATAGTATTCCTTTTAACTTCATATGAATTTCCCTTTTAGATAATGAAGGTAAAATACAAAACAAAGTAAACATTCTCTTAAGAATCAAATTCTCAAAACAAGTACTTTTGGATCTCAGGGGTGTTAAAAAATGTTCCTATTAACAATCAATTTATATACATCTTAATTGCACTATGGAATTTTTTAAGTGTCAAAAATCAAATGGCTTATTGTTACTAGGTAAAATGTTATACAAAATAAAGAAAATATAGTCTAGAGAAAATAAGAACGTATGTCTACATGATAAGTTCTCTTTAAATATTTAGGGTCAAATAATGAAATATGCCTATAAGTAAGTTGTAACCATGAAAGTGGTGTGTTGTGGTAGTGCATATCTTTGAGTTTATATTATGGTGGGTGTCATTGTTTTGACTGTGACATTTATAAAATTTTACATTTATGTGCATCATTTGTTATCATGTGGTATATTTTTCTCCCCATTGTAAGTCTTGTATGTAGGCTTAGAAATGAGGTTTCATCTCTACTTGAGGTGATTACTTTTTCCTTATCATGTTATATGTGGCTTCATGTTTGCATAAAAGTCTCATGTAATGTTTTGTTATTCTTATAAGCCTATGTGGTGTCATTCAAGTTGTATCAAGTAAATGAAAAATAAAAAATATCCTGGTTTATTTCTTGTTTTTTCTTATTCTATTCATATGTGGGCATTACTGATTCTCTTGGGGGACTTAGCCATGTTACCTACCATTTACAAAAAATTATGGAACATCTTCATAACTAATATTATTTTTCATTTTTACAAAGGATCAAAAAATAGCATTGCCATTTTTAATAATGTTCCTATGGATAGAAATTTTTCTCTTACTAATAAGGTGGTTGTTATTTACACTAGAATGCTCCATATTCATAACCAAGATGAGAAAGTAAAATTGGATATTTAACACATATGGTCTTGCTTAACCACTAGGACACCACCCATTTTTACGTTAGCCACATGCCTCTGTATGCTCCTGCATGTTTCCACTGGCCATTTCATCTGCACCAATCTCCTCCTCCACCCTAAGGCCTGAGGTTTCACAGACATTTCTATATGTGCCAACAGATCCCCTCTCCTTATTTTTGGTGTTCTCATCATTCTCAACCCCCTTCCCCTTCTCATGGTGGAGTCTTTGGTAGTCTTGGTGAATTTTGTGGTACTGGTTTGAATTTCTCTCAACAGGGCACATTCCCACGGATTTCTCTTTCCATTTCTCCCTCTCGTCCATCTTCTCAAGTTCCCAAGCAATATCAAAAAAAAAATAGCAACAAAGTTGGTGGGAGCCCATCCCTGACTCCACTCACACCTCTGGTTTTCACTCATGTTAAAAACAAGATATCCCTTTATTTCATCCTCCATCCTCCGTATTTGCAGTTGCAACCTAGTTTTCTAGGATATTTGTTTTGTTCACCTTTTTTTGATTGAATATGGTTCACTTATTTTGATTGAATAAAGGGAGGAAACTCAATGTACTCAAAGGAACCAAAATGATCACTTTGGGTGATGTGCATAAAAAGAAAATCCTTTAGGGAAGGTTGGATTCAAGCGATGGGCTCACCATAGTATTTAATTAAATTTGAATTAAATCTAATATTATCATTTAACTGATGTATAAATGATAAAATAAATAAATGACACAATCAAACTAAGATTTAAAATATAAAACCCTAATTAAGAGATAAAGGAAGGATGACTTAGTTGATATACGTGTAATCAGGAAATGATCTGAGTAGGTAGAAGTGATGAAAAGAATGAAAGTAGCATCCTAATACATATTTGTAAAATATGCAACTCACATAAAATGATGGACAAGGGTGCCCACGACAAGATAGGGGTGCCTGGGCACTAGTGACTAGATCTAGGTTCCCATGACTGCGTAAAATCTCTTAATCATGTTTTTTTTGTATCGAAAGGGTGTCATAATTATTCTCTATTGATTTCTAGATATGGTCTCCTTGATCTTTGAAGACACCTATAACCTACAAAAGAGATGTTCACCTACACAAGCCCATAAACCACATCAAACCTAAAAAAATAAAATGTAAAATAGGGATTCAGACTGACCCTGAAAGTCACCCCGAGAGTGAACTTATGACCAAGCGTTGACAATACATCTCAGAATCCTATGTAGTTACTTGTGAGTGTGTGTAGAAATTGTACCCTAGGATGCCCTTGTGTAAGTTGCACTTGATAGTGGGTTATAGCTAGAATGTAGTAATGTAGTAGAATGTGTGGATGGAATAAAATGAACTTCCCCTTCCCATGTTGAGTATGTAGAGTATGCATCCCTTATCCTTTGAATGGATGCTAGATGAATGACTTTAAGTGCTTTAGGTGCATTTTCTAATGCAAGCTTAGGTGATGGTAGTAATGCTTAGCGCTTAAACCTTTATTTTGAACACATAAATATGTATGTATATGATTCCCTTGTTTGAATTTCATAATTGACAACTGGAAGGCCGACCCATAAGTGAAAAATATTCGCAAAAGATAAAAGAAACCCAAAAAGAGTGAGTGATGTAGAAAAGGACTAGGGGCACCCAGAGGGGACATGAGCACCTAGGCACTGTTGTCCTAGTTGGGCGCTAGTGTTTGAAGTCATAAAAGATAAATCGGTAAAGTTTTGACTATGTTGTAGGGTGTGTACGACTAAATATAAAATAAGAGACAAAGAAAATAGGCCAAAGATAGTTGTTAACCACTAGTTTTCTTATTAGGAATCATGTAAATAATAGTATGTTTTCAGGACCTAGAAATTTACCCAAGTGCGAGAATTGGTTTCTACATGTTCTCCCACTTTATGTTATTGATTGAATACTTGATAACATAAATTAGATAAGAGATGTGTACCTTATGATCCTATAGAGCATGCAGAAACATGTGTTTCAATTGGACAAGTGAAAAGTGGAATGATGTAAAGTGAAGTATGGAAACTAGGAAAGGAAAGTTACCCTAGGGGTGAAGCATATATGTTGCATTGTAATGGTTGTTGTGCTTTTACTTGTTGTTATAGGCTACTTCTTGTTGCTTAATAAGGATGGACCTACAAAAGAAGAGAGAAAGAGTATTCAAATTCCTGTGTATGAAAATTTTGAGCAAATTATGCAAAGGCATGTAAAATTGTGTAAATGTAGTAGTAAAGGAAAGTGTGCACCTAATGTGAAAGAGTGTACAGGATAGAAAATTTTCTTAAAATCCTGTGAAGAGTGAGTTTTTTTGGGAAATCTCATGTCAATAGCGATTTTTTTAGGTGATCTCATACCAAGTGTGAGTTTTTTGGGTGATCTCACGCCAAAGAGTAAGTGTTGGGGAGAGAGGTCTAGTGTTAATATTCATCCATGACTCTTCTTGATAACCACCACTATAGATGGTACATCCTTAATTTGTTCATGTTGTCCCGATTATTTCAAATTAGTTCTGAGTGTTAGCAATTGAAGGATATTGCATTCATTCTATAAATGGAGGATTGTGCTTGTAATTGTG
Source organism: Taxus chinensis (assembly GCA_019776745.2). Classification (NCBI taxonomy): domain Eukaryota; kingdom Viridiplantae; phylum Streptophyta; class Pinopsida; order Cupressales; family Taxaceae; genus Taxus; species Taxus chinensis. Next base: position 316,454 of record JAHRHJ020000754.1, read on the forward strand.
AAGTTTCTCTGAATACATCTATAAAGTGTGTTTATCTAATAAGCAGACTTTATCTTCCCCCAAGACGTTAGCACCCAGGGGAGGACACAAGAGCCTATGTGTTATTGTCTGATGTTGGGTGCTTATGTTTGTGTTATCCTGAGGAGCCAATTCATATTTTTGGGTCATCCTTTGACTAATTTTATATTATGTTTTTATACTATGGAGATCTGTACTGTAGCTCTAAGCTGTTGTAGGGGTGATTTATTCACCCAATGTATGCCCCTTAGTTTGGGGTGCATGAACAACTATAGGAGTGTGTGGCCCAAAAGAGAGGACCGGATGCTGATCTGAAGATGATACCTACAAGGGGTAGGGGATGTGCATGGTAGAAACCAAGGCACATGCAAACAATGTTTATAGTAACATATGTTACTAAAAAAATCAGCTAGCATGCCATAGAAGAAAAATGTAACGAGAAAGTGTAAAAATAAATTAGACCACAAAAAGTGATCTTCAACCATGGGACATCACTAAAAATGTCACAAAACAATTAGGGTTGAAGCGGAAAAAACTGTACAATGTGAAAAAATACATGGAGCATAGCCCAAAAACAATAACGTATAATAGCAAACAATGGAAATCAAAGTGTATCAGATAACCATGGTGGCATATAGTCCTATAAGGTAAATGCTACACATGAAGCACCCATTAGCATGTTAGAAAGACAAATAGTATGTCAATGCATATATGTATCAATGGAAATTAATGTGCTAGAAATTAGAAGTAGTAAATGATGAAATAATAACACTTGTAATGTGTGATAGTAGAAAAGGTAGATGCCCCTAGGATCCTCAATGGGACTAGAAAATGATATAGTGTCGAGCATCATTGGAGTGTGTGAAAATTTGTAAGAGATCTGCATCCACTCCAAAAGACCAAGTGAACGCACATGTGTGTATATACAAAGATAATGACATATTGAGTATCTGACTAGCATAGTAAGAAAAGTGTAATCAAGAAAGATTAAGTGCAACCAAGATATGTAAATTCATTATTGAGTGTAATGGAATGGTATGCAATGTGTGATTGTGATAGGAGCAGAGTGCACCCCAATGGATGTGTATGAGATGAGGTTCATTTATAAAATAACCCTCAACAATCAAGAATGAACATATCATAATAATGAGTTCACCAATCATCCTATCCATCCACACCAAACAAAAATGCATTATTGTGGACTGTGGAGAAGTGCAGAAAACATGTGTTCCTCCTGAACTCTTGAAATCCGCATAGCCATAACTTTCACCTAGTTGCTCCAAATTTTTAAAAAATGGTACTATTGGAAAGCTCTCAACATCCTATACACCGTAAAAAAATTGAATATATTAATTTAAGTGAGGTTAGGTAGGTGAAAAATAGGAAATACTCTCTAGAATTAAAATATATAATTCCATGTAGTTTAACCACCATATTTGATGAAGTATGGTGCTCATTCCTTCTCCCATAAGCAATGTATCATAAGGGAATGGTATTGTAAGGGTTTTCGTGCCTATTTTCATATATTTGATGCATGTTATTAGTGGTTAAAAGGGAAAATCCAAGTTTCCCTCTTTTCCCTCTCTCTCTCTCTCTCCCATCTTTTATATATTGTAAAATCTCTCATTTTTTAGAGGAGGATGTTCTAAAATGTAAAGGAAATTTGTCAAAAAAAAACCTCAGCAACTATGAGTTGTAGACATTCATTAGATCTTTGAAATGTGTTTTTATTCCTATTTATTCACATTTAATGCTCTATGCATACATTTAAAGCAATAAAAATTTTGTTTTGTGGTGTTTCTCAACCTTGACTTATATTTTGTTGCATTTCCTTTCCTCTCCATTCTTGTTCTATTTTCTGCATGATTTTCTCACTTACAAGTTCATCTTCTTTTGTTTTATGGAGAATATATATTAAATGAAATATTGGGTTTGTTTCACCTCTCTTTGGCCTCTCCCTTCTCCATTTTCCTTCTCCCTTTTCCCTCATTAGAGTGTCTTCACCCTTTTCTTGGTGTTATCACCTATCTTTAGCTTAGGATTTCAATTTTATGCATCTTTCTCTCCCCTTGGTCTCTTGGAATCATAGAGTAGAGTTAGATAGCTTCATTTCCCTTCCTAGGAGTATTTTAGCATTAGGAATAGGTAGAGGAACCAACCTTCTCTAGAGGTTTGTCTCAAGTAGCAAGTTCTACAACTTGGAGACAATCCCATGTTGCCTCAAATCCCTAGATCCTTCTAGTTTGGGATGGGTGCAATTTTGAGCTCCAACAGTTCTTGTATACCTAATAAGACAAGTTTAAAGATATTTACATCTTCATTTCAGTAATTTTGATGTGTTCTTGGTGATATTTGATCCTTTAGAGGTAGTTTTCAACGCATCTGATGAATCCACTTATTCAACCAACCCATTATCTCATTTGTATACCTTTTCCTCCATTTCTTCCTTTCCTTTCACCCTTCCATTCATTTTCATGTTTCCACTTCATTCATGGAGCTCTTCCATTTTTTTGCATTTCATCTCTTATGCCCTCCACTTGTACAAGTGGGATGATATCTTCAAAATATGCCTGATAAAATTTCTTCTTTTCAATGGAAACGGAGATCAATCTCCTATTGATCATATTCAAAAAATATTTAACTACTATTCCATTTATAATCCCATTGAAAGAAAATATTTGCCTTAAAATTCTTGTTCTATCATTCAGAGGAAAAGCAAAAGCTTGGTTCAACAGTTCAGTTCCTCAATCCATTTCTACTTAGGATCAGCTAGAAGAATAATTTTGCAATCAGTTCAAGGAGAATACAGATTTCATTTCTCTCATGGAACATCTCAGCACAATACGACATGCTTCAATGGAATACATATCAGACTTCAACATTGTATTCACAAGGACTTGGTTTAGAATTCCTCAATAATTCAGACCCTCATAAGGTATGGCATTATGGTATTATCTAAGGTACTTAGATGTTGATTTGGCTATATTGATCCAAGCTCTAGAAGGAAATACTCTTCCTTAGGAATTTGACATTGTTATATTAGCTGAGAATAGTCTCATTCAGGTTGGAAAAAGGAAATCCACTCCCATTTATCCCTTTCTTTCATCTTCTTACACATCCTCTATGTATAACAGTGTAATTAATCAATAGTCCCTCACTTATGTATCATCCTCAACCAATTTCATAATGTATGATGATTGTAGAACCATTAAAGAATGGCATGACTTTGATTGGGAAGATGAGATTGTGTAAAATGAACAAAGGAGAGCATCTTATTCAAAAGGAATTTAGTTAGACATAGAGGACTCTAGTTTTGGAGGAGGCAGAATTATTTATAGAGGTAAAATAGAATACAGTTCAGCATGAAAATAGTCACCTTCAGGAGGAGATTTTGTATGATGATCCCATATGTGAGATTGAATTTTAAAGATATGGAAAACAATAAGGATCATTCTATGCCCAATCAGATATTGGCTAGTCTAGAGCCAAGAAAAAAGTTGAAGCTGATCATGCTCCTTTCAAAGAAAGAGGAAGAGCTTTATCATGCCAAAGGTCAACAGCAATGTCTCCCAAATCCAAATGTAGAAAAAATAAACGAGGTATTCTTTTTTTTTTATAATTTGAGAAGAAGGTTGGAAAACCTACTTTAAATATTTTTTTAACTCTTATTAAATACCATGTTCAGTGCCAAATCATTTACATGGTCTCAATTTTATAAGAAAGGCAACTATTTCTCCCTTCATGTTGCAGGATTTGTTTGATCTTCATTTTCCTTTGGTTAGAGTCGGGTAAGGTAGGTTTTCTTTCAGTAAAATAATTACATTGAGCACACCCTACATTTTTCCACTTGGAACATGTATGATTTTCATGTTTGTGCATAATTTTTGTGCCCTTGTTTTTGCATAATCCATTTTTGGAAGAAGAGTTCATGGTGAAAATAAGTTCTTTGGGATAGTTGTGAATGCATGTATTACATTACCCAATCAATATGCAGATTCAAAACTCTTCATGTTTCATCTATGAAAAGAAATCAGTTCTTTGGTCTAGATTCAAGAAAATTTTCCACACTCATAAAACTTAATTCAGAAAATTCTAATAATGAGAATGACCATTTTTAACATGACTGGTCAACTTCAAGTCTAGGCAGTACTTTAGGTGGATTCAAGAGTGATAAATTCAAGTTTCAGATAATTTTTTAGGATATCAATTTGACTTCATTCCTAATAAATGCTTCAATTCTATTTATCTCTTTAATCTAATAGGCACATTACCTCATTCAATCGCCAAACTGTTATTCAAAAATTCCCCCCGGGGCCATTTTGATAACTTGCACTTTCACTTGGACTTAGGCAGGTATGAGATAATAAAATAGAGAAGTTCAATGTTCTAAGGCTTTCCCTCTCCCTTACATAGCCCCTAAATCAAAAACTTATAAAAAATATGAAAATTTTGGGTCTTTTGAGTGTATTGCAGCTAAGTCAGGCCTAGGAGGAATTATTCCTTTGTTCCTTCTTTTCCCCGCATTGAAGGCCAAAATAGTGTATTGCGAATTTTAGGAGAACAGATGGAACAGTTAATTTTGGGCCTGTGTTTTTCACATAGGGGAATTAGCCATAGCATGAGTTTGGGGAACAATGTGAATGTGGTGTATTTCGGGAACTATGGAGATTTGAGGAATAGATGGAATGTTCCCAATTTCCTTTGGTTCATTGAATAGCCGATGTGGACAAATAGGTGATAAGGAACAAGTAAGGGAGTTGGGACAGTGTGTTCTAGGGGAAATGGAGTTACAGTAACTGAGAGAAAAAATTGGTGGAGTAACAATTTTGTGTGTATTGCGGGTGTTTGGGGAACAAGTGTAACGGTTCCATGGGTTTCCTGCATCACCAATTGGGCTGACAATGAAGTGAGCAGAGGGGAAAGATTCAACCAGTGACCCTTACAAATAAAACAGGCACGCATGGAACAAGGGGAAATGTTCATGTGTTCCATGAGTTTTCTTACCATCTTATCCATACACACCAAGCACAAATTCATTATTGCAGAATATGGAGAAGCGTAGATAGCCCCGTGTTCCTCTCGAACCCCTGAAATCTGCTTGGCTATAAATTTCACTCAGTTGCTCCAAATTTCAAAAAAATTGTATTTTTGGCAATATCTTAGCATCCTATACACCAAAAAAAACTATATTTCTTAATTTAGGTGATATTATGTGGGCGAAAAAGAGGAAATACTCTCTACAATTAAAAGACATTGTTCCAGGTAGTTGAACCACCACATTTTATGAAGTACGGTACCCATTCCTTCTCCCATAAACTCTAGAAGAGGGACGGAAGCCTTGTAAGTTTATTGATGTTCAATAAAACCATATTACAATAGAATGGTTGCAATGCTTATATGTATTTTATATCCAAATAAAAAAAATTGGATCTTTGCACATGTGCAACAATAAAAACTGTTATGGTACCTTCCAAAATACATCTAGGAAGCAAAAATAATGTAATACAAATAAATACAGTTTTGAAACAATATAACGATTAAATATACTACTTATTTACCTAAGTAACATACTCATTACCATAGTAACTACAATGTATAATTACTATATAGACAAAATTTACCCTAACATTCCCCCCCTTAATTTTGCATTGCCTCAAGAGATGATGAGAAGAAATCTTTGAACAACTTGAATGTGTCATGTGCAAGTGAATTTGTGAAGATATATGCTCATTGTTCAACTGTTAGAAAAGAATGAAGTTGTGTGGTGTTTCAAGACATTCTCATGTATGAAATGAACCTATACCTCAATGTGCCTAGTTCCCTCATGAAACATTGGACTGCAAACAAGTTTGAGAATACCTTCATTGTCTACATACATGGTGGTAGGTTTATCCTGTGGTACTCCAAGTCCTTCCAGTATGTAATGTAGCCATATCACGTTGTAGATAGCTTCACCTGTAGCACGATATTTGTCCTCTATAGAAGAGTGAGAAATAAAGTGTTATTTATTGCTTCCCCATGATATTGGTTGAGATCCCAAAAACAATACAAATCTAGAAGTGGATTTCCTATCATCAATTTTATCTGCATGATCTGAATCCGAATATCCAGTTAAGAAGAAGTTATTGTTCTTCTTGTATTCTAGACCAAGATATAATGTACCCTTGAGATATCTCAAGATTCAACCTGCTTCCTTCCAATGAAAAACTTTGGGTTCTTACATGAACTATGATAGATAACTCACTGCAAAGCTGATATCTAGTCTAATGTATACATTAGGTAAATAAGACTCCTAATAAACTTTCGATAGGAAGTTTCATCTACCACAGGAGATGGATCTGAATGAGATAACTGAAGTCTCATCTCCATGGGTGTAGTAATAGGTGTGTAATCCATCATCCTAAATTTCTCAAGTGTTGTATTGGTATAACTTCAACTGAAAAACAAATATGTTATTTTTATTCTTCCATACTTCCAATCTAAGATAGTAGTGAATGATCCCGAGAAATGTCATGTCAAATGATCAATTAAGATATTTCTTTGTTGCATTGATCATCTTAACTAAAATACCAGTGACGACTAGATCATCGACATAGAAAACAAAAATCACAATTCCCCCCTTGATTTTTGAGGTATAGATTGGGATCATATGGATTTGTGACGAATCCATGTGAAACCAGATGTTCATTAATTTTAATGTACCAAGCCTAGGTTCTTGTTTAAGGCCATACAAATATTTCCTAAGTCTACATACCTTTGTTTCTTCACTAGGTATGACATAACCCTCAAGTTGAGTCATGTATACTTCTTTCTATAGATCTTTGTTCATAAAGGAACTTTTCATGTCCATCTGATGGACTTTCCAACCAAACTGTGCAGCTAGAGAAAAGATCATTCAGCTCGTTTTGATCTTAGTTGTGGGATAAAATGTTTACTCATTGTCTATGCCTTTGTTTTGTGCATACCCCTTTGCTACCAATCTTTCTTTATACGTTTCTATGGTTCCATCTGATTTTTACTTTGTTTTGAATATCCATCTACAACCAATGGGTTTCTTCCCTGGTGGAAGATTGAAAGGGTGTCAAGTGTTATTTTTCATCACTCAATGATATTCGGCATCCATGGCATATTTCTAAGCTTTCGACTGTAGGGCTTCCAACACTATAGAGGGCTTAACAGATTCAACAACTCTACTCATCAAAGAAAATTTTACTTCTTCATGTGCTTTACTGAGAGTCTATGGTCTAGTGGTGGATGTATCTAGTGGATCATCCAATTTTTCATCTCGTATCAAATTAGTATACAACTTGGGCATATGTTGTATTGTTCTCATGGGTTGTCGGCATGTCTGATCATCAGCATCATCACTATCATTATCAATAGGAACATTATATTCTATTTTCACAATAGGTGAAATATCTACATCAGTTGAGTCTGTAGGAGGAGTCTTTGTTTCCTTCTTCAAATAACTCACCATCTCTATTAGTGTAGAATTTTCTGGTCTTTCGACCCATCATTGATCAATCCATATCCAAGAGCCTCTTCATTGTAGCTAATAAAGATGTTTTTTTGTGACTTCATAACCAACTTATTTTTGTTATGATTGGGTATGTGCATGCTAGCTTTGCACCCAAATACTCTGAGGTGTGTAACAAATGTATTCCTCTTTGACCATGCTTCATATGGCATTACTCCATCAAGAGAAACTGTGGGCATTATGTTTAATAAATAAATTGTTTTCTTTGTTGCTTTTGCCCAAAATTTCCTCACTAATCTAGAATCATCAATCATGTAACTCACCATTTCCATGATAGTAAGGTTTCTTCTATAAATGACACCATTCTATTACGATGTGTGTGGAGGAGGAATTTTTCAATGAATCCCATGAGCTTGTAGGTAGGATTTGAACTCATTACTAGTGAATTCCCCCCTTTGATCTGAGTAGAGAGATCTCATATGATGAACAATCTCATTCTCTACAACCACTTTTAATTTATTGAAGTTTTCAAAAGCTTCACTTTTCTTACGAAGATAAAATATCCACATTTTTCTTGAAAATTCATCAACACATAGCATGAAGTACTGAAATCCAAAATGACTTGGTTGCATTAGACCACAAAGATCAATATGAACCAGATCAAGCTTACCATGAGCTCAATAAGTACTCTTCTAGAATGAATCTTTGTGTTGTTTACCTGCTAGGCACTGAGGACACTTATCTGTATCCTTCTTGAGAGATGGCAAGCCTCTCACCATGTTATACCAGTGAAGTGTTTTGAGGTATTTGAAACTGATGTGACCAAGTCTCTAATGCCATAATTTTCCAAAGGAATAATTTTTAGACATAAGTGCCTCACCATCTCTATGGAAAAATTCAAGTTGGATCATTTGTCCCACATTGAAAGATTTTGTAAAAAAAATTGATCCTTGTGATTTGTCTCGAATTAAACACACTTTCTTACTGGAATGAGTATCAGAATAAATATTCATATTATGATCTAGAAGTTGGATTACTGATAGTATATTATTTATTAATTGAAGTACATATAGTACATTTGATAATCTAAAATTTCATGAACCAAAAGGTAGAAAAATGTTCCCAATACCCTGTATTGTGTAAGAAGAATCATCACCTAACGAAACATGGTTTTTCAAAGGTGTGTCCCTCAAGGTATAGTAAACTAGTCTTTGTGCCCAATTATGTGTCGATTGGCTCCTCAATCAATATACCAAATAGCACTAGATGATGTGGATGGTTCACTAACATGAGCTATGTACAAGAAGTCCTCATTTTATGAATGATCTTCTTCTCAACTACATTACCTTGATGATGGGGTTTTCTTCACCAGTTCCCCTTCTTCTGCCCTATATTGTAGTGTGAATGTCCCTTATGAGACTATTGATTATGAGGTATAAGATTACTGGATAAACCTTTCTTGTATGTATTATACCAATAATATTTCACATCATGTCCTCTACTGCAGATAAGACACTTCTTCTTTTGCTTATCCACATGCTGATGTTGATGTTGTTTTTGGGAATTTCAAGAAGAATGGAATTTTCATTTTTATTTTCCTTCCTAATGAGAAGATAGTGCATACTCCTTTTCATCATCTTTGGTGTACATTACTTCTTATTGTTGTAGTAGATTCACTAACTTGTCAAAACTAATTCTCTAATACAAAAAGTTGAGTGTCATCACATAAAGGTGATATGAAGGAGGAAGTTCTCTCAGAAAAATGGGAATGAGATCTATATTAGTGACCTCCTCTCCCAGGGCTGTAAATGAAGCCCTCAATTCTACAACTCTTTGTAAGAAAGCTTCAAATTTCTCATTATGTTTGAATTTCATTATATGTAGCTGAATTTACAAATTCAATATTTTGTTCTTTTTTTTTTACCTCATACACGGTGTTCAACTAATCCCACTCTTATTTGGATGTTTTAGCATCTCGAATATGGGGTTGCACGTTGTCAAACATTGCAAACAAGATAATGATTGTTTCCTTATAATGGGCCTTGTCAAATTATCTATGTTGAGATGCATCATTTAGTGATCTGGTTGCCGAACCAATCACAATAGGCCATATGTATTTAAACTCAAGTTGTTTTTTGATCTTATTCTTCCCTGTAGCATAATTATCTCCTCTTAGGAGATATTATTCTAGAAGAAAGAACTTGGGGGCATTGGTGCCCATTTTTAGAGTATACTGACAAAGGGTAAGGCTCTTATCATTATAGGTATATGATCTGATAATATCATATTATACTAATCTATATACCGTCAATCCAATATAATGAACCTTTCTTTATATGCACCCTTCTGATATATTTGTCAGTATGTGGAAGAAGCTAACCATTTCAATATACCCGATGGTACATAAAAGAGGAATTAACTTACGTGAAAGAATTTGATATGTGGTACCAAGACAATACTGAAAGGTGTCTATGAGATTATTAACACCGGCTCAAAGAAATATCCTCATATGCGTGTGTAACTTTGTTATATACTTGGATAATTTTAGTGTCCGGATTTATGTCGTGCAATAATTCACAAATGGATAGCATGACTCAAATTGTGTGCACTATGTCCTTATTTCTCCCCATCGATTTATAGGGACGATTCCTAGATGACCTTGTTGCATCTATATTAGGCATTAAGTGCAATAGTTGTCATGACAGCTTTACCCATAAGCATACTGTATATACCAAACATTGTGAAAGAGATCTGAAGATCTCATGAGTGTTACATAGACAAATTTCACTGATTTTGTTTACAAAAAATCTATCAGTTTTTATCAGTTACAATGTTTACAGTTTAATATGGAAACCTACAAATTTATACAAACCACTGAAAAATACAATTACATCCAAATATTCCAAAACAATGAATGGCAAGTAAAAAAAATAATTTTCCAAGGCCCTAGTGGCCTCCAAAGCTCAGTATGGCTCATAAACTGAAAACACCAAAAAATAGTTGAATATTGCATTTTTTAGGTACCCCCTGTGGAAAAGGTTGCTTAGAATGATTTTTAAGGTGAAATTGAAGAAAAGAAATTTTCCCTTTAATAGGGTTTTCTCTGCTATTTTTGGCAGTGGGTTTGGTTGTGACTAGGTGGTTCAGTAGTGGTTTTACCACTATTTTGATCACTAAATATGGTGGTTCTACTTAATCTGCCCCCAAATTCAATAGTTTAAAAATAAAATGTTTTGTGGGGGCGTCTAACTCCTAACCTCCCCACACCCAATGCCTTAACAACTCCCCACTAGCCACTAGAGAAGCCAATGTGCTTTGTATATAAAATGAAGCCAATAATATTTGACTTTTAATAAAACTGACTAAACTTTAAAAGTCGACATGGCATGGAGCCCAACTTCGTCCATGCTAGCTTGGAGATATTGGAAGAAGCTTAGGGATTTTCAAACAAATCACCCAGAAAGTGGCCCAAATAACTTCATTAGATAGTCTGCTAACTTTGATATGTGTCTGCAAATGCCACTATATATGGATTATATTATATCACCATATATATTTATATTCAATAATACATGAAGGTCTGATCAGCTTGCTATTTGATTATATATGTTAGTTGTTCTCTCTGATATTTCAAGGATGGTGCACAGCAGCCTATATATAGGATACTATATATATCACCCATTTTCCTAGATGGCTATAACTCAATTTTCGGTAGTGCAGGAGGGGCACCAATGCTAAACAATGTAATTATTTCGGTATGAGATAGGTTGAATTAGCTCGTCCCTGTAGCAATGTACATTAGGTGAATAACTTTGGGAATCACTTTGGAAGCCAGCAAACAGCTCTCCTTGGACACTTCTATAACCTCCTACAACTTCAAGGAATACTCAAAGAAACATGGCCTTCTTGACTCAGGGAGCTCTATTAATGGCTAAGTTGAAATAGCAGGACTCGTAATCTTGGTCACAATGCATTTTATTAATACGAGTGACAAGAAGATTACTGTAAGAATCTAACTCGATGGGATGAAATACCCAATAATGTTGCAATAGACCACTATATGTAACACACATGTTATGCTTTAGCAGTCCAAATTAATGAGCAACTAGATTTAAAAAACAAACCCCTAATGGGGGTAAAAAGGGTACAGTTAATTCTTCTAATGATTAAAATTAGATATTGTATCATAGTTACAAATAATATAATCATGGTGCACTCTTACACCATTGAGAAGTCCATTTAATAATATATGATCCAACCACTATAGCAAATGAATAAGAAATTGTATATCCAAATCTCCAGTGATCTTCCTTAATACACTCAGAACAAAAAAATCCTGAGTGTGTATAATCTCTCTCTATACTTTATCTTAAACTCTCTCTTACAGGTCATGAGAAATATGTAGATATCTCTAAGTCCCTCTACATCTAAATATTAAAATTCTAATACATCTAGTATACAACTATATATTGTAAAATAGGGTCATTGGTGAACAGGACAATGTAGTCTAACTATATAAAGGACCTCTGTGCCAATCGATATCGTAAACACTATGTGAGTTGCAGAGCTTTAGTTTCAAGACTTGCACACAAGTCCATGAAACTCATGCTTACATCACCATACAACCATCTCAACATAGCTATTTGGATTCTTTTCATTTTTTAGTTAAGAAGAATATTTAGTTTTGAAGAAGAATCCATGTATGACTCAATCCTGACTTATATTTCGAAAGGATCCTATCAATGTCTCTCCTTAGGATCCCTATGAGAAATATAGTGACCATGGAATAATTTTCATGCATTACGTCATTACTACACTTCCTATAGCTTCATCCTGTTGTGTAGCATGGAGAATAGAATGCGAATAAGAGGATTAAAAGGGGATATATCATTTACACTCTCTTATAGCCTCTCCCTTCTCCCTTTTCCCTCATTAATAGATTAAGTCACCCTAATTCTTTCTGTTATCAACATGTCTATAATGCTGTAGGATTTGCATGATATTATTGATCTTTCTCAAAAGAGGGTCTATAGTAGCTGTGTAATTTTGAGCTCCAATAGTTTTGGCATGTCCAATGGGATGAAGTTTAAGAGATTCATATTGCCAAGTTTGATGTGTTCATGGTGATATCCAGCCATTGGAGGAATGTTCTCAACAAATCTAAAGACTCCATTGATCTAACAAACCCATTATTTCATTTACACACCTTTCCCTTCATTCTTCCATCTATTTCTACATTTCCCTTCACCCTTCCATCCATTTTCATGATTACACTTCATTCGTGGCTCTCTAAAGAGCTCTTCCATTCTCTCATTTCAGTTCTTCCTCTCTTCATTTGCAATAGTGGGATGATGTCCCAAAATAGCTCTGATTAACTTGTCTTTCTTTCATGGAAATGGAGATCAATCTCCTATTGATCACATTCAAGACATAGTCAACCAATGTTCCATTCATAATGCCCAAGAAGAAAATGTTTTCCTCGGGATTCTTATTGTTCTATCATTCAGAGGAAAAAAAAGATGGTTCAATAGTTTGGCTCCACAATCCATTTCCACTTGGGATCAATTGAGAGAACAATTCTATAACTGGTTCAAGGATAATACATATGTCATTATTCTCATGGAACATCTCAACACAATACAATAGGCTTCAATGTAGTACATCTCAGACTTCAACATCAAATTCAAGAGGACATGGCTTAAAATTCCTCAGGAATTAAGACCCTCACAATGTATGGAATTCTTGTTTTATTTAAGGGCCTTTGATTCTAATTTGAATGTATTGATCCAAGCTCTAGAAGGTAACACTCTTCCTCAGGATTTTGGCATTGTCATACAAGCTGAGAAGGAGTTCATTTTGGCTGGAAAAAGGAAACCCATTCCCATTTCTCCCATTCTTCCATCTTCTTCCCAATCATCTCTACCTGGCCAAGAAATCAAGCAACAATCCCTCACTTATGTATCATCTCCAACCAATCTTACTATGCATGATGATTGTAGAACTATTACATAATGGTATGTCTTTGATTGGGAAGATGAGATTGTATAGAATGTACAAAATAGGGCATCTACTTCAAAGGGAAGTCAGTTAGACTCAGAGGATGCAAATTTGAAGGAGGAAGAGTTGTTTGTAGAGGCAGAACATGGTACAATTTAGCATGCAAATAGTCTCCCTTTAGGAATAGTCTGCATGATGATCCCATTAGTGGGATTGAGCTTCAAAGAAATGGGAAAACTTAAAAAAAGATCATCCCATTCCCAATCAAGTATTTGGCTAGTTTAGAGCCAAAATGGAGTTACAACCGATCATGCTCACTTCAGAGCATGAGGAAGAGCTTTAGTGTGCCAAAGGTCAGCAACAATACCTCTCAAATCCAAATGCAAAGCAAATAAAGGAGGTATGCATTTTATTTGTTAGCTTGATACTTTGAAGAAGGGTGGAAAACCAACTTCAAAAAGTTTTTCACTCTTATTAAAGGCCATGTTCATTGCCAAATCAGTTACATGGTCTAAATTTGTAAGAAAGGAAGCTACTTCTCCCTACCTATATCAGGTTTTGTTTATATTCCTTTACCTCTGGTTAGAATAGGTTAGGTAGGTTTGCTTTCAATAAAAGAAGTGCATTGTGCACACTCTGCATGTTTTCCCTTGGAACATGTATGTTTTTTCATGTTTACACAGAGTTTTTAGGCCTTTTTTTACTGTTGCACAATCCAGTTTTGGAAGTAGGTTTCTTGGAAAAATTAGATCTTGGGGATAACTTTTAAAGTGCATTTCTCGGCCCCAATAGATCAGTTTTAGTACATAAGATTTGTCCCTCCTTTTTTAGTTAAAAACTAATATTTTGGGATAGTTTGTAAGTTTTAATCACTAGCGAAAAATCATCTTTAAGAGCACAACCAAGGAAGCTTAGATCACTTTGAGTAGGTTCATGGTGGAATCAAATAGTTGGAGTAGTTTCAAAAATCATTCAGATCTCCACAGACAATTCTTCAAAGGATCTCAGGGTGTAATTTTCAATGTTTTTGATCAGTTTTCAAGTTTTTTGGGCTGAATCCATGCCCAATGGATGCTCAAGGCTACTATCTCTTCAATCTAGTAGGTAGATTACCTTGTTGAGTCGCCAAATATGTTGTTCCAAATTAACCCCCCATGGCCAATTATTTGGATAACTCATTTACTATGGACTTGGACCATTTCAAACAAACCTAGGACATTAAATAGTTGCATAGTTTATTTCCTTGGAACACTTTCCAAGAAATTCATCTTATTTGCATGCGCCCTTGAATCCATACTTAGCCAAATTTTTTTCCCTTACTTCAATTCATTATGTATTGACCTCAAGTCCTGGGAGGTATAATAGGAATTGTTCCTTCAAGTTTCATCATGGGAAACCCTCAGCATCCCTCTTTCAAGGTTGAAAGTTAGAACGTGGCACCCTTTCATGCAACTTTGGAGGTTGACAAAAACCATATTCGAGGCTAATTTCCTCACAGCGATTTCACATTCACCGTTCCGGTAAAATTCAAGGAGATTTCCCGATGGACATGAGGTGTGGACTCAATCCAAGGTTGATAGCACCTTTGGGCTTTCTTATGGATTTCTTTTGTTGCAACAGTCAGTGGGGTATAGCAAGATCAAGTTTTGCAAATAGAAGGTGCATACCAAGGTGCTAATATGTCAAATTTTTCTAAAGCAGACATGTTTATTTCCTCTTACATCACACTTTAGGGTGATGGGCTCCCACATTCCTTCCTCTCAGTCCTCTATAATGAACCTAATCTGCACGTGCCAAGTGCAATCTCATGGGTCTAGTCATCCAGTGTGATAGTGTCAACTTGTCAGATGAACATATCACATCATGTAACCTTTAATAACATGCCAACAATGAAGTGCCAAATCCAAACATAAGAAGTCGTGATGCATGAAAGGTGCAAGATAATGAAAGGTGAACACGTGGTAAATTAAAATCCAATGCAGCCAAGGTAATCCCCAGAGTGCACCATATGTCTCATGTGTTCAGTTTGCACCATGTGTCACTCTCATAAAATCATCTTGATACTGCAAAATTTGCTATAGAGATCACATTCTTGTGATTTTAGTCTTGATTGAAATATCATGCAAAATGTGGGCTCTCATTATAAGAGGTATCCTCGAGTCCTTAAATTTGGCATCATCAGAATTAGAAATTGATGGATGTTAGGTGGAAGATAAAATAGGGAAATGTGAATAGTTTGATGCATTAATATGCAGTTACATCCATATCGACTTCAATTGACCGATATTTGATTAAGTAAGTTACATCCTTACATTATTCTAGAAGCAAAACGAAATTGGTGAATGAGTATATGATAAGGGAATGCCCATGATGTTTTTCAAAGATTAATGGATAATTTATAGTGGTAGAATCTTGGAAGATGTGTTACAGGGAAAGATATATATTTTCATTAATGACAAGATCAAATCCAATCTCTTTCTCTTTTTTCCCTTCCTCTCTCTTTGATTCTTCTATAAATTATATAGCATCGATGCTCATTGTAAAAGAGTTACACTCTTTAGTATGCAAGATTATTACAATTACCAGAGTGGTGGCCAACAATTTGAGTTTTAGGCCTCGAACATCTAGTTTCCCATAATGATATTCATGCCTCTTCTTGTACCATGAATATAACGAACTGTGCATATTTAAAAGAAATTAAATCTTTGTTTTGTGGTTATTCTCTGCCTTAGCTTCACATTTTATTGCATCTTATTGCCTCTTCATTCATTTTTTAGCATTTGTTGTACATTATTACATCTTACTTGTAGGATTCATTTTTATTGTGTTGTCATGGAAAAGCATGTGAATCCAGTTCTTGTCTGTGGACACATTTATCTTCCATATCTCCAGTGTATGATTTCTCTCATTTTCCCTCAATTGGAGAGAGCTCCTCCCCTATTTTTGGTGCTATCACCTCCCTTTTAGTCTTAGGATTTCATTTCCATACATCTTCTTCTAACCTCGTCCCTTGGAATGTGATAGAGTAGGATTAGTTAGTTGCATTCCCTTCTTTAAGAGTATTGTTAGAATTAGATTTGGGAAGAGGAACCATCCTTCTCTGGATGTTTGTCTCAAGTAGCAAGTCCCACAACTTGAAGATATTACCCATGAGGCAGCACAAGCCATAATCACTATCTTGGTCTACAAGTACAAAACTTTGTATCTTTGCAACCATAGGGTATGCTATGCTCTGTAACACTTCCTCAAAGGGGTATATCAAATTCAACCATTAGACTATACAGGATTTATAAATAGAGGGAGGAAGCTCAATGTACTCAAAAGGAACCAAAATGTACACTACTGGTGAATGGTTTCATAATGCAGGAAAACCCTAGAGGGAAGGCATCAAAATTTGAGACATGGGATTCACCAAATGATTTAATTAAAATAAAATTAAGATTAATACCCTACTTGTAGATTGATTGATCCTACATGTCCTTATAAAATACAAAAGATTTGACACAACTCAAATAATTTTAAAATATGAAACCCAATCTAAGAGATCAAGGAAATGACTTAGTCTTTACAAAGCTTGGAGTATTGATTTGGATATGGGAGAACTCCAGCTATGAGCCAGAATGCCAAAAATGAAAAGTTGTAATTTATCTTGATAAATTCATGGAAATACAGACATTTAATTTTTGGGGTGCCTAGGCGCACTAGTGACTAGGATCCAGAATCTGAGAAAAATTTGAATACATTCTTTACATGTGTTAGTGTCAGGCATGTATCCACACAATTATTCTTATATCATGTTCAATGTATATACACTCTAAAAGATCACCGAAAATACCGTGTAACATACATCCATATTTATGCATACACAACACCCTGCACAACATCATTACACCACATCACAACCTAAAAATGACACACATGCTTTAATGGGGAGTCAAATATGACCATGGGGTCACCCCAAGTAGTGGACTTACACACACATGAGCACTACACTACACACACAGAATTCCATTGTAGTTCTTGAGAGTGTGAGCACATATGAAAATCCTGCCCTAAGGATTCCTTTGTACAAGTGCAAAATTATATGTTATAGCTAAAATGTAGAAATGTAGTAAAAATGTGTGGATGGAATAAATGAACTACGCCCTTCAAATGTTGTACATGTTAGAAACCTCCCATGTACTGTTCTTCCTTGTCCCTAGAATGGACACCATAGATGGTATGCCTTGAAGTGCTTTAGGTGCAGATTTTTGAATGCAAGTATTTGATGATAGATAAAAAATTACCTCTCTATGAGTCGTAGTTTCAAGGAACATAGACTATGTATTTATATGGTTCCAATTTGTTTGAATATAAATTTTCATAATTGAGCTAAATGGAAGGAAATTTTCATAAGCTAACTATCCTAAGTGGAATCAAGAGACCCTCAAAGAAAAATTTACCCTAATCTATTGGAGCAAGTAATCATTGGAGCTTAGGTTGGGCACTCTATTGATGATAGGAGTTTGGCCTAGCGCATTTATGTCCTGTGAATGGGCATTGTCTAAAGTTCCATTGACCTGGATAAAAAAGTGAAAGTTTCTAAAGGTTTTAGGGTGTGTAAGACAAAATAGTGCAACATATAGACATAGAAAAGAGGCCAAATATTGATAGTTGTTAATTATAGTTTCTTCACTTTGGAAACATAAATTCCCTAGTTTATGTATTTGAACCTATAACGGTACCCAAGTGAATTGTCATCTTTATTCTAGTATATGTGTGGATTCAAAGAACACATCCTGTAGCTTGACATTTCTTAATATAGAATAATGGACTTATGGAGTTCAGGATAGATAATAAAGTATTAGCACGACATGTATAAAATAACAATGCTTGATTTTTAAGAGCACAAAACACCAACTAATGATTTGAGATGTATATAGGATTTAATCAAGTCATAGGTAAACCATGAAAATTCCCCTCATGGAGTGGTATGATGTATAGCACTAACTTAGGATGTTTCATATTGTTTTCTTAGAAGACTTCAAATATCACAAACTGTGACCATAAGAATTTCCATCACATGGAGCAGAATGGTGAGGTCACAGTTGGATAGAAATGGATTACTAAACAAATAAGAATCGGTCTTGGATGGCAAGTACAAGGGTATCAAGATCTTGCGACATGATAAAGCTTGGATAATGTCTTAAGCGCTCATTTCCTCTATTTACTTGAGTCCATGTTGTGAGAGATATCGAAGTATTGTGGAATAATAGGATCCTACACTGAAGAATAGGTTGGACATGGACATATTTCTACAATGTCAAATGGAACCTTAAGGTCTAGATCAATAACATCTCTGAATTCTGTTTTCTTGCTTTATAGTGAATAAAATGTGCCAATTCATTCTAGTTAAGCCTTAGTGGCAGTTGAAATCTATTAATTGTGGGGACCATCACTTATTTCACTAACTTACTAATTAGCTAAAGTAACCTTATGATGAGTGGAAACTTGTTAGGTTTATAACCTTCACCATTTGCATCATGGCTACAGATTTGATCTTCATCATTCAAGAATCCCTATATGATGGACTTTTCATGTAGTCAGATTGATCCCTTATTCTACAGCAAAGAAATGTTAGTCTTTTTCCACTTTTAATAATTCAATGTAAATGTAAGGTGACTTCACATAGATGGATTCCATGTCTTGGAGAACCTTGATAAGGAATCAATGGGTTATCATTTAAGTTCTATGGTAAATTTAATCTAAGTACAAATGTAATCTCAATGAATTACAATTCCTTATCATAATATTCCCACCAAATGATAGGAATTCACAAATTATATGATCTACAATATATAAAGAGTTCTTGGTAATGACCTAGATAGTCTCTTACTTGATGGCTAAAGGATGATGGAAAAAGAGTCCATTCGAAAGAAGAATCAGTTGTCATTAGTCCATTCTTCCCTACTCAATGATTCCTCAAGTTTCCTTGGATTTCAAAAATCACCCTCCAAAGATTCTCTATCACTTTTCTACTTAAACTTAGGGATCTACCTTGTCTAGATGAATATACCCTGTTAAACAATATTAGAAGGCCCATGTTAGTGAATTAATAGTGTATTTGCCTTGATGTCTTTTCTAAGATATCCAACTAGGTAAAACACACTGAACCTTTTATATCTAGTCAAAGTCTTTAATCAAAGAAATCATTGGCGTCGAATGCACTTTCTTACATCCTATTCATGTCATCATGAATTTCAATTGTTCTATGTGTCTAATTACACTTGTGCACTCTGAATTGTCCCACATAGATATTTTCACAATCTCAACTTCTTGGTGTGTAGACACCTAAATTCTTCTTTTGCAATCTTATTGCCAAAATGCACGCAAATCACTCTTATTCTTCACAATTTATCCGTTATAATTAGTGATCTTTGCACTAATTAACTAACGTTTCTTACCACTTTAGCCAATTAACAACATTTTTTGATTGCGTAACCCCTTTCTCATTCAGGATGCCACTTTATGGTGAATCATAAGTCAAAATCCTCTTCAAAACAGACAATTACATTTATTAGCTAATTAAGCCTATTTTTCCCTTGTTTTGGTCAATATACCCTAGTATTGACTCAAACCCCTCTTCCAACCACTCAAAATCACCCCATTCACCTCTACAACATCTCAACAAGCTTCAAAATCTTATCCTAGCCTCCTAGTTGACCCTAAGTGGTTGATTAAGGCTTCACACCTCTTAATCACTTGGTAATTCACTAATTGTGATTAGCAAGGCCTAATCATGATTAGTAATTCTAATCTAATTTGGGGCTTTTAGTCCCACATGCACCAAAATACAAGTTTCTCCCAAAAGGAAAACTATAAAAAGGGTGCACCTCATTCCTTTATACTTTACACCATGCTTTGATTTGCATCTCATATAATAAATATGATATATAGCCAAGTTCAATCCTTGCTTAAAGCCTTCAATGGGGTTAGTAGATGGATATCCAAAATGACCAATGTAGTCATTTGGAGAGGTCATTTCACCTTTGTTTGGAGTAGCAACCATAACCATTTGATTTCCCTCTTAGGTCTATTTAGGCCCATGTTAGGTAATTCAAGCATATTAGTAGGCATGTTTAGTTAGATTTTGTATTATTTTCATACTAGTTAAGCATTCTTTTAAGCTTCTATCTTAATGTTACATTCCTAGACTTAGAACCTTGGCTAGATGGATGGAAATGGTGTTAGCCTTCCTTGTTTAGTCATGCAATTTTCTTTGTAAAGATTTAGGGTGTCTTCATTTCCGATACTTGTGATTGTAAAAGAAGGAATTGGATTCCTTTTGCAAATGCATTGAATGTCTACATGTTTGAAGAGGAAATCACAAAATTTTCTTCACAATTGAATAGGGGAATTATTCCTCAGTAGACAATATCACTTTTCCCAATTTAGCCCATCGTTTTCAATTCTAATGTGGGGAAAACGCACCCAAAGTTTGTTCCTAATAGAAAAAAAACATTGTTAATGATGATAATCCTTTCAGAACAATTCTAGCTCCAATTAGTACATGCCATTCAAAACTAACACTCCTTTGATTTCTTCAAAGGGATGCTTTCTTGGCCTATCGGAGTATAAGTTTTGTACTTTCACTCCTCTATCAAACTCAATGTCATCAATACTAAAAGAGCTAGAGGTGGTTAATATGGTTAGATATCCTAAAACTACTGCCTTATGAGGATGACGTGCCTAAACCATCATGGTTTAGAGATAATGAATATTTCCAATTCCACCGTGTTAAAGGTCACAAAACAAATAAGTGTTTGAATTTGCAGCACTACATCCAGGACTTAATCGAAAGTGGTGATGTGGAGATGGATTCATCCACTCCTAACAAATCCCTCTTCTTTCCTTGGGCATGAAGACTTTTCCTAAACATAATCAGGACAAGAATTAATTATGTGTCTAATGAGGAGAATCATTTTGATGCCCTCATTGGTTGTGTAGATACACCTGTTGAACATGTCAACACAATAACCCCTGTGATATCCCCTAGACTATCTATGTCTAGGCATGTGCAACAAAACTGACTTATCAATTCCATTTCCACATACTTATGATAGTAAGGAACCTAGGTTTCAATTCCCATCAAAGGATGCCTATCACAACTAGACCTCATTTGATTCTTCATGCTAAGAGCCCATGTTGGGTACATTCCCACCTTCATTCATACTCATGGTAAGTGGTTGGAATTTTTCCAAATTATTAAGAGGGTACCTCCACTCTCCTTTAAGTTATGATCTTAAAACTATCTTCTGATTCTTAGAAGATTCACCTAGATCCAATTTTGAAAATTATAATTTGGTTTCATAAGTCATTGTCCTCCCTTCTTTAAAGACCTCCATTTTCAGTCACCTCAACGACCCCTTCTTCCATTCGAAGAGCTCTCCAATCAAATTCCTTCTAATCAATCATCCAAGTTAACTCACATGTCACATTCATTCTAATCAACCTCTTATGGTAGAACAACTACCCACATAATTGATTCATTTCAGAATGAAGAAGCAATTAGAAATTTATGAGGGTACATGAAGTAGCATAGATCTAGAGGATTTTTCAATCAAGAAACCTCTTTAGACCTTAATACTTCAATATTGGGAGGAACAGATTGATTCCTTTAGGAAAGAAAATAGAGGAAGATCCTAAGACCATTCATAACATCTAATCTCTCCTCTTATTCTTTCCATCTTCACATTCTTCATTGAGTGATGAAATCCTATACTTAGCATTGATCCATGACCTATCTTCTCCATTACCTAATCATTCTTTATCTATCAGGATTCCTCCATCGCAATCTTACCTTAGGTCACCACCTGGTAGCCCATCATCTTCTTCTATATGTGGGCCACCTCCAAGTAGCCCCACATCCTCTATATGTGGCTCACCTCCTGGAAGCCCATCTCTGTCTATACTAGGGGCACGTCCTAGAAGTCCCTCATCTTTGATTCTTGGGCCACATCCTAGTAGCCCATCATCTTCTATCTATGGGATGCCACAGGAAGTCCTTCATCTTCAATCTTAGGGCCACATCCTTGTAGTCCTTTATCTTCATTCTATGGGACACCTCCTGGTAGCCCATCCTCTTCAATTCTTGGACCGTACCCTTCATGTCCATCATATTTTTTTTCTATCAATGATTTTGGCAAACCCATTGTCATTTCTCACATCAATTCTATTCTTCCACTTTCTTCTCCCACTTCTCGGGATCAGATAAGTCACATAGTAGCTTATAAGAAACCAAAATGGTTCCTTCATCAGGCTCAGATCAAAAATTCCAAGAGCTCCAAAGCTCACAACAATTTAAATGATCTTAAAGTTCAGAATCAAATGCAATTCAAAAATGCACATCAACGCACCCATCAAGTATGGCGTAAAGTGCAGAAACCTCTGGATAGGGACCTCAAGCTCCCACACACAACATCCATGTTTCATGATAAAACACAATCATCTATTGAGTATGAGCTCACCACGATCATTGAGATCGGGGATAATATGACTCTTGATAAGAAAACAAGCCTAGTCTTCCTTATCAAGGAAATTGCTAACATTGTTGTTGGATCTTATCACCAAGTGACCTTGTTGGTCCCACCTTTCAAAAAAGACAAAAATCAAACATAAAAAATGAGAAAACATTTCAAAAAATCAAAGGTAAATGAAAACACATTGCAATCAGGTATTGCATACACATGGATGTTCTTTCTTCCCTTCCTTGTTATTCTTCTGCAAGTCTTCCTACCATTTTCATCCCTTCGGTGATATTTTGGTTAGCCAATTCACATGCATTTTTGCGACATTTATCTCTATGGTATCCATTTGACCTTGGTCTTTTATCACCTTGGTAAATTAAAGAACGACTGACCTCATAGAGATCCTATCACAATCAACATCTAAAAAAACTTGTTGCGAAGAAATTTTGGATATATTTGTTGACACTAGAAAATGTCATCATCACAAGCACTTCCACCTCCTTCCATCAAGCCATCAGTGGTTCTTAACCCCTTGTCAAACAAGAGAGCTGAAATAATTTTTCAGAAAGCAAAAGAATCAATCAAATCAAAAGCACAAAGCTGAAAGAAAATGCTTAAAGTACAAGAAAAGTAATATATAACTCTCTCTTGGGATATTTCCAATAATATCTACTGGGGATATGGATGACTAACTCACAGTAGAGAAATGTTGCGATTAGAATCAAATGCATCTCCGTTGGGGCTATGGATGCCTGGCTGGAAGCAGAGCAATGTACGACTCTCCTTCCACAATCCATTCAAAAAAAAAATCAACTTTGAAAAATAAATCATTCCTACACATTGGCTAGGGTGTCTTCACTTGTTGTCTATCAAATCTTCCCTCCAAGAGGTAATAAATTTCCACATGCACACACTGGATCTCAATGAGAAAACATGATTAGTATGTTACCAAGTGTCTTTTTTTGGACCTTGTTCAGACTCTTACTCTAGTCCGTATCTTGTCTCATGATTCATGCCTTTGGCTAATCGCTTCTTCATCATGAGGCTTCTAAGCTACATTCACAACATTCACGTTGTTCTTCTACTTCGTTCAGAACATCCATGTGTATAAGATTTCCTTTTTTCCATGTTTGCGGGCACCTTTGTACCCTTAAAAAAAATCTTCCACTTCTTTCTATCATGTGCTTCTTGGCCAACTTACGCTGGGGGCATCCTTGCTCCTTCCTAACATGTCATTGGGTTACGTTCATCATCATGTTGAACCTATCTATATTGGCCTTGATCCAAATTTTGTGTGTGAAGAGTTTTCCTTTGTATATTCCCATCTAACGCTGGGGAAATTTTCACATCTTCACTTTCTTGCACATGCGCATGGCATTCTACCCTTGTACATTCCATATGTCGCTATGGGCATCCACGTTTTTATGTTTCCTATGTACATAGCTTCATGCCAAAAATTCTAGAAAATAAAAAACATTCAAATATGTTTCAAAAATCAAAAAAAAAATCCAATGGTAAATTATTACAAAACTTCAAAAAAAATCCAAAAAAAATTGCAAAAAAATCTAAAAATTTGGTAAAATTGGTAAACATGCATATAGTTGAAGCTTGTATCACTTGCATTATCCTCAAACATTGAAATATGTCCTACAAAAACATATTTCTAAGGTTCTTGCTTGTTCTAGTCTCAAACGACTTGTGGATCATCGTGATCTACCTCCATTAACAAAAGCTAGGTTACATACTATGTCGGTACTCCCGTGCAACAGTGAGTTGTCAGGGACTGTGTCATAGTGCATGAAAGCTTTTCCATGGGACTACTTGTGTCCTCTATTTTTCCCTTGCATGTGTTATTGCTTGGGGCATCATTTTTAACCCTTGTCGTTACAACACGAACATTTGGGAACTATAGCTTGATAACAAAAACATTGGTGCAACTGTTTTGAATGTTGTTTGTTTGAGTATGTGTGATTGTACTAGTTTCTCTATTAGGTTAGCTGGTTTACTTTCTCGTATTGCATTGCATTTTGTATGTTGCATGGAGCTAAATATCATTTTACTTTCTCGTATTGCATTGCATAATGTATGTTGCATGGAGTTACATATTTTTAGCAGTAAACAATTGTTAGTAATTTAGCTTTTCATGTTATCTTACACTTTTGTTTATTTTAAATAAAGGTCGATGATGTAGACCTAGGGGAAAAATGATATAAATTGGTTGCTTATTGAAAGGATTGGATGCAAAGATTGGGCTTGTCCTATATTCTCCATTAATCATTTCTTCTCCATTATCATTTATTACCACTACTAATTTTTCTTCCAAATCACCTGGGGCAATAAACAACCATGTTTATCCCTATCCTTTATTCATTCTCAATACCTAAGGGTTTCGCGCCCATTCTAACCTATTTTCTTCTATCCATTTCAATCATATTTTCGATTGTCGATTGACTTCTTCTATCACCCCATCGACACTCGAGGGGGCATCCTTCATCCTACTAATTTTTCTTCAAAAATTTACCTGTTTTATGCTTGTCTACTATGTTTGAAGTGAAGTCACTAACTTCACCTCAAACAGGGGCAAATGTAGACACCTAAATTCCACTTTTGCAATCTTATTGCCAAAATGCACACAAACCACTCCTATTCCTCCCACTTCTATTATAATTAGTGATCTTCACTAAGTAACTAATGTTTCTGATCACTTTAGCCAATTAACACCACATTTGTTGATTGTGTAACCCCTTTCGCATTCAGGATGCCACTTTACGGTGAATCGTAAGTCAAAATCCTCTTCAAAATAGACAATTAGCATTTATTAGCTAATTAAGCCTATTTTGCCCTTGTTTTGGTCAATATACCCTAGTATTGACTCAAACCCCTCTTCCAACCACTCAAAATCACCCCATTCACCTCTACAACATCTCAACAAGCTTCAAAAGCTTATCCTAGCCTCCTAGTTGACCCTAAGTGGTTGATTAAGGCTTCACACCTCTTAATCACTTGGTAATTCACTAATTGTGATTAGCAAGGCCTAATCATGATTAGAAATTCTAATCTAATTTGGGGCTTTTAGTCCCACATGCACCAAAATACAAGTTTCTCCCAAAAGGAAAACTATAAAAAGGGTGCACCTCATTCCTTTATACTTTACACCATGCTTTGATTTGCATCTCATATAATAAATATGATATATAGCCAAGTTCAATCCTTGCTTAAAGCCTTCAATGGGGTTAGTAGATGGATATCCAAAATGACCAAGTAGTCATTTGGAGAGGCCATTTCACCTTGTTTGGAGTAGCAACCATAACCATTTGATTGCCCTCTTAGGTCTATTTAGGCCCATGTTAGGTAATTCAAGCATATTAGTAGGCATGTTTAGTTAGATTTTGTATTGTTTTCATACTAGTTAAGCATTATTTTAAGCTTCTATCTTAATGTTACATTCCTAGACTTAGAACCTTGGCTAGATGGATGGAAATGGTGTTAGCTTTCCTTGTTTAGTCATGCAATTTGCTTTGTAAAGTTTAGGAACTATTAATCAATGACTACATTTTTAGTAAAGGAATTTGGTTCCACACTTGACTATTGAGGGTACATTTATAGAATGAACCTCATGATCATCTACACATTTCATGTTCTCATACCTGCTTCACAATACATCCTTTCCAAACAGTCTAATCTCACTCACATCGGGTACCATTTATGTCTTTTACAAATGACACGCTCTTGATTCTATAGTTCATTCTTGACTATTGAGGGGGAATTTCTAAATGAACCTCATGTCATACACATCCACTAGGGAAAAAATGATCTCCTAGTCATCTTCACACCTTACATATCACACCACTTCACACACTCACACATCATTTGCATATCTTGGTTGCATTTAATCTTGTTAGCTTACACTACTTACATGTTACACTTTGTTTACTATGCTAGCCTGAGATTCTTAGTATGTCATTATATTTTCTATATATACACATGCACATTCACTTGGTATCTTGAGGTGAATGCAGGACCTATCAAATTGATTCATACACACGATGAATGATACTTGACACAACTCTTTACCAGTACCTCTAGGGCTCATGGGGGCATCTAATTTTGCTACTATCATACTTCAAACATGACATGTTTTATTTTCACATTATTTACTACTTCTCATTACTTTCACTTTACTTTTCACTGATCTATACATGCTTTACATACTATCTATCTTTCTAACATGCTAACAGGTGCTTCATGTGTATCATTTGTCTTGTAGGATCTATACAACCATGGTTATCTGTCACTTTTTGCTTTGTTATTGTTTTCTATTGTTTGCGGGTTATGCCATATGTCTTGTTTGATCATTGTATGCTTTTGGCCACTTTGGCCCTGATTGTCTTGTGACATTTTGAGTGATGTCCCATGTATGAAACCCACTTTTTGCTGTCCATCTTGTCTTCCTAGTTGTTTATTACATTGTCTTCTATTGCATGCTAGCTATTTTTACTACTAACACTTGTTACTAGCCTATCTTGTTTGCATGTGCCTTGGTTTCTACCATGCACATCCCTACCCCCTATAGGTATCCACTATCAGATATGCATATCAGTATTAGGGTCCTCTCCTTTAGACCACATTCTCCTACAATCATTACATGAACCCCAAATGAGGCGGGCATCTATTGGGTGAACAAATCACCCCTACAACAGCTCAGCATAGCTTACAGTAAAATACATATACAATACAAAAATGGAACATAGGAACATGTTTCACAGATTGGTCCAGAAACAAGACTTGGGTCCAAAACAATAAATCAGAAACTAGCACCCCTATGGACCTAGATAGTAGTGGGTGACTTGTGTGTCCCTCCTTGGGGTGATAATGTCTTAGGGGAAAAATAGTCATTTTCTCATATCAAGCACAATTTACAGCAATTTTCAGATCAATTCTCCAATAGTAGGCACTTGCCTCTATTACATAATCATTCTATCAGTCACATTTCAGTTACAATCGGAACAAATTGGAACAATTGGAATAATTGGAACAAATCAGGGACGTACCATCTGCAGTGGTGCTTATTCAGGAAGTGTCATAGAAGGAGAGAAAATCTAGACCTCTCTCCCCAAACACTCTTCTCTTGGCATGAGATCACCCAAAAAACTTACTTTTGGCATGAGATTTCACCCAAAAACTCACCATTGGCATGAGATCACCCAAAAACCCACCATTCAACTCCAAGTAATCAGGACAATTCTCTATCTCTTACACTCTTATACATCAGGTTCACACTTTCCTTTTACACACTTTTACACTCTTTTACTTTCTTAAACATGCATTAGTTTGATTTCTCATATACATAACTTTGACTACTCTCTCGCTCTTCTTTTGTAGGTCCATCCTTAATATGCAACAAGAAGCAGCTCACATCTTCGGCAAACATTGCTCCTACTGCATACACTTCACCCCTAGGGTCTACTTCCCTTTCCTAGTCTCCATGCTTCACATTACGATCACTTCACGCTTCACTTGTCCACTCAGCACACTATCAACTACACTCTTCTCTACATGATCACAAGGTACGCATCTTATATCTACTTTATGTTATCGAGTATTCACTCAACAACATAAAGTGGGGAAAAATGTAGACACAAAATCTATGCACTTGGGTACATTTCTAGGTCCTAATAGCATACTAATATATACATGATTCCTAAGCAAGATAACTAGTAATTGACAATGTATTTAGGCCTTTTTCTTTGTCTCTTATACTTTTATTGACCTTACACACCTTACAACCATGTTGATATTTGACTATTTATCTTTTATGGCCTCAGAAACTAGCACCCATCTAGGACACTAGCGCCTAAGGCTCCTATCCCTCCTGGGTGCTCCTAACCCTTTCTTAGTCCTTTTCTCACTCTTTTGGGTCTCTTTTATCTTTTGGGCATATTTTACACTTTTGGGTTGGCCTTCCAGTTGTCAATTACAAAATTCAAACAAGGGAATCATATATATATACATAGTTATAGCTCTCAAATAAGGGGCCAAACACTAGCATTATCTATTATCACCTAAGCTTGCATTCAAAGGCACAAGAGCATTACAAAGCATCCATCTAGCACATTCACTCAAGGGACAAGGGATGAATTTTTTTGCATACACAACGTAGGAGGGGAATTTTATTCTATTCCATCTCACACATTCTATATATTTTCTATATTCTAGATATAGCCTGCTGTCATTGTGCAACTTGCACAAGGGAATCCTAGGGCATCATTACACATAGATTCACATAGAACTACATGGAGTTTGAAATGTAGTGCAGTGCTTGGTACTACGTTCACTCTTTGGGTAACTGTTGGGGTCAGTCTGACTCCACATTCTGCATATTTATTTTTATATTTGATGTGGTTTGTGAGCATGTGTAGCTAGACATTTGTTTTATAGGTTACAAGTAAAATTGGTGACATTGAAGTGAGATAAGAGTGATAAACAGAGACTAACAACAAATATCCTCCTGCATAAAAAATATCAAAACCCAAGCATCTGGGTGGAAACTATTGCACTAGATCCTCACTAGTACCCATGCACTCCTGTCTTTTGTGGGCACTCCTATCCTACACATTTTCAAGTTTCAAAACCTATCCTGAGCCTTGATGACACTTGCTTATAGTCTATTTCAGCTATTCACATGCCCATATCACTTCCAGATCACTCAGAAATTAGCTAAGTCACCTATCTCCCTCTCTTGCTTAGGGTTTCATATATTGCATGTTTGTTTTCTTATCCATTTATTGTATTTTATCATTTTTATATCATTCATTACAATAGTTACTCTGAAATAGGATTTAATTCAATTTATATCTAAATTTTATTAAATTATTTTCATTGATTCCTACAGTGAATTATCAAAAACAATAGTTTTGTTTACTTACAAGAAGTGAAAATCAAGTCAATTGTTATCATTCAGAGGTTCTCTAGTTGTGTTGAGTTTCAGAAAATTGATCCCATTGGAGCCTTACATTGATGCAATCACAGGATCAATTTTTGAGACACAATTTGCTCAAGCTTCATCCACTCTTCTTGGTTCGAGCTTGACGATTTCCATGGTTCTGACACCTATAATGAGTTCCAATTAATAATATGTAGATATATCATAAACATACTTTTTAAGAATCTAAGCATATATGAAAAACATTGTCCATCCTGGAAAATGTGGGAGGTAAGGCTAATTTGTAAGTGCACTGGACTTATAAATTCTAAAGTCACTTCATGAACAGTCCTACATATCTAAACTATAATTTGGAGATCTTTGTCAAATGAAGTAGATCTCAAGTCTTGGTTTACAGCTAAAAAATACTTCTAGTCTCCTTTCTAAAATTTCCTTTGGGGAGTCAATCCTTTTTAAATCAGCATATGTTTTCTACCTCATCACCAACTTTTTAACCACTTTTCTGTCAAATGCCTAGCTGAATTGAACCTTCCATTTCATTCATGAATAATTTGTAGACTTTGTGTACCTCTTTATCCTTATTGCTTATCCCAACTAATATTAATTTTTACACTGTTCTGGTTTTTCATACAATGCTTCAAATGGAGCCATTTTTCAGCGAGGAGTGGTAAGTGTTATTGCAAAAGAAAATTCAACCAATCCTGTAGATATTCCTCCCATTTTTATTGTTAAACCATGCAATAAATTTTTTGTAGAATATGCTTCCAAAAATTGGTTCATTCTTTCTATTTTTCCATATGTTTTAGGATGGTACGCCAAACTAAAATTCCATTTTATTCCCAATACATAGTTCAATGTTTGTCCAAAACTAAGAGGTCATATTTGGATCCCTATCTGAAATGATTAGTTCTAGAATTTCTTATAATAAAAAAATATCATGCACACGACTTTGTTTAGCAAGTATTGGGGAATCATCCTTAATATTTTCTCGTATAAAATGAGCAACTTTGGTTAGTTAATCCACTACTACCAAAATCATATCATGTTTGTTGATTTTGTATAGTGGAATTCCTTGCACAAAATCCATGTTGATTACTGGTCATTTATATTTTAGACTACTGATGAGGATATATATAGAACTAGGTTGAGATGAAAGTGTTCCACGCTTTACAAATTTGCAAATTCAGCAAAAAATGGCATAACATATTCTATCATATCAGTCTTCATCCCTTTCCTAAAAATATAGTTTCTTACACATGGAAATCCAATACTCCTTTGTTACTCATATAGATCCCAAAATATGGTGCATCATTCAAATTCTTGCAATATTTTCACTCTAAGATCACTGCCTAAGGACACATATACTTCTAGAATTAGTAAATCGTAAAATTCCTTCATTGTCGAAAACTAAAAACCTTGTACCTTAATTATCATTTGGGGTAGATTTTTACACAATTTTCACTCCATTGATCCATAAGAATCAACTTGAAGTTGTTCCTTAACGATGTTTTCCTAAAACTGAGTTATGAGGGTCACAATTGTAGAAATCATGCTTCATGCAATCTCATTGCATCATCCACTTGATTTTATTTTCCCTTGATGTAACTAACATGAAATTCATATTGGGATGGAAATTGTAGCTAATGTATGTTGTCTTTGTGTTTGAATTGGGTTGCTATAAAACTGTATTTCAACATCCAAATGGTCTAGTTTTCAGTTCAAATGGCATTTCCTAATAATTAATTTCTCTGATGACTTATAACCACATTGGAATATGGAAACAATATCTAATGTTCATGATGGGATATAGTTATGATGCTCACATACTTCATATTTTCTAGTTTCATATGTAAATTCAGTGATCATTTTGAAGAAGCAATTCCACCTAATCCTTCACCATGAGGCATTAGTAATCATGATGTTAAAGTTTCCATTGGGATCCTTGGAAACCTTTAATATAGGTACAGATGTATTTTTTTTATTTTAGACAAGGTCACAAATGGCACTCTAACATTTTATCAGGTCCATAAAAACTTTATTATCATTTCTCTACAATGAAGTAATTGGTCCATCAAACTCTTAAAAATTCTTTTAACTAAATATATAGTCAATCGAGCTAGTACCCATTCAACTCATACCGCATGCCATTTTTTAGGTGTTGGTCAGTTTTAAAAGATTTTTGATTTCTTGCATTATGGGTCAACAATGAAAACTCCCATCCCTATTAATGATATGGCTAAGATATTGTAATTCACTTTGATAAAAGGAACATTTTGAAATATTACCATAGAGTTTGCTTTTTCTCATTACTTCCAGAAACTATTCCTTAAGTGTTCATGATGTTCATCAACTTTCTTCAGAGTAAATCAAATAGCATGTGAGAAAGGACTAGAAAAAACTTGTTTCTCGAAGTTATTTTTGTGCTTTAAATGATATTCATAAGGTTCATAAATGTTGCTATGGTGCATTAGTGAGTCCAAATGGAAAAACGGTGAACTCATAGTTATCATAGTGTGGTCCTGAATGAATGTTTTAAGAATATTCGTCATCTTTTATCCTTAATTAATGATAACTAGGATTATAAATGCAAAAAATAGAGTATAACCATAGTTATGCATATCTTAACTGATCAAAGAGATCATCAATTTTTAAAGGATATCTATTCTTTACCATTGTCCTTGGTTAAGTCATGTGATAGTCAATACATATCCTTAATACGTTCCATATTTATTTTTTAATAAAAATGGTTTGAGTGCTCTCCCAAGATGAAACACACTAGGTCGGATTAAATCTTTTTGATGCAATATTTCATGTATTTTTGCTTTCAATTAAACGAACTCTATTTGTTGTTTTCATCCTATAAGGTGATTTTGATATTGTTTTGGTGTTTCTGAGGTTTAATGTAGCAATCGTATGAAGTCAAATTCTCTTTTAGGAGGAATTATAGATAATTCTTCCAGATAAAATACATAAATTAAATCCCATGGATTTTTTAAGAGTGTCAAAATATTCCAAATAAGTCTTACATTCATCTCTAAATATATGAGATCTTAATAGCATGTAGCAATTTATGCATTACCTTTATTTTTTGGTTTCTTTAGTTACATTGCAGAGGAATTTTTCTAACTTCAAAATATCTCTTAATAGTCTAGTGAAATGATGGTTGTTTTAATACATTCATCAAGATTTAGTGATATTCTTCTCAAATAGAATCCATTGTTGCCTTGTGTTTGGATAGCCAATTTACTCCTATTATGATGGCATTTAATGTACCCTAAAGGAATGATTTTATGATGCTAATCTTTAGTGTTAACATATTTATTGGTAAGGTTGATTTGGTGATGGAAACAAGTAGAATGTGGTCCATTGTAAGAGATGGATTTTTCATGACTTCTTATATTTCTTAGTCCAATGTTTTAAAGGTTCTTCAATGAATCTAGCTTTTTGGTCACATGGATTTTTTTAGTTCAGTACTAACTTGATTTTTTAGGACTTAGTAGCACCAGTTTCTAGGGTGATGAAGGGTAACTAGGAAACCAGTTGATCTTACTGAGCAATTGAAAAAGGAACTGGGTAGCCTATTAAACAAAATAATTTGCGATTACCCATTGCATACATAATTTCAAATGTGTATGATTTTTAAATGTTAATTTAATTCATGTTTAGGTGACTGTTATGGGCCATAGTGATCACCAGGATGGTTTTAAACATCCCCCAACAGGGCATTTCCTTTCAAATTTATTTTGTGCCAAAAGTAGCACCATTTTGAACTCATTATTTAGCTTTTAATGACAATGATGATTTAGGTGTATGCCAACCTAACTTGGGTGAATTTTGGCTATTATGATTTGAATTCCACCAAAAATTATATGATGCAAGTGGTGTCAAGCCAAATGAGTGGAAAATATTCTTATTGTTGAATCTTGAGCCTTGGAGAGGCTATAAAAGTGAAGTAATGAGCATATTGTATCTAGATTTTTTGCCTTGATAGAACCATTTTGCTGAAACACTAAAAACTTCCTTTGGGCCTATGGCCCATGAAAAACCTAGAATTACATTCTAGGATAGTATTTGGTTGAGTATTCATTAGGATAATTTAAGCAAGAGCAAAGTTCATGTTGTTTCTTTGAAAGTGAGCTGGAGAAGGAGGGCAGATTTGGATGCTTGTGTTTGGATGCTATATGTTATCCAAATAACTCTCCTAATCATTTGGATAGCTTTCATCTCATTTTGGCTCTAAAGGTTCTTCATTATAGGTTAAACACACTTTAGCTATCTCCTTGGCATAATTCCTTGGTGGAAATTCCCTGCATGCTCATGTGTGTTATGTTTCTCTTCTTTGCTTTCCATCACTCTCCTATTTTCCTTTTGAATAACTTTGTACTCCATCTTTCAGATCTGAGCTCTTTGTGCCATGGTCACACGTGCTCAATTCTACTTGGTACATCCACTTGGTCACATTTTTCCTCGTGTACCTCCCTTATTCTCCTTGCATGCCCTTGCGCACTTTCCAGCTCTAGACCTTTCCATTCTCCAAAATCTCCTAATTCCACCCTCACCTTACACAAATCTCCTATGCATTCAATTTCTGCCTTGCAATTATTCATCCTACACATGTTCCTTACACTTTTTTTAATCAAATAAGTCTGTTGGCCCTGCTCATGTGCCACATTTCATTACCTATAATAATTACAACTTTAACCATATGTTTTCTACCCACTAGTTCATCACTCATTTTCCTCGCACGTGCCCTTGTGTGCCTTCTTTCCATCTTCTTTGTGCACCGCATTCTTCTGCATGTATACCTGCACCCTTCTTCTATGTTCCTATCCATGACATGGCATCCTCTGACACACTTCAGTTTTCTACACGCGTGACCAATCAAAGCATGCCAACAATTGGGTGCTGAATCCTTGAAGATAAATCATTGATTGACACTTGGTAGAAATGACAAAAAAAATGGCCACATAGTTGGCAAGTCCTCTTAATCTAATCCAGCATGTGTTCCACGTGTCATTACATGTGTTAGGAGTGACACTGTAGACTTTTGAGAGCTTCTAACAGCCATATTTGTAGTTCTACTGAGCTCTTATCGTTGCAGTTCCCACTCTCATTCAAAATTAACTGATTGTCGTAAGCTATAATGCTAGGATATTAAAATTCAAATTCTTGGTGGATCAGGTAGGTTAGAAATGGAAAACATGTCTTTCTGAGCCATTGATGAGAATATATTATTGCTCCAACCACCTTATTTGATATGATCTCACATCCTTCCTTCTTCTACATGCCAAGTAGGCATGGGGAAGCATGCATTTGATAGATTGTTAGGTGGATTTATAAGTATTGAATGATTCTTATTGGTGGTAGTACATTTCAAATTTAGATTTTTTCCATCCTCTTCTTCTTCCATTGATTCATCTATAAATGTAAGAGAATTGGGCTCATTGTAAAGGATTGGATAATTTTCGACTTCTAGCATTTTGCTAAGGAGTTCATGTATTTATGCATTTTGACTTGCAAACCTATAGATCAGGTCTCATGCATGTGGATATCGACCTCTTTAGATGACATTGTAATCAATTGACTGTGCATTTTTATGGAAGTAATAGAAGTATCGTTTTGTGACTATTCTCTATCCTCACCTTGTATTTTTATTCTTATTTACCTTTATTTTTCATTGTGTGTTTGTTGTGTCATTTTATCACATCCCTTATAGCTTCCTTTTCTAAGTTGTGTTTCCATGGAAATGATCGTAGTGAATGCATTCTTAGTTCTGTGCTACATGTGCCTAGCCTCTCCATTTTCACACTTTTCCTTCATTTTCACTCAGAACAGATAGTGTTCATCCCTCTTTTTCTAGTGTTATCACCACCCTTTTAGTTTAGTCTCCCTTTCTATTATTTTTCTTTCCCTGGTCCCTTGGCATTTTTATCTTAGTTTTCCCTTCTAGTATTAGGAGTAGCAGTAGCAGTAGAAAGTAGGTAGAGGAACCGGCCTTCTCTAGAGGTCCATCTCAAGCATTGCAAGGTCCCACAACTTGGAGATAGTTCCATTGTTGACTCAAATACTCATGTTTCTTCCAGATCTGAGACACAAGTGCAAGTTTGAGGACCAACAGTTTCTGGCATGCCCAGTGGGACCAGCATTAAAATCTTAAATTTCAATATTGCTAAGTTCTGGTGTGTGGACTTAGTGATTTCAGCCTTTAGAGGCTCATTTCAACACATTTGGTTGACTCCAACATTTCTAGATCTTTCTTTTAGCATCCTTGAGCACCTTTCATGAGAAGAGTGCATACAAGAAAAAGTGTACATAGCTGAAGATTATTTTGAGTACCTCTAGCTATCTCCTAAGAAGAGTTACATAGTACAAAAACCCACACACATATCCCTATCTCTAGTGCACACCACGCGCATTCCACTCCTCCTCAAAATAGACAACCCAGTGCACCCTGTCATGGAACATCAACCACCTCCTCCATTCAAGGAAATTTTCTAACTTCACCTAGTGGAAGTCCCCCTCAATTCTAATGCACAACATGATATGTCCAAATGGTGTGCTCAAAATCATTCCATACTTTACTGGTGAAAAAATAAAGTCACCCCTATTGAGCATATCCAGGATGTAGCAAATGTGTGCTCACATCTATTTGATCACACATGATGATGTAGCAGTTAGGATAGTTATAGCCTCATTCAAAGGTAAAGCACTTCATTGGTACCAAGGTTTGAGACCTGGATCTATTGCCACCTAGGATGAGCTGTGGAACAGCTCTTATGTAACTATTTTGAAGACAAGTCAGATCACCTATCTTTGGTGGAGCAACTAACTACAAAAAGAGGTCTCCCAATGAGCAGATGACTGATTTCAACATCAGATTCCAAAGACTTGGGATATAAATCCCTCAAGTGGTAAGACCTATACATCCCAACATGCTTTTTTGTATTATCTAAAGGTCTTTGAATAGTGATATCTCAGTCATGATTCAATCCATGGGAGGTAGAACCTTAATTTTATCTTACAATATTGCAATAAGGGTAGAAAATAGTCTCATTCAAGAGGGAAAATTATCTCCTAGACCTCTTGTGCCATTATTCCTAGAAATGTCTCACGTGCCCCAACCTTCTGTTTTCCACTATTATTATGCCTGAGAAATGCATGGCCAACCTATCGCATCCACATCCTACTCTCCAATGCACGTAACATAAGGAAGATGAAGAATTAAAGGATCCCTAATTAGAAACTTATCAAATAAAGTCATATCCTTAGAAAAGAGTAGCAAGCACTAAGCCTTCATAAAAATAATTCTAATTATGGTGCATAGCCAAAACAATCATCCTTGGCATGGAATCAATATGGAAACCAAAGATATGGGTGCCCAATCAACAAAATGATAGATGGCATGCTAATGTGCATATTTTCCCTTGCAAGTTGTTACCTCTAATGAAACCTCTCTTCCAGTACCCAAGTAACAATTCAGGAACTTTTTCTAGTTAAGAGAAAATTTGGCAAGAGTCAGAATGGTGCTTTCCTTGCAACATGCCTCATAGTCAATATCACTATGATAATGTTCCCATGTGCACATTTAGCCTATATGATCCAGAATTGCTTTAAACTGTGATCCTTCCATAAGTGCATCTCTGAAGTTGAAGAAAACCAATAAGGACCAGAAGTATCTCCTCCTTTAGAGGTAAAAAATGTTCTTTTAATGGCATTGAGGAAATCTTCTAATCAACCAAGTACCCCAGATGCACAAGAAGACTACACACGCCAAGTTGCTAAACACTAGATACAAGAAGAGAATGCTAGAGTGGCGTTGCTTCCATGGAACAAGTCACTATTCCAGGTAAAAATTCCGACCTGATCCTCACCAAAAAAGAGATGTAGCTAAGTCATCTAGTAGTAAAAACACAAATATCTATGCAGTGAGACATCTACTTAATGCTCCTTCTGAAGCAGCGTGTCACTCCTCCTTTCAGTAGGTCAAACCTCTGTGCAAGCTTCCACTTCTGTGCCTAAATTGAACAAAAGAAGAGATGTTGTGCCCCAAATGCACAAGTCAATGCATCTTCCATTCAAAATTTTAGACCACATGAAGAAGAAAAATATAAATGTCACAATGTGAGATGCCCTAACCATTCCATATCAATGTGACCTGTTGCATGAAGCTCTGTCCCAACTCCCACGCAGCTGATCCAACTATTCTAAAAACCACGCACTTTGTCAATATCTATCAAGTAGAGGAGAACAAGTAAGTAAGGTTGTTAAAAACCCACCATTCTATATGTCCTTGATCATAAGCAAACACCTTTTCCATAATTGTATGATTGACTTGGGTACTAGTACTTCTATTATGCCTAAGAAATTGACTGATGTCCTAGGTCTTAAGTATATCCCCTTGTCCAAAGGAGTCCTCTGGCAACTTGATGGATCAATATTATTACCACCTTAGGAGTCATCAAAGATCTTGAGTTAACCCTTCATGCATGTCCAATGCTCATCATAACTCAAAATGAGTCAATCATTAACCTACCTCCTTTGTTTTCCCTATGTCTATTAAGATAATTTCACTACTCAAAGTGGTGGTTACTTGTCTTCTGATTGGTCCATATGTTACTCAAGACAAGGTATGGTACCTGGTTTACCATACAAGTTGAGCCAATATTTTCCTATCATGTAGAGTCATATGACCCATCCCCTCTCCAAGCCAATTGTCTAATCAAAGAAGAGCCAAGATTTCAAATTTCTGAAGAGACAACATCTGTTCCTCCTCCTATACTTGATTAGTGCTAGATGAGTGGGTCGGAAAGGCACCATAAATTTGATCCATATGCTGAAGAAGCTTGAAATCTTTTGAAACTGGGCTTGGCACTTATTGCATTCTTGAAGAAGAAGTTGTGTTATGCCGCATGTGCTCAAAATCAATGAAGCCTCAAAATCCTGGTCTGTGGAAGTTATACTTTGATGGTTCCAAGAAGCAGAAATGGTGGCATGGCAGTAGTGTTGTTCTCATTTCTCCCAAGGATGAGAAATTATTTTTCATACACATAGGTTACAGTTCACATGCTCTAACAATGTAGCAGAATATGAGGCACTGGTGCATAGTCTTTTGATTGCTAAGAAGAAAAAGATTAAGGCACCACAGATCTTTAGGGACACAAAATTTGGTCATCTATCAGGTCACCAACAAGTGCACAACAAAGAATAAACTTCTCAAATCTTATAAAAATAGAGTTTGGGGCCTCTTAGAGGGATTTAATGCTCTAAATCTATAGGTGGTGCCAAGGAAGATGAAAAAACAAGTTGATCAGATGGTCTGCAACTTGGTTCAGCAGTTCTCTCCAACTGAGGATACTTTTTCAAAGGGAAACACATACACATTAAGATGGTAATCAGACCATCCATTCCAGACAACAACACCAGCTGAAAAGTGTTTGACAGTGATGCAAATCGGCTCCAGTTCA
Organism: Taxus chinensis; assembly: GCA_019776745.2. Taxonomy (NCBI): domain Eukaryota; kingdom Viridiplantae; phylum Streptophyta; class Pinopsida; order Cupressales; family Taxaceae; genus Taxus; species Taxus chinensis. The sequence continues at coordinate 355,859 of JAHRHJ020000754.1, forward strand.
TTCAAAATGAAGTCCTGAGTTCTCTTCAAGCATGCAAGTCTGACTTGCATGCCAACTATGGTGACCAAGTCGATCCAACTAAAGACAAATAAATTTCCTAAAGGGATGGTCACCTTAGAGAAAATATTTATCCCTGATGATGAGTTCAAGGGTGAAGAAAAGGAATATGTGCACGCAACTCAAGAAGACTACTCCCAATCACTATTATGCATGGAAATAAGTTACAACTAAGTAAGGCTTACTGTGCATGATGAAAAAGAATACCTTCATCTCTCTCTGTCAAAAATACAGTGATATATTTCTCATGGGAGTATGAAGACCTTAAAGGATTTGATCCAAGTGTTTCTCAACACTCCATTGACCTTGATCCTAGTATCAAGTCCATCAGAAAAAAGCAACTGGCCAATCAATCCAAAGGATAGAGCCCCCTCATGAGGAAAGAATTATCTAAACTCATTGAGGAAAAGATAATTTTTCCCATCAAATACTCTACGTTGGGTCACAAATCCTTTTCTAGTTGCAATAAGAATGGTGAAATCAGACTCTGTGTTGATTTCAGAGATTACGAAATAAGGCATCCCTCAAGGATCATTATCCTTTGCCTTCAATGGAGAAAACTTTGTAGATAATGGCTGACTCACAAAGATTTTCTATGTTGGATGGGTATTCTGGTTTCAATCAGATCATGGTCAAGGAAGAGGATCAATTCAAAACCGCATTTATAACCAATTGGGGGACATATACATATTAATAATATTCCCTTTGGTCTATCAAAAATGTAGGCATATTTTACCTTTTAGTGCACCATGTATATTGCATTCAAAGGATACATTGATGAATTCATTCTCTTAGTTTACCTTGGATGATATAACCGTCTTCTTAAAGCAAGGTATGGATCACATGCTACACCTGAAGAAAGTATTTAAGAGATGTAAAAAATTTTTGTGGTCTCTCTTAACCCCAAGAAGTTCAATTTTGTAGTGGCACAAGAAAAGATCTTGGGCCATGTGGTCTCAAAGAATGACATTGTAATTGATCATGAGTGCATTTCAGCCATCTTGGCTCTTTCCCTGCCAGTGCTACAAGAAAGCCTTTGTAGTCCTTTTTCTGAAAAATCAACTTTGTTAGGTGCTTCATTCCTAACTTTGTAGGAATTATAAGGCCCATCACCATCATGCTCAAGAAGGACACAACCTTTAAGTACACAATAGAAGGAAGAGAGAGCTTCAATAAGATAAAGTAAGAAATTTCTTGCGTGCCAACAATCATCAATCTCAGAATACTCAAACGATTTCATCCTTTATGTTTATGGAGTTGATGCAAGTGTTACTGTTGTCCAAACACAAGAAAATGAACAAGGAATGGAATATCTAGTGGCTTTCTTCAGTCAGATATTAAAGGATTATGAGTTGAAATATAGTCACATGGAGAAACAAGTCTATGCCATCATTGCACACACTCAAGAAATTCAAGATCATGCTTGTCATAAATCATGTTAAGGTGTTAGTTTCTCACTCTGGTGTTAGAGAACTTCATCATGGGAGCAAATATCAGTGAGAAGAGATCCATGATGGGTGACTAAAATCATGGAGTATGATGTGACTATCAAAGCCTTCAAAATTGGTAAGAGGTAGCACGGGCTTGTTGGGCCCCTAGAATATTGACTAAGTTATATTACAAAAGGCATGTAGAGCGTGCAAGGAATGGTAACAGGGTTTAAGAAAAGGCTTGAAAAAAGTTTAAGGAAACTCGTGGCTATTGCTGATTGGAAAGAACCAAGGGTGGTGACTTAGTCAAATTGTGCGTTTGGGGCAGAACACGTCAAAATTCCCCTGACTGTGCATTAAGAAGTTGAAAATTAAAATTTTGAGGTTAAGTGTCTTTTCTGTTGTCCTGATAATGTGAAAAGTCAAGAAATTGGGAAAATCTACGTTTTTTGGGTCATTTTGTGTGTTTTTCGGGCCTGTCGGACATTTTTGTCCCGCGTGTCCCAGGTTCATTTGGGCTCTCTGTTCCCGATCGCCGGTTTACCCGAAGTCCGTTCTTTTCGGGCCCGTCGGAACTTTCGCCTTGTCCCATTCCGCGTATGTCCCAAGTTCGCCCGGTTCCCTTTTCGTTGATTGATTAGCGTATTTCACGTTTTCGTCCCCGGACCCGTTGTTCCCTTTTCGCCCGATTCGGCCGATTCGCGTATTCCGCGTACTTTCGTCCCGCATGTCCCAAAAGCATTTAATGCGTCTTTTCCCCGCTTCGCCCGAATCGGCCGAACCGTGTATTCGCGTACTTTCGCGTCCCGCATGTCCCAAATGAACCATTTGTGTCTTTTCATGCCTAATCGGCCGAACCCGTACTTCCGCTTTCATCCCTTGCTGTCCCAAATGAACCAAGTGCCATTGTATGCTAATTTTTTGCTCTACCCGAATATCTTGCTTTTATTTGGTCTAGTATTTTGCTATGAAACTCTCCTAAACGCTATATAATGAAACCCCCTATGCGTTTTTGCACACTGCTTTCATGCTATCTTTCTCGAACCCTTGCAAAATTTCTCCATTTCCCTTGCGATTCCATCCCAAGTCTAGCTTGCAGCTTTGCTCTCCGAGTTACTATCAACATGAAGATCAAATTCCAGGGGCAGGAACAAGTTTCACCACTCGAGTCTGCCGTTCCCGATATCGGGGACAGTGAAGTTCGCCACCTTGATTTTGGGGATTTTTGGAGCAAGGATGACAGATGCAAACCCTTCAGCTATGGCACAGATGATTCATGACAGTGGCTTGGCGTTCGCCGGTGGCTTCCCAATTTCAGTACAATGTGCAGACACTGTACTCGCTTGCGGAGCTCATTTCAGTCCTGACTCAAGTGAACTAACGAACGTGCATGGAGAACTCATTGCCAAGTTAGATGCCACTGCCAACACATCAGTCCCACGAGGCAGAGACATAGCCGAGGCATTGAAGAGATTCAGACAAGCGGATCCTTAAGTCAGTGGGTCCCTCCCAATCATAAACGCTTGTCTTCTTCTCCTGATTCTCTCTTCTCTTCTCTTCTTCTCTCATGATTTATTGTATTTAGTTGGGGTATTGCGATTTGTAGCCCTTTAACTAATCATTAGTTAAAAGAAGTAGTTACCGGGAGTAACTAGTTTGTAAACTATATAATGGCCTCTCCTCGCCATTTTGAAGGAGGAAGAACTTGGCTTATTTCTGAAAGTGTAAATAAATCTTAAAGAAATCAATACAGAAGGATTTTTCATTCTTTGTCTATCTGGTTTCCTTTATTCCCAAGCTATTCATTTAATCTTGTTAGATCATTTGTCTGTATTATGCTGAGAAGCTTTGTATTCTTGCAGATGTTATTTACAGAACTTTGTGTCTTTTCAAATTTCATCTTATTAATATGATACAAATGATCTTATTCCAATTCGTTGTACCCTCGCATGCATAAGGAATTACTCTGCCATCTATAATTCTGAATGGTGCCTTTCTGCTCGTTCTCATATTTTCATTCCTTAGTCCTTTTGTGATTGATGATCCTTATAGAAAACACTTTCATAATATCCAAGTTCCACAGTAAAATCATGCTTTGTATATGTGTAAATAAGTTCGTTTCTGAATAAGGGAACCTCTCCCATTAAAGAGGAGGGACTTCTTGTCCCCTGACTGTTGCTCTTCTTGAAGTCCTTTTTGACGACCAACAGTTTTTGGCGACTCTATTGGGGAATCATATTCCAGTTCTATAATCATTTATTGATCATATTTTGATCTGGCGACTCCACGTTTTACTCAAGGGAGAAGGGCCCTTGGTATTGAAGATTCTCATTTTCAACTTTTGGAATAGCAGGGTTTTCCTCTCCCGTCAACAAGGAGAAATAGAAAGGCTCGTTCAACAAGCACTCCACCTGTCCAAGATAGAATCCCTACGGGTGGTATTCCTTCAGAGCCAAATCAGTCCTAATCTTCGAGCTTTGATTCTTGCTGGTGTTTCAGTTCCTCTTCAAGCCATTTTTCCAAGAATGGCGGTACCATTGCCTTGGGGCCATCGTGTTGGGCCTCTTGCCCTTCCTCAGCCTTTGCATGAGTTACCCAGAGGTAACCGGAAGAACTTTCCTAAATTCAAAGGCGATGGTAAAGTACATCCTGATGAACACATCGCAGCCTTCATAGTTGCATGCGGAGTTCTGGGAGTTGAACATGAAGACGTCTCCGTAAGGCTTTTTGTTGAGACTTTACAAGATAATGCTGCTGATTGGTTCTATCACCTTCCGGCGGAGCTATCACTAGCTGGAACACAATGAGAACTAGGTTTGAAAACCGTTTCAAACCAGCGGAAGACGTGCATGCTTTGCTAGCCCAAATTTCTCAAATAAAGAAGGAATCACAAGAGCCCATGAGAGAATTTGTGGCTCGATTCAACAGGTTGATTAACAAAATTCCACCAAATACTCAACCTGTAGATCAAATTCAAAAATGCTTCTTCCTAAACGCCCAATTGCCTGAAGTTAGTTATGCACTGAGAAGGGCTAATCTCGCAACATTGGCCGAGGATCAAACTCTTGCTGTTAGTGTTGAAGATGATTTAATCATGTCAGGGAAGTTGAGGAGAGACCCTTCTAAATCTAAGTCTGCTTCTTCCTCCTCTTCCACTCCTGGACCTAATACTGATCCATTGGTACAAAAACTTGCAAATGATCTCATCGCCATTAAGAAACAATTGGCTCAGCATACTCCCTATGCAGACGTTCCAAGGAGGAATTTTCAGCCCAGAAATCATTTGCCTGCTTCTCAAACAAGGCTAGCGCTTGAAGGACCTCCTATTAAAGTTCCTGTCAATGCAACCTGTGAAGTTGAGGAACCAGAGGATGAGGAGGTTAATGAAGATTGTGAGGAATTTGTTGAAGAGGTTGATGATGAAACAGATGAACTTGAGGGATCTCGAGTTAATTTCTTCACCACTGAAGGCATTGATGAAGGGGATGATTATGACGAAGTAGTAGCAGACATGAATAGTGAATCATACGCTGTCATGACTCGAGAGCAGACAAATCAGAGGGAGAAAGTGATGCAGCCCACCAAGAAATCTAAGGAGCAGCCGACAACTATCCCTGTAATTGCAAAAAGAGGATCTCCTATCCCCATTTCATCTACACCAAAGGTGAGTCCTGTCAATTCTGCTACTAAAGTTACTTCTTTTTCCCCTAAAATTGATAAAACTAGGATCTCAAGTGATGATAACCCGTCCACTTCTGGGTCTTTCGATATTATTGATCACCTTAAAAAAGACTAAGGTTCAAATCTCAGAGGCTGAATATTATCAAACCCATCCCAAGGCTTTTGCTAAAATGATTCACTTTGTCAATTCCCATTCTAAAACTACCTCTAAAGGCCTTTTACCCACTCCTTCTGCACCACAGCCTAATCTGGTAGCCGCTGTCACCTCACCCAATGACAAAATCAAACCATTTTATGTAACACTCCTTATAGCTGGCCATAGGCTCAGTAATTGCGTCATAGACTCAGGAGCATCAGACAATGTAATGCCTGCCAAAGTAGCTCATGCCTTAGGCTTGACTCTCACACGCACTTACGGATCTTGTTATTCCATGGAGAGTAAGGAAGTGCCCTTGGTCGGAAGAATTAAGGATGCACAAGTGGCTTTTGCTACTTTACCTGAGAAGAAAGTTTTGGCTACTATCTTAGTAGCAGATATTCCTCCTTCATATGGGATGTTGCTAAGCAGAAACTTCTGTAAGGATGTGGGTGGAGAAATTCAAATGGATTGGTCACATGCCCTCATACCTGTTAATGGGCAAATGAAGAAGCTGCTGCCTGAGAAGCAGTCTGAGTATATTGTACAAAAAACTGATGATCCCAAAGCACAAATACTCTATGAGGATATGGGGCATGGAAACTACATGATTATGTCTCCAGAAGAAATCCAACTCCCCAAAGTGTCACCTAAAGATCCTAATGGTGTTTGGATATTAGAGTTTGATGGAAGTTGTTCTTCAGCTGGTTCTGGAGCTGGTGTCATATTGGTGTCGCCTGAAGGAAGCATTCATCCTTTCTCATTCAAGTTGCAATTTGAAAATACCAATAATACAGCAGAGTATGAAGCTCTCATTCTTGGACTCCAGGTGGCAAAAGAACAAGGTGTGAAGAATCTTCTAGCTCGTGGGGATGCGGAATTGATTGTCAAGCAAGTTAGAAACCTCTTCCAGGTAAAGAATGGAAGGTTGAAACATTACAGGAATCAGGTTTGGGACTCCATTGAATTTCTTGATGCCTTCTCCATCGAAGCAGTGCCTAGGGAGAAGAATACCAGGGCTGATTCTCTAGCAGTCTCAGGGTCATTGCTTATTCCTCATCCTGACTTTTCTCAAGATAAGTTCACCATTGAGATGATCCATAGACCCAGTGTACCTGATAATACAAGTAACTGGCAAGTTTTCAATAACGATCAACACTTGCTTTCTTTCTTAGAACTCAAGGATAATTTTGAACAGTTGTACTTTGAAGGAAGTGATAATTTGCCTCATGAAAGTGTGCCCTTTGACAAAGAAGCCACCCAAGAAGAAGAAGCGGATCAGGATGGATGTATCAAACTCAAAGGAAACAAGATTCCAAAAGGATTGGTGAGTTTAGAAAAACTGTTTGACAAACACGACAGGTATGTAAAGTTTAGAGCTTCTACTGGACCCCAACAATTAGCCGAATATGAAAAAATCAATATTGGGAGTTCTACTGATCCTAAACTCGTGAACATTGGAAAATTTTGCACCTCAGAAGAAAAGAAGAAGGTAATGAGTCTTTTGAAAAAGTATAAGGATGTTCTTTCTTATTCCTATGAAGATTTAAAAGCTTTCCAACCAAAGGAGATGCAGCATTTTATCCCTCTCAAACCTGGGATTAAGCCTTTTAAACAGAAGCAGAGGCAATATAATCCTAAAATAGCTGACACCATTTTTCAAGAAATACAGAAGTTATTGAAAGCCAAAATCATTTTTCCTATCCATCATTCAACATGGATTGCCAATATTGTGCCCGTTAGAAAGAAAAATGGTGAGATTCGTATCTGTGTTGACTTCAGGAATCTAAATCAAGCTTCCTTGAAAGATAATTATCCCTTACCTATGATGGATCAGGTCTTGCAAGCAGTAACGGGATCCGAAATGTTGTCTATGCTTGATGGATTCTCAGGATATAACCAGGTAGAAGTTAATACCACAGACCAACACAAAACGGCTTTCACTACCCCTTGGGGTACCTTTGCTTACAAAAGGATGCCTTTTGGGCTCATCAATGCCGGTGCCACTTTTCAGAGGGCTATGGATTTGGCCTTTGGAAGTTTGAAAGGAAAGTGTATCGTCGTATACCTTGATGACTTGACTGTATTTTCTAAAACAAGGGCGGATCATTTCCAGCATCTAGAGACAGTTCTGCTAAGATGTAGAGAACATGGGATCTCTTTGAATCCTAAGAAATCTATTTTTTGTGTCACGGAGGGGAAATTATTGGGGCACGTTGTCTCCAAAGATGGTATAAAAATTGATCCTGAGCGAGTTCAAGCTATTCAGCAAATTCCTCTTCCAACCAGCAAAAAGGGAGTGCACTCTTTCTTTGGTAAGATCAACTTTTTGAGAAGGTTCATCCCTGATTTTGCAGAGCTAACTTTGAATATCTCCCAAATGATGAAAGGAAAACAAACGTTTGGTTGGTCTCCTGAAGGGAAAGAAGCCTTTGAAGGTATTAAAAGGGCCATTGCTAAAACTCCTGTTTTAGCATGTCCAGATTTCAGCAAAGATTTCATTATCTATTGCTACGCCACGGATAACACCTTGGCTGCTGTTTTGACTCAGGAAGATTCTAATGAGCACGAACTCCCAATTGCATTTATGAGCTATATTCTAAAAAATCATGAGTTAAAATACACCATAATGGAAAAACATGCTTTTGCAGTGGTTAAAGCTGTCAAGCAGTTTCGTTTTTACATTCTTAACTCTCACTCCACGGTGTTGGTACCGGATACAACTATCAAGTCAATTCTCACACAGCAGGAATTTGGATCCAAGAGAGGGAACTGGGTGGCCAAGGTTCAAGAATATGATATTGACATCAAACCAACCAAGCTCATCCGTGGAAAAGGCCTGTGTGAACTCATCGCTGAAGGAGCTAGACATGAGTTACTGGAGGATAAAGTTGGTCTTCCTACCGTTCTGTTTCTTAGCTCAGTTGATGAATGGTATGCTGATATCGCTCACTTTCTCACCTATGGAGAATGCTCCTCTCATTTGACTGCCAAAGAGAAGAGAGCCGTTAAACTAAGGTCAACCCAATATGTGTTGTGGGAAAATGCCTTGTTTAAACGTGGGTTAGATGGAAGGTTTTTGAAATGTGTGGACAAGGAGCAGCAGAAGAAGCTACTCTCAGCTTTTCATGATCAGGCATGTGGAGGGCATTACTCATCAACTGTCACTGCTCATAAAATACTTCTTGGAGGATATTACTGGCCTACCTTGTTCAAGGATGCATCAAAATGGGTTGATAAATGTGAGGCTTGTCAGACTTTCGTGGGTAGACCCAAATTGGCCTCCTTGCCCCTTAAACCAGTTGTGATCGAAGAACCTTTTCAGCAATGGGGTTTAGATTTCATTGGAACACTTAATCCCTCTTCTAGTGCTGGTCATACCCACGTATTAACTGCCACAGATTATTTCACCAAATGGGTAGAAGCCATTCCAGTAAAGAGTACTACTTCAGAAGTAGTATGCAGTTTTATCAAAGAAAACATCTTGATAAGGTATGGTGTGCCAAACAAGATTGTGACAGATAATGCTTCAAACTTTTCTTCAACTGAGATGATGGATTTTTGCTATGGATATGGCATCTCCCTAGCTCACTCCTCAGATTACTATCCTCAGGGAAATGGACAAGCAGAATCAACAAATAAAAATCTGGTGGCCATAATAAGGAAATTAGTCAGTGAATCCCAACGGAACTGGCACAAGAAACTCTATGATGCTCTTTGGGTAGATAGGATCACACCTAAGAGAGCCATTGGGATGTCTCCTTTTCAGGTAGTATATGGAGTGGAGGCCCAATTGCCAGTTACAGTGGAGCTTCCAGCTCTGCATTTAATGAAGGCCATTGAAGATACCAGTTTCAATGATTCTTTGGATAAGAGAATCATGTATCTTCACAAATTGAATGAGGACAGATTGGAAGTTGCTGATAGGATATCTACTCACCAACAGAAAGTAAAGGTCTTATTTGATAAGAAAGCTAGGTTCAGGGATTTCAAAATTGGAGACACTGTTTTGTTGTGGGATAAAAGGCATGAACCTCGTGGCAGCCATGGCAAGTTTGATTCCCTTTGGCTCGGACCTTTCAAGATCAGACACTTCGCTGGTAAGAATTCTTTTTACCTTGATTATATGGATGGTTCTTCTCTCCCACTTCCTTATAGTGGGCAGTACCTAAAACTGTTTAAGTCATAGGTGATTAGGGAGTCCTGTGTATATTCTGTATAGTGTGTGTCCTCCTTTCCTTCCCTTGTTTTTGTGTGTTGTTTGCGGTGTTGTCTTCTGTATTGGTTTGCTTTTTGACTCCGTGGCCCAATGGATAAGGTACTGGTCTACTTCCCTCGAGTTTGTCTAAATTCTTGCCTTGTCTCATTCTTTGAATTTATGCCAAGTCATCCCCAGAAGGAGCCAGCTGTTGTCCACTCAAAATTCCCCTGCTTTTAAGAAGTTGAAAATTAAAATTTTGAGGTTAAGTGTCTTTTCTGTTGTCCTGGTGATGTGAAAAGTCAGAAAATTGGGAAAATCTATGTTTTTTGGGTCATTTTGTGTGTTTTTCGGGCCTGTCGGACATTTTTGTCCCGCGTGTCCCAGGTTCACTTGGGCTCTCTGTTCCCCGATCGGCCGGTTTACCCGAAGTCCGTTCTTTTCGGGCCCGTCAGAACTTTTTGTCCCACATGTCCCAAGTTCACCCGGACCCGTTGTTCCCTTTTCACCTGATTCGGCCGATTCACGTATTCCACGTACTTTCGTCCCACATGTCCCAAGTTCACCTGGAGCTGTTGTTCCCTTTTGTGAATTCGGCCGATTCACGTATTCCGCGTACTTTCATCCCGCATGTCCCAAAAGCATTTGTGCGTCTTTTCCCCGCATCACCCGAATCGGCCGAACCGCGTACTTTGTCCCACGCTTTCGTGTCCCTCGTGTCCCCAAATGAACCAAGCCGAACCATTCATGCTAATTTTTCCTCGCTCTACCCAAATGAACCAAGTGCCATTCGTGCTAATTTTTCCTTTCTCTACCCGAATATCTTGCTTTTCAAATGAACTACCCCCTATGCATTTTTGCACACTGCTTTCATGCTATCTATTGCTCGAACCCTTGCAACCAAAATTTCTGCACGCGCGTATCCATTTCCCTTGTGCGATTCCATCCCAAGTCTAGCTTGCAGCTTTGCTCTCCAAGTTACTATCAACATGAAGATCAAATTCCAGGGGCAGGAACAAGTTTCACCACTCGAGTCTGTCGTTCCCGATATCGGGGACAGTGAAGTTCGCCACCTTGATTTTGGGGATTTTTGGGCAAGGATGACAGATGCAAACCCTTCAGCTATGGCACAGATGATTCATGACAGTGGCTTGGCGTTCGCCGGTGGCTTCCCAATTTCAGTACAATGTGCAGACACTGTACTCGCTTGCGGAGCTCATTTCAGTCCCGACTCAAGCGAACTAACGAACGTGCATGGAGAACTCATTGCCAAGTTAGATGCCACTGCCAACACATCAGTCCCACGTGGCAGAGACATAGCTGAGGCGTTGAAGAGATTCAGACAACGGATCCTTAAATCAGTGGGTCCCTCCCAATCTTGAACACCTGTCTTCTTCTCCTAATTCTTCTCTTCTCTTCCCCTTCTTTCTCTTAGATTTGTTGCAATTAGTTGGGGTATTGCGATTTGCAGCCCTTTAACTAATCATTAGTTAAAAGAGGTAGTTACCGAGAGTAACTAATTTGTAAACTATATAATGGCCTCTCCTCGCCATTTTGAGGGAGGAAGGAACTTGGCTTATTTCTGAAAGTGTAAATAAATCTTGAAGAAATCAATACAGAAGGATTTTTCATTCTTTGTCTATCTGGTTTCCTTTATTCCCAAGCTATTCATTTAATCTTGTTAGATCATTTGTCTGTATTATGCTGAGAAGCTTTGTATTCTTGTAGATGTTATTTACAGAACTTTGTGTCTTTTCAAATTTCATCTTATTAATGTGATACAAATGATCTTATTCCAATTCGTTGTACCCTCGCATGCATAAGGAATTACTCTGTCATCTATAATTCTGAATGGTGCCTTTCTGCTCGTTCTCACATTTTCATTCCTCAGTCCTTTTGTGATTGATGATCCTTATAGAAAACACTTTCATAATATCCAAGTTCCACAGTAAAATCATGCTTTGTATATGTGTAAATAAGTTCGTTTCTGAATAAGGGAACCTCTCCCATTAAAGAGGAGGGACTTCTTGTCCCCTGACTGTTGCTCTTCTTGAAGTCCTTTTTGACGACCAACTGCACACAAGTGGGTCAAAAAATGTAAGAAGTGCACTTTCTTTACTGGAAATAAGAGATTAACAGTGTTTCCCCTCTGACCAATCCAAGTAGGTCAACCTTTTGTGCAATGGGGTCTTGACTTCATAGGCATGATCAATCCACCTTACAATGAGTGCTGGACACAAGTGGGTACTGACATCTACAGAATATTTCACCAAATGGACAAAAAATTTCACACTCAACGCATCAACTGAATCAGTCATCCTTGAATTTATCAAAGGTATAGTCACATTGTTTGGCATTCCTTAAACCATTATCTCTGATATTTGCAAAATCCTTCCTTGGCACTAAAATCATTGATTGGGCTCTATTATCTTGGGCATCTATCTGAAGACTTCTTCCAACTATTACCCCCAAGGCAATGGTCTAGAAAATTCAACAAACAAGAACCTTATCAGGATCTTGAAGCGCGCAATGAATATCAGCTAAAGATAGTGGCATACAAACGTCTCATGCACATTCTGGGCAGATAGAATCATAGTTAAAAAGGTAATAGGAACTTCACCTTACAAGCTTGTCTTTGAAAATGAGCCTACCCTTCAACTTTGACTTTAGAATTTAATTTATTAGCACTGATCCCAACAGCTGGAATTTGAAGGCCTAGACCAAAGAGAAATTAGAATGGCAGAGCTAGTCAATCTTGAAGAATCAAGAAACTTTTCCATGATCAACCTAGAACAGCATCAACAAACAACAAAGAAATAGTTTGACAGAAAGGCTAGGCCTCAAGCTTTCAAATTTGTGGACTTGGTCTTAAAATGGGATGCCTACAGACCTAAATCCAGGGAACCATTCAAATTTTGATACAATTTGGAGTGGCCCGTACATCATTTTGTATATCAATTCATGTAAAGAGGCTAACTCTTTCAAGTTAACTCATCTTGATGGAGGAATGCTAAAAATCCTGATAAATGGGTTCTATCTCAAACCCTTCCATTAAGTTTTCTGCATCATTTTTTATATATTAGATTAGTTTCAATTCCTCTAAGTGCATTACGTGCACATTGTTTGTTTGAACATAGTTCTTTCTTCTTGATGCTTCCTACGCATGCTCTTCAGTTGCTTCTAGGATGCCGAAATTTTCAAAAGTTTCTAGGATTAGGAATACAGTCAAGAAATGATCGTTCAAGTGATTTCAAGGGTAATTCTTCAAACCTATAGATCAAAAGTTCATGATTACATAATATACTCCATGCCCAATGGATGCTTCAAGCTACTGGTCTCCTTCATCTAGTAGGAAGTTGGCCCTAAAAATTTCTAAAGTTGTTATCCTAATAACTTTCCCAGTTATTTGGGTAACCAGTATACACTTTCTTGCTCTGAGATCTTCATTGCAATGGTGCACACCTCAATTACCTCCTTAACACATTCACTTGGTGATTGTTTCCTTGCGTACCCTTGTATACTTCCCCTTCTTCCTTTCCACTCTCCTTTTCCTCTTTGTTCACACTCTTGTCTTACGTGCATCTTCTGCGCATCCGTCTTAATCCTAACAGTTATTCATCCTACACGCGCGGCTCACTTCTGCCCTTGTCTTGCACCTCATTCTTCCATGTGCATTATATTTTTTCCCTCCTTCACGTCTTTTGTGTCATGTCATCCTTTGATATGATTAAGTGTCCCACATGTGACCAATAAAAGCACACCAATAGGGCGCTAAATCCTAACAACCATCCAATGAATGACAAATGGGAAAAATGACAAGAACAATTACACAGTTGGTCATCCTTTCATCCAATCCACATATGCCACATTTCTTATGTGCACAGATGAATCTGAAAAACTTCTGACAACCATATCTCTTGCTACAGAGCTCCAATTAGCATATGCTTAGTCTCAATCGATAGTTGTTGATGTAGGCTACAGTGTTAGACATTCAAATTCAAATTCTTGGTGGATCTGGTAGGTGAGAAATGGAAAAATGTCTTTATGATCATTAATAAGTAGATCTAATTTCTTCAACCACCCAAATTTGATATGATTTTCCCTCCTTCCCTCTTCAACATGCCAAACAAACTTGGGGAAGTGTATTTGACATATTTTTATATGGATTTGTAGGCATTAAATACTTCTTATTGGTGGTTTGATTTCAAATTAATATTTTCCATCCTTCTTCTCTTCTTCTTCCATGGATTCATCTATAAATGTAAGTGTTGGGCTCATTATTAACGCTGGAAATTTGGATCCTTAAGCATTTTTGCTAAGGACTTCATATTTTTTTGTATTCTAAGTCGTGGACCTCTAAATGTGGTTCGTGCATGTGGATATTGGCCTCTATCACCATTGTAATAGTTTTGTGCATTTTTGGAAGTAATGGAAGCATCATTTTATGACTATTATTTGTCTTAAGCATTTTTATATTCTTTCTTCTTGTCTTTCTTTTGTATTGCATGTTTGTTGTGTCATTATACAGTCCCTTGCAGATCCTTATTTAGTTGTGTTCCATGAAATTGGTTAGGTGGATGTGTTTTAGTTGTGTTACACATGTCTAGCCTTCTTCCACGCACTTCCCTCCATTTTTTCTCAGAACATATAGTGTTCATCCCTCTTTTTCTGGTGTTATCACCTTTTAGTGTAGTTTCCTTTCATGTTATCCTTCTATCCCTGGTCCCTTGTCATTGTTAGCTTAATTTTCCTTCTCATCACTAAGAGTAATAGTAGCAGTAGAAATAGATAGAGGAACCGGCCTTCTCTGGAGATTTGTCCCAAGGGCGCAAGGTCCCATAACTTGGGGACAGTTCCATTGTTGTCACAAACAACTCAGTTCTTCTAGATTTGAGACATGGGTACAAGTTTGATGACCAACGGTTTCTGGCATGCCTGATGGGATAGTAATAATGAAAGCTTAAATTTTATATTGCTAAGTTGTGGTGTGTGTACTTATTATTTCTAGCCCGTTGAGGCTCATTTCAACACATCTGGCAACTCCTAAAATTTTCATATCTCTATTTTAGCAGCCATGAACACCTTTCATGAGAATATTTCATACAAGGAGAAGTGCAGCAGCTGAATATTCCTTTGAGTACCTCCAACTATCCCTAAGAAGAGTTCATTCCAAAAGTATCATGCGTGTATCTCCATCTCTAGTGCGTCATGCCCATTCAACTCCTCCTCAAAACAAACAACCAGTGTTCCCTATAATGGCACATCATCCACCTCCTCCACTAAGGAACTTTGCTAACTTCACTAGAGGAAGTTCCCTGGTTTTGGTTGTACAACATGATATGTGAAATGGCACACTCAAAAGTATTCCATACTTTACTCGTCATAATCAAGTCACCCCTCAGGAGCATATCCAGGATATAGAAAACGTATGTTCACTCTACCTGATCACACATGAAAATGTACCAGTTAGGCTACTTACAATCTCTTTTAAAGGAAAAGTGCGTCAATGGTATTGAGACTTGAGACTTGGATCTATTTCCACCTGGGAAGAGTTGGGAATAGCTCTTTGCAACTAACAACAAGGGTGCCCAACAAGTAGATGACTTATTTCAACATGAGATTTCACAAGACTTGGGACAGAATCCCTCTTGTGGTAAGACCTACAGCCTAGTATTCTTTTATGTAATATCTAAAGACATTAAACAATGATATCTTAGTCATGATTCAATCCATGGTAGGTAGTACTTTACCAACATCTTATGATATTGTAGTAAGGGTGGAAAATAGTCTTATTCAGGGTGGAAAGATAGCTCATAGACCACGTATGCCCTTGTTCCCAGAGTTTTCACAAGTGCCCTAACCTTCTTTGAACCTTATTTCTATTCCTCAAAAAACCATGCAACCTGTTGCATCAACATCTTACTCTTTAGCACGGAAGAAAGAAGATTAATAATTGAAGAGCCTGATTAGAAATTTTTCAAACATGGTCATATCATTAGATAAAAAATAGGTGTAAGCTTATAGAGGAAATTCTAATCAGGCGTATAGCCAAAGCAGTCAACCTTGGCAGAATCAATATGGAAAATAAAGATAAGTGCCTAGCCAATAGAATGAGAGAAAGCATGCAGCCACACATCTGCCCTTGCAATTTTTTCCTCCCTCGCCCTCTCTTCCAGTGCCCAATAGAAGTCAGATGCTTTTTCTAGTTCAAAACAATTTGGTACAGGAATCAGAGTGGTGTTTCCCTTGCAACATTCCTCACAGTCAATATCATTGTGCCAATGTTGTGCACACACAAGCCTACATGATCTAAAATGCTTCCACTTGTGAGTCAAGTCAATAAGTGCACCTAAAATACAGAGCCAAGAAGGGCCAAAAGTTCCTCCTAATTCTAATCTGATGTTCTTTGGCATTGATGACTTCTGTGCAATCAACCAAGTTACGAAAGATACAAGCAGACCGTGTGCCCAAGTTGTGGAAAACACAAGATACAAGAAGAAAATTCTTGATTTTGGCACGCAGATCACAATTTCAACAAGACAAACAAACCCTCAAAAATAGAAAGATGTAGCCAAGGGATCCATTAGTAAAAATGCTCAAATTCCTATACCTAAGGCCTCACGTAAAGATCCTCCAAAATTAGCGTGCACCCCTCCTTTGGTAGGTCAATCCTCTGCACCAGCTAAGGCTCTTGCCCCTACCCTGAGCAACTAAGAAAGGACATCGTTGTACCCCAAATGCACAAATAAGTGGGTCTTCCATTTAGCATTATGGACTAGATGAAGAAGACAAATATAAATGTCATAATGTGGGATGCTCTAAGCATTCCATCTCAACAGGATCTATTCCATGATACCCTATCCTAATCGTCGTGCACTAATCCAAATTTTCACAAAGCACGCGCTTCTATCAATTTTTTTCAGACATAGGAGAAATGAGTAAGTAATATTGTTAAACCCCCCCTTTTATATGTCCTTGATCATAGGAAAACACCTAGTGCATAATTACATGATAGGCTCAAGCACTAGCACTTCTATTATGCCCAAGAAGATAGTTGATGTCTTAGGTCTCAAGTATAGCCCCCTAACAAAATTAGTCCTACAACTAGATGGATCAACGATTACTACCTTAGGAATCATCAAGGATCTTGAGTTGACCCTTCATGCATGCCCAAGCCTCACCATAACTCAATATGTGTCTATTATTGACCTACCTCCTTTGTTTTCCCTGTTATTTAGTAGAGAGTTAGAAAGCACCCCATTATGCTTTATTTTCCTCAAAAAAATCCTTTATTTCAAAGTACTTCTCCATCTCACTTAACCAGTTTTCAATACCATCCCCCAAGGTAGTTCCATTAAATTTGGGTCAGTTGATCCTTTTTATGTCTCTAGAAAGTTTAGTAGCAAAGCAAGATCTTTTATCCTCTTTCTCAATTTCATTATCATGTTGTTAAAGTTTTTCTTCCTCTTGCTCTTAACTTTCACCCCCAACCTATTGCACCAAGGAAGATATCCAGTTACAAGTTTCCTAAAAAAGTGTGATAATTTAATCTATTTTATCAACCATTGAATCTTCAGCATTAGTTGAACATGTTCCAACTTCATGGTTCACCTTTCTTCTAACCATTGTATCATGTTAATGGAAGGATAAGATTTTCATTAGCGTTATTAACCCATTGAGTCTAAGAGATGATAAACCTAGAACTTTGATACCAAACTATAAAACCCTTGTTATAGTCATCCAAATTATGGGGACTTTTAAAATATATATACCCTTAATGTATAATTAATACTACTAATGTTTAACATTTTTCGTTAACAAACTACTAAATAAACCAACATTATTAAAATATTCATAATCTATTTGATAACATATAATAACCATGTGCAGTTGTAAGGGCATATCCAAATCTCCACAATCTCCCTTAAATCACTCTAATCAAGTGTATACTTTTGTATAACTGGTTATGCCTTTTATAGATTATGAGAACTATGTGCATCTCCTAAGTGCCTACCTGGAGTACATCATCACTTCCATCTTAACACTGTAGATATAGGGGATTGGTGATCAGACAATGTAGTCAGCTAATACATTACTTTGGCCAAAGTTTCAAACATTCTTTTGCAAGCTTAGTTATGAGACCACACACTAACCTATGAAACTCGTCTTTTGTCACCACACAACCATCTCAATATAGTTATTTGGATTCCTTATTGTTTAAGAAGGTGAATTAGAGTTAAGAGAGAGAGAGAGGTCCCATTATTGGCTCATTTCCTTAAATGTAAAGAATCCCATCCATACCATCTTAGGATTCCTATGGGAAACATAGGGACCATGTAATCATTACCCATCATTACGTCCTCACTATCCTTCACGTAGCCATCCTAAGTTGGAACGAAGATAAGATTATAGCGATATGATGTAGGAACATTATGTCCATGCTCCTTATACTTAGGTTACCTTACTTTAGTGATGTAACTAAGTCATCCTTAGCAAGTTGTTTTAAAGTGTTATTTCATAATACTTAATAGGTTTCCATAAGAGGGTCATAGTAACTCAACGAGTTACTAACTAATATTAATTCCTCTTGTCGTATTTTTAAAAATTATTAATTTCCATTAGGTGTAGGTTAATTATTCATTTTATCATACTGAGTTATTTAAATACATTTACTCGACATGATTAGTCCATCATTACTATAAAGTCATATAAACATCTTTATTTCATTTTTATGTTTCCTTTTTGTTTATCTGTCGATATTCATTCTACTTTGATTATTCTATCTCACTTAATGAAATCAGAAATAATCACATGACTTAAGCAATTATGAGATTAATTCATAAATCAAATTTATAAGAAAATTATCTACATTTTCAGTTCTGATAAGATAAGTCATAAGACCATATTTCAAATAAGGGGAAAATATCCGAATCTTTTTTAATAATGATTTACAATAATCAGCAAGAATAATACATTGGGCTATAATTCCCTTGTTTAGATGTGATGATATTTCAATCGTAAAATTAAATTGATTACAAATAATCCTTTTGTATTTATTTTCAATAAACTCAATGCGTGAAACAATGAAAAAAATTAATCCAAGTGATTTAATTTAATTTTTTCAGAGTAATTATTGTTCCTAATGATTGTACAAATGCTAAAATACAATATGACATGAGTTTGCATAGTCTTATTCCATGTTGAAAAGTAATGAAACCCTAAGCAAGATTAAGATAGAGGAACTAAGTTGATTCCAAATCAGGAAGTTATATGGGTAGGTCCCTAGTGCTAAATAGATCTGTAGATCATGGTCATTTTACTATTCAGTGTTAAATAAAAACCTATGAATAATGTCAGACAAGGGCACCGAGTGCAGGACAGTGGGTTCTGGTGCTGAATCTGGGCATTGATGACTGTGCAGGATCTCAAAATCTACTTACAATGTTATGTCACAAGTGTTTTCCAACTTATTCCATGTTGATCTCCTATTATTTTCAACCTTAGTTCACTAAAGGTACCTATATCCTATAAAAGAGAAATTCACCTGCACATACCCACAAACGGCATAAAACCTACAAAGAAAAATTTAGAATGGCGAGTCAAACTGACCCCGATGGTCACCCTGAGAGTGAACTTATGACTGATGATTGCACTACATCTCATACTCCATGTATTTCTTCTGCATGTGTAGAATGATGCCCGAGGATTCCCTTGTGCAAGTTACACTTGATATCGGGTTATAGCTATATTGTAGCAATGTAGTAGTATGTGTAGATGGAATAGAATAACTTCCCATTCCTTATGTAGTGTATGTATAAGTATGTAGTCCCTTTTCCCTTGAATGGATGTCTAGATGAATGCATTTGGATTGCTTTAGTTCCTTTGGAATGTAATCTTAGGTGATGATAATAATGCTTAGTGCTTGGTCCTTAATTTTAACACATAACTATATATTTATATGATTCCCTTATTTGAATTTCATAATTGACAACTAGAAGGCTGACCCATAAGTGAAAAAGATTCCCAAAAGATAAAAGAGACCCAAAAAGAGTGAGTAAGATAAGAAAGGGTCAGGGGCACCCATGAGGGACACGCTTAGTGCCTGGGTGTTAGTGTCTGAGGCCATAAAAGATAAATGAGTAAAATTCTGACTGGGTAGTAGATTGTGTAAGACCAAATAGAAAACAAGAGAAGAAAAAAGGCCAAAGATAGTTTTCAACCACTAGTTTTCTTGCTTAGGAATCATGTAAATGCTAGTATGTTTTTAAGACCTAGAAATGTACCCAAGTGTGTGAATTTTGTGTCTACATTTTCCCCCACTTTATGTTGTTTTTAATACTTGTAAAATAACCAAAAATTAGTTACCATGATGTACTTTTATAATTCCTATAGATAGGTGGTGAATAGCGTGTCAATTTGAAAAAGTAAAGCTTATGGAATGATATACAATTTCCTAAGCAATGGATAGTAGGATAAAAGTCTACCCTAGGGGTGAAGTGTATGTTTGTTTGTACTTGTTATTGTGCTAGATTTTTAGCAAAAACAATAGGTTGCTTCTTTTTGTGTATCTAAGTATGGACCTAAAAAAGATATTCAAAGTCATATATATGAAAAACTTAAGAAAATTATGCAAAATTATGTAACAAGTTTGTAAAGTTTTTATAAGGGAAAGTGTGTGTACACACAAAATAATGCACTTACTACTATTTTCTATACTACCAAGTATGTTGTTTTATGTAAGATCTTTTGTAATTAAACCCCACTGGATAGCACACTTCCTAGTCCATCCACTTGAGATCTTGTTTGTTTTTATTTATTTTATCTTTCACACTTTTCACTCATACACCCATTTTGGTCATGTCAAATCAATGTTCTCAAATTCTTCACAACATGTTTTTTCGTCAGTTGTCTCTGCACACTAGCACCCGAGCGCTCATGTCCATCCTAGCCACGCATATGTCCTCTTTATTTTTCATCTTATTTTTTAATTTGAGGTGAGTATTTTCAAGTTTTCCCACTCATATCCCAAGTACTAGTAAACATCTAAGGTCATTAGTGTCAAAATTCAAGCAAGAGATTCCTATATAAACACAACATACATACCATTATAAGGGTGGGAATTTTTTATTCAAGGGATATCTATCTACATATCAAAGGGACTCATTTTGGGCTTATTACTCTGCATACACAGTGTATAGGAAGGGGGATTCATTTTTCCATCCACACATTTGCAATATCTAGCTACCACCCGCTATCATGGAATCATCGGTGCGAGGGAAACATAGGATCACTATTGCACACATAATCACATAGAAATTACATTGGGTCTTAGATGTAAGTGTAGCTCTCACTCAAGTTCACTAGTTGATAAACTGAGGAAAGTCCAACCCCTCATTTTGATCTTTAATTGTTTAGGATTTGATGTCCTTTTTAGGGTTTTGTTCCCAAGGGTTTTTTATTATAGATTTTAGGTACCCTAGTGATTCAAAGTGTGACATATAGGTGATCAAATGCTGAGACAAGTTTGAAACCCTAGTGAAAGTATCATAACCGAGTTCCAACCTTTTTGGTAGACTCTAGCATAGTCAAACTTTTCAGATTCTAGTTGCACCCACAAGGGGAATACTAACCTTCATGACACTTGTTTCCCAACATTCTTGACATGGTTATCTAATATTGTTTTCTTGCATGATTGCAACACTCTAAGTTTCTTTTCATCAGTTTGTCTAGTCCATACTCACTTCGAGATAAGTGAAATAAAGGTAACACCTTATATATTTCATTTTCTTTCATAATTTGATTCAAATAAATTACCTACATCTATATTTCATCCTTGTATATCATTGTAGTAATACATTTATTTTAGATTTTAATAAAATAACTCATATTTTATTAAATCATTTTGGTGAACATATTAGCTTAGAAATCCTTTCTACCAAGAAAATCCACAAAGTACTCTAATGGCTAAGAATAGATATTCTCATCCTAGGAAATATATACCTCATGTGCGATGTTGACTCAACCCTATTTAAATGAAGCTCACTATAGCTAAACTTAGCACTCTTCATCAACAATCTATACTCTTTTATAAATGATACGCAAAGACAACTGTTGGCCACATGAATGCAATATCCCACTTAGATTTGATCATTCTACCATTATCATTATTTTCTAATCTTAAAGTTTTTCTAGTTGCACTCTTCTTGTTATTCTTTGAGAAATAGGCCACCTCCACCTTCATATTTCTACTCAAAACGTTTCTAGATGAGGCTATTATCGATTATCTATAATTGGTCTTAATGGGACGATGGTAAAGCATAAAACACATGATGAAAAAGTACTTGTGCATGATGTTGTTTCTAATCACTAGTCAAGATGATTGTATAGCTCCATCTCATACTCCTTGCATTTTTTAAAATGTTTCTAGTGATTCTAAGGATACATACCATATTATTGTCTCTCCTACTTCATTATATATACTGAATATACTTGATGAAATCCTTGCATTCAAGTGCTCTAATATTGTTATACACATACTAGTAACAACTCTATTCTTATACTACTGATTATGAATTCTCCATTCCACTTTCATCTTCATCTAAGATTGTGTCTAGTAACATGCATGTTGATTCATCTCCATCTATTGCTTCATAGCCTAACAAATCTTCACACCCCAGTCAAGGAACTATCACCAGATCACACTACAATTTTTTAAGGCTCTTGACCGAAATACTTCTCTCTCTAATCCTATTTCACTTGTCATCAAACATACATCATCTATATATTTATAAGAAAATAACTAGTTTTAAGTCATCTATCCATTC
Organism: Taxus chinensis; assembly: GCA_019776745.2. Lineage (NCBI taxonomy): Eukaryota > Viridiplantae > Streptophyta > Pinopsida > Cupressales > Taxaceae > Taxus > Taxus chinensis. The sequence continues at coordinate 378,185 of JAHRHJ020000754.1, forward strand.
TTTGCAACTAGGGTTTTGAACTTTCTAGCTTAACTTTTCTTGGGACATGATCTGTCATTTTTTGATGGCCTCTCTATTCACTATAAATTACATTTTTATCACACCACATTTTTCCTTGTTCTCTCACCATGCTTTTCATCATTGATCTACATCTTATCAGGTACACATCTCTTATTTATTTATGTTATTGAGAAAATTATCTCAATAATATAAAGTTGGGGCGTAATATAGACACAAAATCACACACTTTGGGTATTATCTAGTCCTGATTGCATACTACTATTCATATGATTCCTAAGTAAGAAAAGTACTAATTAACCCATGTCTTTGGCCATATTTTCTTTCTTTTTGTTGCCACTTTTGGTCTTACACTCTTTCTAGCTCAGTCTGTCTTTTCACACCTCAACATTTACCATCCTAGACACCAATGCCCAACTAGGACACCAATGTCGGGTGCCCCCGTCCCCTTTGGGAACCCCTAGCCTCTCTTTGTACTTTGTTCACATATTTTGGGTCCTTTCTAGCCATTTGAGCATCTTATCTTTTTGGTAGTCGGACTTTTTGGGGTTAATTATGAAATTCAAGCAAGGGAATCATATAAATATAAATTTATGTGATCATAATAAAGGACCAAGCACTAAGCATTAGCTATCACCACCTAAGGTTGCATCCAAAGGATATTCAAGAGCATTCAAGCATCCATTCTAACATCCACACAAGGGAAAGGTATTATATTCTTCTTCATATACTTCATAGGAGGTGAAGTTTATTCTATTCCATGCACACGTCTATTACATTTTATTACATCTAGTTATTTTCTCGCTATCAAGTGCATCTTGCACAAGAGCTACCTAGGGCACAATTCTGCACAGACAAACCGAGAACTACATTGGGTCTGAAATGTAGTGTAGCACTCAGTCATAATTCGACCCATTTGACTGTTGAGGACAACCTAACCCCTCATTTGCATTATTTTCTTTTTGTTAGTTGATGCAGTATTGATTTTTTTTCAGTCATTATTTCATTGTAGGTTATCAATGACATCAATGATCATTGTGTGACCTACTAGCTACAAAGAGTCAAGGATAGTGAACATCTTGCGACCTTGCGAAGGATCTATTCTGAGTATTTTAGCATTCATGGGATCCCATAGTAGGTCTAGGACACCCCCAGGTACCTTTGCCCCTTTTTAGGCACCTCACACATTTTTATAAGGCTATGTGTTACACTTCTCCCTCTCTATTCACCTGGTCATCACTTCGGCACAGTTCATATTTGGTTGCAAATCAACTAAGTCTTCTTATTAAGTTTTATATTCTTCTAGCTTAACTTGCTTAGGTCTATTTTGTACTTATTTGTATATTCATTTATTGTTACATTGCATTAGATTCAGGAATCTATTATTCAATATTTCCTTAATCATTTTGGTGAACCCGAACTCGATCTGAACACTCTTAAGGTCCTCTCACTTCTATTTCTTTTATCTTCATAAGATATTCTCATCATGAGAATCTCTATTAATGATTTCCTATTCACTAATTTGGAATTAATAGATAAAATAAGAATTATCCTAGCTACTACTCACATTCCTTTTGATATTCATTCGGACATAGTATATAACACATTTGTATATGCATTTTCTCAGCACATTACTTTTCCATCTAATCCTAAGTTTAATCTTGCTATTTTTGACAATGATCCACCTTTATACATCATGCTCCACATTTATAATGTGGGTGTTAAATGCACCATCATCGATAATGGATCTAAACTTAATATTTGCACTATGTCATTCCTTGAAAATATTGGTCTTTCTACTAATAATGTTAGTCCATCATCTCTTTCTCTTCATGCTTACGATGGCTCCGTTCTTCCATACATAGGTCACATTACTTTTCCTATCACTATTGGGCCAAAATATATTAATACGATTTTATTTTTCATTGACTTCCCGATTTCATATAATTGTTTACTTCGTAGGCCATGGTTTCATGTCATGCAAGTAGTTCCTTCCATGGTACATCAATGTGTAAAATTATTACATGAGGGCGTAGAATATACAGTTCGTAGTTATCTTCAACCATTTAAATATTGTAACCATCATCCCAATACTAAACTTCCTACTCTAACATCTGCTACCATTGTTGAACCACAACCTATGGATACTCAAGATCATTTTCCACCACTTGAAGGTATTATTTACATGTTAGATATTTTCTCATATGCACCATTACCTCCTCCTTCTTCTACTACTACTATGATTATTTATCGAGGGCATGTCTAGACACTGGATGTCATTCCATATCCTTCACCTTCTAATGAGAAACCTCCATTTACATACACATTTTTCATGATTGACTCTTACTAGGAACACATTCAATTTGATCTTACTTTCTCAGATACTATATGCACACATGATGGGTTGGATCGGCTAGGATTTATAGTTAATGACCTCTTTCCTCCACTCCATGATCATCATTTGTACCATGTATTTTTTCACATTATCATTACTTATGGTCTTCACGTATTTTATCTTACAGTATTTCTTGCACGTGTTCCTCACCCTTCTTTACTTACACTTAGACAATCTTAGCTTGATTACATTGTGGGCACATTATACCCTAATCATACTGACGTATCATTCTCCATTCCATTTGGCCACGTTCTTATTTTTAATGACTCGTTTCTTCGCTATTCAAAAAATATTACTCGATGGTATGCACATGGTTGTCCACTACCCCCCTTCACTGATGAAGAATATGTTATGGGAATGTATAATTTATGCCTCAATGGCTCCTTACTCAACCAACCAAACACTATCACTTATCAAGTCTCAGATGTTTCACCTTTCAGTTTTTATCATGACAATGACAACCTTCTAGATGACATTATTTGATATATTTTATCATCACACACTTGAGGAAATCACACTATTATCTAGTTCTTCTCCTCTTCCATCTGTTGAACATCCTCCATGGTCTCCATATCCTCTAGCTCATAAACAAGTTCAATCTTCTCCATCACATAAGCATCCTTCATCTAATCCACCACATAGGTCTTCATCTAAGACTTATGCATCTCCCCATGGGAGCCATTACACTTTTCTCATGACACTAGGTCTCATGATTTGTTGTGTTATTTTCTTGACAATCACTTGATTCACTTACCTTATAATCAGCATCATCCATCTCATCACTTGCAACACCAATGTGATCAACCTTATTGCAACTATCATCGCATCAATGACCATCATGACAATGATTGTTTCTCCCTTCATGATAGATTACAACAATTAAAATACAAGGGTTTTATTTCCTTTGGCTCTTACTCTCATGAGAACTCTATATATCCAATTCCATGCAAGCATGTTGTTACTCCAATGCACTTATCTCCTACACCCACTTTTAAGGTCACTACTCATCCATCGCCACAATTCATTATTCATGCACACTCTCCATCTCATTCATCCATCACTACACCATCTCATCCACCAAAGTAGTGCTCCTACTACACTTGGTTGCCTAATTTGTCGACATTTGTGTTTCCCACTGCTGCATCTTCCATCATTGGTACCATTTCTTTAGGCATTTAGTTTGGTTCATACACTCAAGTTACTTCTATTCCACATGTTTTCATTGCTCCATGCCCACTTGGTCTTTGGTAGGTGACTTTTCTCACCTCACCACCCAATGACGCACTCATGATCTCATGGTTCTTACATGAGTTTTGAGGGATCTGTTATAATAAGAACCTCACTCCACTTTTATGCTACATACTTCATCTATCCATCTATCTAGTGTACACTATCAAACCACTTCCCGATGACGTACTCTTTCTTTATGGTTCATTCTCTATAGCCTAGGGGTCTTATATAAATGAAACCCATCATTCACATACTATGGGGCATTGTTATTATTGCCCCCTCTCTTCATCATACTAACACACGATTAAGTACACTTTTATGATCATCTCATTAATTTTATTCACACTTTACCATTCATCACATTTCTACTCATACATACAATATACTCTTACATCATTTATCTATCATATGGTGCAATCACACTATATAATTTTTATACACTATCTATTATCACATACGCTATCTCATCACTTATCTACCTATGACCAAATTAAACATCATTATCCATTAATCAGCATTAAAAACTAGGCAATTTAAATCAAATCAACGCATACGAAGAATGACATATAACACATCAACACAATGCAATGATAACAATCATCCATTTCTATATATCATCAAAATATCATGGTCAAATAGTGAAATCGTAGGGGGGAAAGCCCCTACATACATGTACATCATATCTCATCATTACTATCACTATCTAAAACTATGGAAACTCTATAACTAGATGATTCATTTCTCAATTTTCACCGATGATCCTTCGCTTATACCTCTCTACCTTCTTACATAATAAATTTAGCTTAATCGACTACTCCGTAAAATAACCTTGTAGCTCCAAAAACCTCACAAATATATCTTGTGATAGGGGACCTCCACCCATAGCCTCCTTATCTCAATGTGTTTCCTCTCATGACTCATCTCTCTCACTCAATAGCATGGTACAAGTAGATACTGCTATCGTTGTTGGCTCAAATAGATGAGCATGCTCACCTATAATGGCAATCCACTGCTCTAGTATCCCACCTCTAATCTTCACATCGATGGGAACATTCAGCATTAATGTGTGGATTGAAGTGTCAACAATCAGTGACTAGTAAGAATCCCCTACAAAAATACAAAACATTGCATTAGTTCATATCCAAAATAAGACACAATTAAATAAATAAGTAACAATCCACAACTATCAATATACATATACTCACACTCTACTCTCGTCCCCACCACATCATCACCACCAGAAGCAGATACCTATCCCTCTACTTCTCATACTGATGGTGCTCCAACTGCATCAATAACAACTATATATATTAGTACCCATTGGTGTGCTTCCCACCATGCACTATATGCCTTTGTGCACCCCACATCATCCACTTGTATAGGCCCTATGGCCGCATCAAACTCATCTTATCTAGCAGGTACTAATTGTTACCCTATGGGATCTTATCTCCCTCTAGCCCTCCTTAGTTCCTTCATGGATATCACCCATATATATGGCTCTGGGGGCACATCCTAAGCCATGCCAACTATCATGATACACACTCTCCCTAAAATATCTCCACCACCCCAAGAAACTTTTCCTTCAACCACATCTTACACCGTATATTTTGAATCTCCACTACATTCTTTGGTCATCCTCTATAGTCTCGATGTGGTATTTAAATAATGGCCCTTGGCCCCATACAATTCAACATTGATCTATATGTATTAGTATCCATCCTCCTACTCTACATTGATCTATATGTAAGAGTGTAGGGAGAAAAGTTTGTTATTCTCAAATCTTTAACTATATCCTCGAGATCTAGCTGTTGTAGATGGAATCAGATCAAATTTTGTGATTTTTGGATCCAAATGATTTTCGATTTATCAATAGTTAACCCATATAGGAGTGATATATGGAAAAGGAACTCTTGCCCCCACTCCACGAGTGTCACGTAGAAGTAATGTGAAAGCTTCCAAGTTAGGTCCTCTGGAAGTGAGCATGATATGAAAGAGGTAGCTTCCAAGTTAGGTCATATAGATGAAAACGTGGAATGAAAGAGGTGGATTCAAAGTTAGGTCATCTGGAAGCAAATGTGAGACAAAAGAAGGCTTCCAAGTTAGGTCATTTGGAAGTGAACAAGAACATTTATGATGGTTTCCAAGTTAGGTCATTTGGAAGAAAAGGTTGAATATAGAATAAATTCCCAAGCTATGTCATCTAGGAACGAGGTGGTGAATGTAACTCCCAAGTTAGGTCATCTAGGAGACACTTATAGATTTGAATGATATGATTTTTGATTTTAACGCATTGATTTTGATTGGTTGATTAATTATTTTGATTGGCTACTCATGGAGAGATTTTGTGTTATTTTCCCCCAGGTTAAGTCATTAGAGGGAAGTTAATATAAATTAATGAAATGTTGCATGAAAATATTTTTAATCACTTGTTGCCCCCAAGTTAGGTCATTAGGGGGAACCGATAGAAAGTAATGTGTGATGGTGTTTGGAATATTTTAAACCTTTTTTTCCCCCATATTAGGTCATTAGGGGGAATCGATGGTGAAATATTGCACTTATGTATTGGTAAGTGTAGGATTCACAATGTTTGAACATATGGTGATGTGAGGGGGATTATAGGGGAACCCCTAATAATATGCCCCCCTTTCGGTGAAAGGGGGAGTGAATGAAAAGAACAGACTCTAAGCCAAAAGTAATGGCAAGAGGTTAAAATGTGTATGTATTGAATGAAGAGACAATGGTGAAGAGTATAAAGTGTCACCAAACATGTACAATATGGTAGGTAAGGAATTCTAAAAATGAATTTGTAAACGGGGTGTAAATCGGAGTAAATATGCTCAAGATATAAGCAAAATGGTGTAGCGTGTATTAGTGGTGCTAATAAATGCAAAATAGGGACCATAGTAAAGGTAATGATGAAAAGTAACTATAAATGGTGAAGTGAAAAAGAAATTTGTCACTTCATTTGTATTTTGCGTGAGTGTGAGAGTGTGTACAGAGTGAGTGAAGATGCCTCAAGTGAGAGCATTACGTCCAACCTAGTTTGAGCGAGTGGCAACCATAGTGGTGTTGTGTACGACTGCGGAGTTGGTAAGAGCATTATTTTTGCAAAAATGTAGGGTGTAATAGTTGTTTTAGTTGAATTTTTGAAAATTTGAGGTTTTTGATTTTCTTAGCATTTGTGACCTGGAAAAGAGTGGTGAGGGCGTTAGTGACCCCTGGGACTAGAGCACCCAAAACCGGGCGCTAGTGTCCTACTCTGGGGCACCCCAGTCCTACATCTAGGGTGCCCTAGTCTAAATTTTGTGTATTTAGTGGATAATGGAAAAAATTTATGTTATTATGTTGAATAAGTGTGTTTGGTTGTGTAAGGTGTTCTAACATTGTGTTTGTTGTTATTTGGTGTTGTGCAGAGGGATATCCACTTGAGGGAGTTCCTTGGTGGCCATCACCTGAGTATCTTACTTGGACTAGGGGTTTCAGATGATGAGTGGGATGTGATGGACCAGTGTCATCCTGCGCCATATAACATGGATGGGGGATGTGCCCCATAATATGCCCATGTTGACTGCATTGTGTGAGAGATGGTGTGTAGACACATGCACATTTTGGTTACCTACGGGGGAGATGAAATCATGCTGGAGGATGTATATCACATATTGTGATTATCGGTTGTTGGGGAAAGGGTACAAGTGATGGAAGTAGTGGATATGGAGTGGTAGATGCGCTTGTGAGGTGATATTTTGTAGGGGCTCAAGTACCTACTGAGTCCCATATCAGTTTGGATGTGATATTACAGTCTAGGGTTCCACGGTTGTGGAAATTTATTGTAGTGGTGATTGCTTCATGTATAGCCATGGAGGGAGGAGGTGTCAACATCTTGTATAAGATGCATGACATATGTCAGCGGATAGAGGAGGAGGGTATGAGATACATGTGGGCACAGTGTGTGTTGGCCCATTTATACAAAGACTTGTATCAATTTACGTAGGATGAGCATGGTGGAGGTATAGGAGCCACCACACTAATGCATGTGTGGGCATATGAGCACATAGTTGTATTGAGACCAGTTGTAGGGCCATGAGGAGAGTGGGCTCGGCCTGAGATATATGCTCGATGTTGGGTGGATATTCATAGTAGGAAGATGGATACTAATACCTTTAGGGAACTTATAGATAGGATGGGGCCCAAGTTCAGTTATATGGAGGCCATATCGTGATTATGGGGGATGGCTCGAGGATGCTACAGAGTTGTGATGTATTTGGAGGACTATGTGGCTAGAGGACTACTTTCCAGGTGTGGCAGATATTTTTCAGGTTGAGAGGGTGTCATAAAGTTTGGTATGGCTCAGGATGTGCCCCCAAATCCATATATATGGTTGAGAGCTATCAGAGCCCCTAGGAGGGCTGGTGTTAGGCTAGGGCCCACAATCAGAGTCAGTTGATACCACCAGGGTTGAGATGAGACAGACCCAATGATAGCAGTTGTGGATGGAGATGATGTGGGGTGCACCGAGGAGTATCAAGTGTGGTGGGTAGCACATTGGTGGGTATTACTATACCCACTATTCACGGGTGCTATAAAGTTTCCACATGGAGGAGGAGGGGAGGGAGGTGTCCCCACCCTGTAGCAGTGGCTGTGGCAAAGCGTGAGTATTTGTGTATGCCTATATTGTGTTTAACAGATTTTCTAAGTTTGTATGTATTTGTTTAACTAATGTGGGTTTTATGTTATGTTTATAGGGGATGCATATTGGTCATTGATAGTAGACACATCTATCCATACATTGACATGTGGAATGTGTTGAATGATGTGCTAGGTGGAGGGATGCTAGAGTGTGTTGATGACATTGCAGGTGAGCATGCCCATCTTTTTGAGCCAGTGGCCATAGCAGTGGTGACATGTATGGTGTTGCTAAGTGAGAGGGATGAGGCATGCAAGGAGACTCGACTTGCCTGAGAGGTGGTAGGTGGTGGTCCCTTGGCCCAGGATGTGTTCACATGGTATGTAGACTTGTAGCATCAATTTTCAGAGCATAAATATACAAATATTACTATGCTACGGAGGAAGGTGGAGAAGTTTTGAGGCCACAAAATACAACATCACATTGGTGGAGAGGCATCCAGATCTAGGGCTCTTGTAGTATATGAGAGCAATAGAGATGATGAGGTTTGATTGGGATTATTGTATATCGTGAGTGGGGCTTGCCCCCCAGTTGTGAGAAATGTTTTCGGGATGGTGATTTTATTAACAATATATGTATGGACACCTATTTTTGATATATGTTAAATCTATGTTGGAATGTTCTTACCTTGCAATCTAATGGATGTTTTTTTATTATATGGTTATTGTCCTATCATGTGTATTGTTTGTATGTGATGAATATAAAGTTTTCATGATGATGTAGTAGTGGTAGATAAAATGTGTATGGTAAATGATGAAAATATAGGTAACCAATGGAATGTGATTGATGAAATGTTGAATGAGTAAAATATGTAGCATGCAGGGAATGTAATGGTTATAGTAGAATAGATGTGAAAATGGAAAAAATATACTATAGTTAAATGAATTTACCATAATGAATGTGTGAAAATGTAATGTAAGTCGTAATAGGATAGGGTGATAAAAAATAGGAGGGGGTTAGATTAATGATGCCCCCCAGTGTGTGAATGAATAGGCTCATGTAATAAGACCCCTCAGTAGTCAAGTATGAGCCATGTAAGCAAGAGTGCATCATCAGGAAATGATTGAGTGTGCTAGATGAAACGATGAAGCATGTGATGAAAGGTTCTTAGAACTAATCCCTCAACAGTCATGTAAGAATTGTAAGAACACAAGTGCGTCATCGGGGGTAAGGTGATAATAATCACCTACCAAAGACCAAGACGATGGGTGGTGGTGGAAACATGTGGAATGGATGCAGTGTGAGTGTATGAACCAAATGGAATGTCATGTGTAGTAACCATGGGATAGGCAGAGACTGGTGGAAAACCATGGGATGCAGTAACATGAAGTGGTGGATAGTGTGGATGTAGTGGATGCAATGAATGTGATGGTGGAAATGATGGATGAGGTGGAGAACGAGCATGTGTCCATGGAGCATGAGGAAAAAACTGAGCACCTGATGGAGAAGACTCAAGTGGTGTATGCCTACACTGATGGGGTGAAGGAGATAATGACCGCTCACGAGAGGCAAAGGAGATGATGTCAGAATCCACTAGTTGTTGTATCCTCTCATGTAGGGAAAGACAATCATATCCTTGATGGCCAAGTGATGCGATGATAATTACAATATTTTTGGTCACAGTGACATTGTAAGTGGTGTGGGGGATGATGTTGGTTAGAGGGTAACTGAATTAATCACTCATTGATTAATATGTGCAGCACATCATGTGGTCGAGCGTGAGGAGAGAAATACAAAGGCTCTCATGATGGAGGTGGAGTGGTGGAAGTAGGAACTTGTTGTGGAACTAGAGAAGGATGGGTTGGTGGTGAAGGAGCGGGTTGATCTTGTTTGGAATGCACTTTAGGAAAAGGTGGAGATTTCTTTGGATGCTCAACTGGAGGTGTGAGTGGAAGACTAGAGGATGGATCTGTCAGAGAAACATGTGTAGGTTCAACGATATGTGAGGACATCAGATATTTTTCTAGATCAATAACTTTATAACATAAGAGAATGAATGACTTACAAGTATCATATTGTAACCTTTTCTTAAGTGGAGGAATGAGACCACAAAAAAATGAATTGATTTTCTAAGTCACTAGGTTGGAATATGAGTTGGTGTATACAGGCATTAAACCGTAAGATATAGTCCTAGATAGGTTCATAGGAGCCTTGATGTAAAGTAGGTATGTGGTCATAAGTACCATTATTAAGAATGAAATGATGGAGGAAATCATCCTCCATGTCATAAAAAGTGCTAATGGACCCAAAGGGTAAATGGGTGTACCACTGTAGTGCCTCATCAGTAAGACTATAACGAAAGGCCTTAAGCAACAATCAATCATTAGAGTAAGTGGCCATAAGTGTATGGTAGTGTAGGATATGAGCATGAGGATCACCAGTACCATCAAAACATGTGAAAGTAGGCATGGTAAAGTCTTTAGGGAAGGAAAAATTATGAATCTTTTTAGGAACATGATTGCCATGTAAAGAATTGTTGTCAATAGAGGCATAATAGGATTTACTTTCTAAAGTAAGAGTATGAACTTGAGATTGGAGTTGTCCTACAACATGCATGAGAAAGAATATCCTATGAGGGGATGGTAGGAGATGGAAATAATGTATTAAGTGGTTGAAGTTTTCCATTATGAGTGATCATAGGGATATCAAGAGGTGATATAGTGGAGTCCGATGTTAAAGGCACATGAGTCAGATGTGCCAAAGGAGCTATAGTAGATGATGATGTAGGAGCTATAGTATGACTAGTATCAACATAATCCCTAGTAGGTGAAATGATCAAGGAGGAAACCTCTATAGGTGAAGATGCAAGTAGGAGCCATAGAGGATGTGGGGATATAAGGAGAAGAAGCAATAGGTGGTGGTGAATCATGCACAATAGTAGATGTGACCTCATGGGATGATAATAATGGAGTAGGAGAGTCACACTCAATAGTATAGAAAGAAGGAGACCCATGATGATCATTAATAGAGGAGATGGGGTTCCAAGAAATAATGTTGTTTCCATCAAGAGGATCAATAGGATCATCAATGTAATATGAAGGAGAATGCAAGCTACAATGAGATGTGGGAGGAGGACTATCAAAAGTAGTAGAAGACATAGGAGTAGTTATAGCATAGTAGGTGGAGTGAGGGGAAGAGTCATGAGGTACATTTATGGATCAATGCCTAATAAGTAATCAATGATAGATCATCTAAAGCATTGGGTGGCATATCAGAAGAAGGACCACATGCAACCAGATGGCATGGTGTACAACGAGTGAATGCAATAGGGTCATCAACAAGGAAAATACCTATAGGAGAATCGACAAGACTAGTTGGCACATGTTTCTGGCCTTCTAAGAGGGCTTGTTGAGTATCATCGGGTAGAATCATGGGGGTATCATATAAAGCTTTGAGTTCAGCTATGGCGGCCTCATCATAGATAGGATTGACACTAAAATGAGACATGACGGGAAAAAAAAAGAACTATGATTAACCACTAAGGTAATAAAAAGGATCCAAAGGTAAAGTATTCTAAAATTAGGGTTAAACAAAATGATTAACTAAAAATAGATAGAAATATTTTCTTATTTTTATGAGTTAATCTAAATAGAAATATAATGCAATACTAAAATGTTGGATCTAAATATTTTATTTTATTATTTGGATGTATTGAAATAATGGAAATAAGAGGGATATGGTACTAACCTATTTGAACTTACCTCACTATGTGTTGGAATGATGAAGACTTTTGTGCAGACTGGGAAAGTTGTGACTGAGGTGGTCTCGAGAAGGGAAAGACGCTGAGTATCTGACTAGACTGAGGCACCTAGGAGGATACTGGGGCACCCTGATATGTGATCTAGGTGCTTTAGTCTCTAAAAAAGGTCAAAATCTATGTTAGGAAGTGTCAAAAGATCTCTGTAATGTCTTCATCTTTATCACACAAGTGTCACAATATCTTCATTTGTGTCACTGTAAATGCAATGTGAAGATCCACATATAAAACCCTATTCAAAGCATCAATTCCTACAAAATAAAAATGCATATCAATAGGTCAAACTGACCATAGCTTCCACAATGGTGGAATTACAACTAAGAATTGCACTACATTCCATACCCCATGTAGTTTTATGAGCGTGTGTGTGTAATTTTGTTCCTAGGATGCCCTAGAGCCAATGTTACAGAAGTAGTGGGAAATAACTATATGTAAAATGAAAATGGTGGATGGAATAGAAAGAATACAACCCTTTCCCCCTATTCTTGTGTGATACAGATGTAGAAGATGCCCAAATGCATTCCCTTGTCCTTAGTAGATAGTTTCCCTTGATAGTAAGATGTCCTGCCCATAATTTAGTGAGTATGTTATGTTTATATAGGGATCTCTTGTTCAAATTTTGACACTAGTGACCCGAAAATGCTGACTACAACCTAGGGGAATGCACGGGGGGGTAACAACAAAGACCAACCTCGAACAAATAAATTAGGACCACAAATTACAAAAAATAAGGGCACCTAAAATCATGGACTGGGGTGCACCCCTGGGACCCAGTAGTACAACCCTAGGCACCCCAGTATAGGACTGGAGATGACAATCATGAGAAAATTACAAAACCTGAGACTCCCTAAAAGATGCCCAAAACTATATAGACAAGTGACGACTGAACCAAACAAATAATAATGATGATCGACTAACTGACAACAAGACCAAGGTATGGGTCACTAATGAATACTTTTATAATACAAGATCCATATATAAAATAACATATCAAGCGGTATAAATGTAATAGTAAGTAATTGTAAAAAACTTTTTAGTTCATTTTCCAAATATCACAAAATAATCTAAAACCCCATAATGTGTTCAACATGATAACAACAATACTCTAAGAAGGTGATGTAACTAACTCTCCTTCATTTCCCATATTTCAAAAAATAGGTATAAGAACCCAAAACATATTCAAATGATAATAGTAAATCTCTAAGGAGCTAAAAAACTAACTCCTAATTTCATTTTCTAGATCATAATAACCAAAATCCAAAAACATATTCATTTTCTAGATTTTACATAATAACCCAGAAACCAAAATGTATTCCTTTTTCCAGTTTTCACATAATGACCCAAACAAAACATATTCCTTTTCTAGTTTTCATATGATGACCAAAACCAAAAAACATTTTTAGAATGGTAACCAAAATCATATTTAGATACCTCATTAAAATAACATAAAATGGTAAGAGTAGAAAAACCCATGCCTGTATTTTTTCTCCAAACTTCTCTACAAATTTCCAAGTTTGAAAGCTTCAAAACACTATTAAATCTTCCAAAAATGTATTTAAACAGTAAAAAATTCCATGATAATCAGAGATAACAACCATGAAAGCACATGTAACATTCATCAAATAGTTATCCCCCAAAAAACATCCATGCACATCCCTAAGCAAAGCTCTAAAAAAATTTGAATAAAACTAAAACAATGAGTTATTTGCATTCCTTAGCTTCCATTTCCCAAGGCATCTATGTTGCCCGCATTAATTTCCCACCACCAACTTACTTAAATGCTCATGCCACTTCATGGCTTATCAAACAAGCATTAAAACCATAAACCTTATTAACTATTTGTTAAATATGCCATATAGCTTAAGTTTAAACTTAAGTTTAATAAACTTTCCAAAGCCACATAACCATATGTCAGGGTGGGGTCGAATCTCCACCTCACACAATCCAATCAACAATGCCACGAAACAACCAACCAAAATCCATTAACCAAATCACAATGTCACTTACCCACCAATTTAAACACATATCTTAAGTGGTATAATGACATATTAATATGTCAATCAATGCCAAACATGTATGTATGTATGTATGTATGTATGCATGTATGCATGTATGCATGTATGCATGCATGGATGTGTGGATGTGTGTATGTGTGTGTATGTATCTCTCTCTCTCTCTCTCTCTCTCTCTCCTCTCTCTCTCTCTCTCTCTCTCTCTCTTCTCTCTCTCTCTCTCTCTCTCTCTCTCTCTCTCTCTCTCTCTCTCTCTCTCTCTCTCTCTGTCTAGTTCATTAAATCTCTCGCTCTCTCTCTCTCACCAATCTAGTTCATTAAATCATCACCAATCAAAGTAATACGCAAACTAGTTAAACTTTCACAATAACGATCTTAATAATTCAATAAATGAATTTAATTAAATCTGTGATATTACAATGGATGTAAATTTTTTTCGGACCTCTTCTTAGTAGTATGTTCCACCCATGGCGGTGTGAATGTGGTATGATGAAAACACTTTAACATGGTAACCTTCATTCTTATATTTTTTTGAAATAAAAAACATGTGCGAATGAAACAAAAGACACTTTTCTTCTATTTGATAGTAAAAATGGAAATTCAACACATAAATTTAAACAAATGATTATTTCTCCCTATGAAACCCTTCTTGATAATGTTATTGGAAATTTTTATTTGGTGTAAAGTGTTGTTTCTCTCATTGCCTCTTTTTTAACATTGTAAATAAATTGGATGGTTGTGTTATGAAATTAAACACTTTTCTATCTCAAACTTGAAAAGTGAATAAAGTATAAGATTGTGTGGAAATATTGATCTCTATCTCTCTATTAATAGTAAATGTAGTTATATGATTTCATAGCTAGAAAGGAAGGGTAAATCCATGTCAAATTTGTGCTAACCCATGTTGTTATAGGTGGTATGCATTGTGGCAAAAATGCAAATGATTGGTGATATTCAAATATTGTATTTGTATTTAGATTTTTAATTTATATACTACGACTTGAAAGAAAATGAGATTGTTATTGTTATATTTGGGAGTCATACTTGTGGAAGAAGTTAAATGAGATTGAAATCATAAATATCATGCATTTAGGAATAAGATAATGTATGTAGAAAAATACATTTAATACTAAAAACTAGTTATTAACTTGTAGTATTAGCCTTGTATGGTGAATAAATAAATTAAAAAAAAAACAAATAATATCAAAAAAAAAAAATTGACAAATAATTCCTTAAACTTACCCTTGTAATAATTGATCCCATGATGAACCAAAACAAGCAAACGAAACCTTTAAACCCATAGGGAAGAGATTTGTAATTTCAAAAAATAATTATTCACTTGAACATGTAAGATGTGACTTGATAGAAGACCAAGACCTACAATATAATAGTGAAACTTGATCGCATTACCCTTTGGCAAACACCTTGTGTCATTGAGCTCTTTTCATTGTCTTTCTAGAATGATTGTCTTGTGATTTATTAACTTGAAGGGATAGATTCGTGTGTTTAGACATTGGTGACACCTTTTCCTAGTCCTTCTATTACAGATTTTGATTGATTTTGATTTGACATTTACCTTATACTTCTTGGATTTACATCTTTTGGTCTAGTCACAGGGATCCTTGTCCCCATTCTTGGTCTTATTTCTATTTCTTGGCTTTAGGACAGTACCACCCAGTCAAGGACACTACCCAGCAGGCGCTAGTGTCCCTTCTGGGTGCTTTTGTCCATTCTCTTTAGTTTTCTAAATTACTATTTGCTACTTAACTTTGGGTCTTTTCTTATCTTTATTTCATGACCTGGGTTGGATTTTGGTGTCACTAAGTGTTGAAATTCAAACAAGGAAGTCATATATATACACAACTTACTAACTATTATTAGGGACTGGGAAATTGGGATTAATACTTACTATCTACTACTTGGGAACAAGAGCAACAATCAAGGACTGCATTTGGGTTGCATTATTCACTACATAGGAGGGGTTATTTCTGAATTTCATCTCACACATTCATCTTGGGGGAAAAGTAGTTGTAGCCCACTATCTTGGTGCAACTGACACAAGGGAAACCTAGCTTCAAGGGACACAATTCAATCACACACACACACTAGAACTACATAGAGTCTGAAATGTAGTGCAATGCTTGGTGACAATCACATTGGGGTGACCGTCGAGGTCAGTCCAACTCAAGCATATGCATTATTTATTTCATCTAATGTTTGTTTGAGCCTTGTGCAGGTAGCTAGGGTTTGTTTTTTAAGGAACAGGTGTGACAAGAACCCTACAATGAAGTGATGTGAAAAAGAAAGTGAAAGGAAGAAGATAAGTTCAAACCCTGAAAAGATCATAAGCAATGGAGCATTTTCCTAGGACACTAGCACCCAACTCAGACACTAGCACCTAGGTGGTCCTGTCCCCTTTTGGGTGGTTCTGTCTGAAGAGGTTTCAGATTCTAGTTTTCCAAAGAAGCTTACATCAGTCCAGATCCATCCTGTTCCACTCATGTTTTCCTAGCCTAGAATCAACCCAGATCTCCCTAAATACAAGCTAAATCACTCTTATCTCCCTATTGTACATACTTGTTTGTCTTTTGCATGATAAATATTGTTTGTTATTATTATATTCATTTGATCTCAGTCCTCTGATTAAGATTTAAATTTCTTTAAATCATTTGGTGAACCCATTTATTGATCGAACCCTAGCTTTCCCTAGGATCCATCATTTTGTATATTCCTCATGGCTTATCAAAAAGTGTTGTGAAACCATCATCCCAAACCTCCTTCCCCCAAGTATGATCCTATTCCTATGACTGGTCTTCAAACCTATTTTTGCAAATGCCCAAGAAGAAGTGACCTTCTATGTAAAGTCACATATTACTGCTACATTGTCATCCCAAAATTCCTCTGTGTCTTTACAAATATTTTCAACCTCGGTCCTGATGTTGTACTCCTACCCCCTATTGAGGCCACTAGTTCTTGTGAATCTGATAGTGATGTTGCTTCTATTGCTACAAATGATACATGTGTTGAAGATTTGGTTAATTTTTCAGATGAGGAAGGTCTTGTTAATGATGCTTGTGATACCCGTACTTCTTTTGATATTGTAGATGTTATCATAAATGGCCCTCACCCTACTCATTCTTCTTCTCCACTTACATATGCACAAATCATTAGAGTTGATCCTATTGTTGTTGATAATGATATTCTGATCCCCTCTTCTTCTTCTCAACCAAGTGCTTGTTCATTGAATATTGTGCCTCAAAATTCATATCTTTCTTCCTCCACCTCTTGTGTGCTTCCTAATGATGTTAGTACTCATTTTTCTTCTCATAATGTGTTAAAATATGCAAAAGTTCATGATGCATGTGTTTCTACTCTTGATATTTCCAAAGATAGTGTACATAATGATGATCATAAGGATAATGTGCATAATGTGTGTATTCCATCTTCTACTGAGCTTGTTGATAAAAGTGTGCAAACTTATTTTCCTATTAATTCTTCTTCCCATGTTCCTATTCCTAGTTTTCCACTTGTTGATCCAAAAGTTAACTTTCAACCCAATAGTGTCCCTATGGCTACTTATAATGGAAAGATTCAACCCTTAATGAAACCCTTAATGTTTATGTCATTCCTCCCAAGAAGTAATTTCTCTTATGCATGTTGTAGGTGATTTACAAAATAATATCCATACCCTTACCCTTGAGAGTAGGGCCTATTATGCTAGCAATGATAATAATTCTCTTCATGGCAATCCTATTCCTAAAAATATTTACAATTCATCTTTTCCTAAGGGTTTTACTTTTCCTACTTTTTCACTTTTTGATGGAATGAGTAATCCTTATATGCATCTTAAGGCTTTTAGATTAGCTATGGCTTCACATTCTAATGATAGATTACTTCTCAAAGCATTTCCTAGTAGTCTTATTGATATTGCTTCTCATTGGTTTCATCATTTTCCTAGTGGATCTATTAGTACTTATCTTGATATGGAAGAAGCATTTCTTAGACATTTTATTTCTAACAATGGTCCTAAAGTTACATTTGAGTGTTTTCCTTCTTTGCATCAAGGAAAGAATGAACCTGTTAATGATTATATCTTACATTTCAAATCATGCATGCATCATTTACTTTATCAGCCTATTGATCTAGAAATGCAATATATCTTTTGTCGTGGCTTGATTCTTCCTTTGAAAGAAAAAATATTATATGATACATGTGAATATTTTACACTTCTTTGCTTAAGGTTATAGCTTTAGAACAAGATATGCTTAATGAACATTCTATTTCCCATGCTCCTAGTTCTTCTACCACTTCTCCACCTACTACATCTTCTCTTCCTCCTATTGCACCACCCTCATGTTCTCCATCTCCTACTAGACATACTCATGATCATCCACCACATTTTCGTAGACCTCCACCACATTCCACTCCCCCTCCTAAGCGGGATCCATTATACTTCTCACATTCTACTAGGCCTCATGATATTTTACACACTTTGATTGATGAAGGTTGATTAGGCTACCTTCTAATGAGCATCATCCTCCTCATCGGTTACGACGAAATCATAACCAGCCATTCTATAATTTCCATAAGATCAATGGTCATAGAGATAATGATTGTTATGCACTCCATGATAGGATTCAGTTGCTTGAAGACAAGGGTGTCATTTCTTTTTGTGCACACCATGTTGATAGATCACATTATCCCATGCCACGATGCCACACATCGACATCTATTACTTTGACTACCTCTCATCTTACTAAGTTCATTTTGTCTCCTCCCTTGAATTTGACTATGCACCAGCCACTTCCCCAACTTGTCATACACCCTATACCTAAGTGGGTCTCGAAGGAGAACCACTTGCCATTATATGATTCACATCTTCCTAGTGTTACTACGATAACTTTGGGCTTATCATTCGATACATATGCTCATAAACATGCATCATTTGAGTTGTTTGTGTGTAGTCATCACCTTCTTTCTCATTAAATGTTATATATTCTCTAAGTTACATGATCTTGTACCTATTCTCTAAATATATGCCACTATTTTCTCTCACTTGGTTAGAATCTATTCTTCCTTTGTTCTCTTCACCAGCATTATCTTTTTTACTACAATCCTTATTCAACTGTCATCTTACAATACATGCATATTATCATTTTACTATATATTCTACTTTCATCATGATATTATCTACATTATCAACACATATACTTTATTATACAACATCAATATCTACAGTTACATTATCACCATTGTAACAACATATCTTATCACATCAAATCAGATAATCAACAACTCATATAACAAACACAAGTACATCATCATCATACGCAAAAATGATGCCATTATCATATATACATCTTTGCGTAAATTTGATTCATGCTATGGCGACGTATTTAGAGAAAGGAACAGCATCATGATATGTCATCCGATGAATAGATGAACAATCCATCTTCCTCGTCTTCATGGGACTGTTTCTGAAGTTGTGGGACTCATGTTGCATTGAGACAAACTTCTGGAGAAGGCCATGTTCATATCCCAGGAATCCTAATGCAGCTTGCACCATCCTACATTATCAGTTGAAAGTCTATCTACACTGCCGTAACTCCTCTTGTTTCATGTCAGATGTACCAAGGGCAGATTAAACCTACGATGTACAATAGAATTGCTAATTGGCTATTAGAGGTGATTTCTTACCAAGAAAAGGAGCAAGGGACTCTCATTGAGTGGAAATGGGTACCTACAAGTGAAGGATTTGACGAGTTCTTCACATAAGTATTACCACAGACCATTATAGGGCCCGAATATGCTGCCAAGTATCATTTACCTTGAGCATACCTGGTAGGTTCTCCATCTGCAGAATTTATTACTGAAACATGCACATTTATACCTTTTGAGGCTGTAAAAGCTGAGTACAGACGGAACCAGGATTTTCTCTAGGATTGTCACCTGGTATGGAAGAATATAGCCACATAACAGGAATTTTATTTCTTTATAAGGGTGAACAATCCACTACTGAATGAAGGACGCCAAATACCATTACACAATGATCCAAATCTTACGTGCAACTTTGAATACATATGTAGAACTTTCTTTACAAGCATGCAATTAGCATTACCAAGAGGATCCAACCCTGTAGTAAACCATTTTCAACTGGGTAGTTAGTTTTGAAACAGATAGGAGGGACATTGCTGAGTGACACTCAAGGCCTCCACCTCAACCGCTAATAATATACATGGTAAATGTCTGATATAACTATACTGGAACCTGTCAGGGTACATGGAGGCCGGAGGACACTTGGCATCGTATCGTGAGATGCTTACAATGGGCGTACTTCATCAAATTGTTTTGGTTGAGCTTTTTTTTTTTGTATTCTTTGATGTTGTTTACTGTGGTGTTCCTCTTTCTAAAGATGCAGAGTTTTCCCTCACCTAAATTGAATGAATGCCAGTTTTTTAAGAGGAGAAACAACACTGAATTAGCACTTGGTTCAATGTGTACTAGGGTTTTTGAAATTTGGAGAAACACCGAGAGTGTTTGACCTTTTGAGATATCAGTTTAACCTCCAGATGGCATGCCACCTCAAAGGTTGAGCACGGGTCTACCGAGAGTGTAATTTAATATGTTTTTTTCCTGTAGTTTGCTAAGGAAGTGGGGTCCATCGTAGAACTTGAGAAATGATATTGTAGAAAAAATGTTCAAGGGACCCGGAATGTTGGCATCACCGCAAATCTCATGTTTTGTGGACATTGTCAAGGTTTGGGTAGAACTATGGTGTTATTTATTCCTACCTTCGTGGCATCTCCACCTAGTGCAGCGCATCACTTTTAATCGTCCCTTCTCTTTGTATACAATTCAATTAGTTTGTGTATTTAGTTAATACAGTGCACTCAAGTCCCATTTTCCAAATATTGTGCTCTGCTCCTGACAAGCCCACATCTATCCGCAGTATTGTTATGATCACTTCGGGCTCAGTATCAGCTAGATCACTTATGTCATGACATTATCATTTGATTTGTTTATATGCAATCGTACCTTCTTTCCAGCTAGATGCTAATGTTCAAAGTGATACAATTCCACACCTATTCTATACACTTATATGCCACTGATTCTATCACTTTCAAGGCATAGTTCTTCCCTAGGTAATCTTAACCATTTGTATCCTCTAAATTACTGATTTAGCCACATTCTAAGCATCATCTTATTAATTCCTATCATCATTATAATTCTATTAGTATTGGTCATCATGATACCCTTATCTATGCCATCAAGGAATATATTCTACTTTACAACATCATTCCCACACGTACAATTATATCATCATAAATTGTCAACAAAGTATCAATATAATCAAATAAAAATAATAACACAAATCACATCACCATCTCCAAAATGATCTTCATATATACAATCTTCGAAAGTTTCATAACACAATATCACAGGGAAAATGATCCCAATACAACATATATAATACATCCTCCTCACTACTACTAGAGACTACTATCAGAGCTCTCAAACTTGAAGCCTCGCCACTAGATCTACCTCTATGTTTGGGACCCCGCTTCTCCTCTAACCAAGTCTGTAGTGACATTGCTCTTGACTACTGCATTTGCATATCTGCCCTAGATCTCCATGTATCTCTAAACCATGCTTTGAGATAGGCATACCTCCTCAGTTCTCTCTTTCCCATGTTATGTCCTCCCAGCCTCATCTCATTTGACTGCAACACTATACATGTAGATCCACCATCTATGGGATCACACAAATACACATATTCCCCATAAATGTGGTCTAATATCTACAACATATCACCCCCTACAAGGACATATAGGGGGAAATTGTGATTTGAATGTGTGATATCGACGTATCCAAATCAACCTCCAATACTCATCACCTATGACACATGATTATATTAATACATCATCATCATAAATATGAAATCACACGTATCAAATACAAATAATAACAATCACTTATACTTACATCATGTAACTATTGTTGCTACTGCATCCTCCTCAAGGGTAGGTTCTTGAGCCCTCTTCCACCTCCTCCTCCTCCTACATGACCACTTGGTAGATCTCTTCTGCATCTACCACCACTAGAAATAATATAACCCATCGATGCTCCACCCACCACTGTGTATAATTGGGGTACATCCATTCATCATCTACTCACATAAGCATTATCTCCACATCTACCTCATCTACACCTGGCAGGTGTAACTGGGCCCTATAGGACCTAGCCTCACCCTACTCTCCTTCTTCTCATATAGATATATGTCCATACATATGGCTCTGGAGGCACATCCTGCACTATGTCAAATTGTCGTGACACTGCTCATATTGAAAGAGGTCAACCACCCCTAGAAACTTTTCCTACAACCATATAGTATTTCGAATGCATCATAGCTCCACACGATCCTTAGCCCATCCCCCATAGTCCCTATATGGCCTCTAAATCACTGCATCAGGCCCCATCCTATCCAGAATTGACCTATAGGTCATAGTGTCAAACCCACGACTCCTCAGACCAACCCATCTAGCTGTAAAAATATTGGGTCGAGCCCAATCTACTCATGGACCACCCAAAATTCTCACTATGGCTATGTGCTCATATTCCCACACATGCAACAATGAAGTAACACCAATCCCACCGCCATGATCCTCCTATGTAAATCAGTACAAATCTCTATACAAATGAGCCAACACGCAACGACTCCAAGCATATCAAGTCCCATGTTGCTCAATACTCATATAGATTTCATGCATCCTATAGGATATTGATACTCCATCCACGTCAATAATAACCACACAAGAGGCCAAAACCACTGCAATAAACTTTTATGCAACCATGGAACACCTGATATCACTATGTCATCCATCATAATTGATGACTCTACATGTGTCTGTGACCCTATAAAGTAATTCCTTATAGCTCTTTGTTGCCACTGTGTATCACCTGGGGGCATCACCTGTAGCATCTCTCCTACAACTAATAATTGTAGTATCCTATATACATCCTCAAGGGTCACTGTCATCTCTCTAGTAGGAAACCAAAAGGTACAAGTGTCTGCACACCATCTCTCATAGAGTGCAGTCATCAGCCACATATTATGGGGCACCTCCCCCAATCTAGTGATGTGTCATAGCCCAGCATGGTCCAATATATCCCACTCATCCTCCTCTAAGCCCAGTGCCAACAATGTAGACAAATTCTCTTCCCACATGGAACTCCATGAATGTATGTCTTTCTACACAACATAGACAAGCACAAAAATCCATAGCATCTCAAACCACGAAAAAATATACTACTAAGCTCCTACAGATCCCTGGATAAAACCACCCAACACCCTAGATGGTACCACCTAGAACTTGGATGGACACTACCCATAGAACTAGATGGTACCATCCAAGGGACAAAACCGGCCTGCCAACACTGTCTTGGACAAAAACACCCTAATTTTTAAAAAAGTGAAAAATATTAAATTACTTAAAAACCAATGGCTACTACCTAATATTCTAAACAAAATACATTACTTACCAGTTGATCCACAATCTGTGTTGACACTTCCTCCACAACCCTCTCGAATCTAGTTTGCATCATCTCTCATGCATGAGGAATCTTCACAACTCAGAGCTCAAAATCACAATACTCCAATTTACAAATGAGGATCCTATTGAATTTTCTAACCTTACTATTTATAGTAAAATCTTATTGTCACTCCAATTACTATAGTTACTATGTTATCTTTTATGACAACTAATTCATCATCATTGTTTCTTCCATATCTTGAGCTTTGTTTATTTTTTTCAATATCGTCAGTGGCATTAGAACTGTATCTACACCATATACCATACTGACTATTCACTAGCATACTTACTTAGGCTTTGTTACATGATATTCCCATGTTTCACTCCTTACTATACTATTCTATACTCCAATTTCCCTCGAAACCATTTATCTCTTTTCTTTTGGCTCATGGTTCGATGACTCACCTCTCACCCCTTCATCAAAAGGGGGGAAAATATTTGGGGTTATCCTATTACCCCTCTTTCAAATGATTTAAGAAAATTATAAACACGGAACATACAACCACACATACACATTGCCACACTATTTTCAATTGATTACGAAGCAATATTCAAATACCACATTCTAATTAACTCACAATCACAATGATTAATCTATTTCAAGTGGAAAACTATCTCGGATTCTCGCAATTTCTCGGATTTTCACAATTTTTCCCTCAAATGACCTAATCTTGGAGCAATTCAATCTTTCAAAGCAATCTCAAATCAATCAAGTTCAATCAAATATTATGTTTCAATGCAAGTTGCTTCGATTCTATTCCAACAGTATCAATATTTCTCCCAGATGACCTAACTTAGGAGCCAACCAAACCAAGCACTTTTCCATTTGACCAAGTTTACACCCTCGCAATCGTAAAGTGGGGGAAATGAGACATCATTTCCTTTCCTGAACCACTTTATGGGGTTTTTTTGTGACTAATAGATAAGTTTCAATTGGTTCATTGCCATCTGTAGTGGTGGAACCCATTTGGAGGAAGCATCATGGTGGAGAGAAAAACTGATCGATCCCTCTCCTAAACAGATCTTTCTCTAGCAACAGGATGCTCAAATCTAGTATATTTTTACACCAGTTTATACTTGGGAATTGATCACTCCCAACCCTTCCTTCAATCTCTAAGTTTCAAAGTCTCCTATATCTCCTTAACACATTTTCTATCCAATGAATCCTCTTATGACAACACACTCACCCCACATGGATCAAAATGGTGATCCATGGTTTTCCACATTGTGATTAATACTATCGGCACACTCTGGATACGACTCCTTCAGCCCTTTACATGTATGTTTTCTTATATCCTTTATACTATTGAATTTTATCCAAATAAATAAAGGGGGGGAAATGTAGACACAAAATATACACTTATTACTATTACATTACGCCTCTAGTATGTTGTTATACACATGATTTCCAAGTGTAAATATTAGACACTAGTGACACCTTTTCTTAGTCCTTTTACTAGTTTCAACTAATTTTGATTGTGACTTTCCTTTTACTGATTGCATTTACATCTTTTGTTCATGTCACAAGGATCCTTATCCCAATTCTTGATATTGTGTCTATTTCTTGGCTTTGGTATAATACTACCTAGTAAGGACACTACCACGCTGGGTGCTAGTGTCCCTTCTTGGATTTTTTTGTCCAATTTACTTTATTTTCTAACTTGTCAGATTCTTCTTCACTTTGGGTCTTTTCTTATCTTTATTTCATGACCTAGGTCAACTTTTGGTGTCACTAAGTGTCAAAATTCAAACAAGGAAGTCATATATACATAACCTACTAACTATTATTAGAGGCTAGATAAATTGGGGATATCACTTTCTATCTACTACTTACAAGAGAAACATTCAAGGACTACATTTAGGTTGTATTATTCACTATATAAGAGGGGATTTTTTGAATTCCATCTCACACATTCATCTTAGTGAAAAATAAGTTATATCGCGTTATCTTAGTGCAACTGGAACAATCGAAACCTAGCTTCACAGGAACACAATTCAATCACATACACCTAGAACTACATAGCAGTCTGAAATGTAGTGTAACACTCAATGACAATAATATTGGGGTGACTTTTTGTCGAGGTCATTTTGACTCACCAAAATTCACCCCTCAAGGTAATTTTGATAACATGCATCAAATTCTTTAGTCCCAAGCAAATAGATTGATTTAAGGCCCAAAATCATGTTTTTGGGGCCCCCTCGGCTTCTTTCTAACTCTCCCATCCAAGAAGAAAACCCAACGAGTTAGAAAAGGTGAAAAAATTGCAAAAAACCAAGCTTGGGGCCGAAAAATGAAGAAAATCGGCTAAGTCCTAGTCCAGGCAGTCTGCGGGACAGTTGGGACGTCGGGGCGCGAATCGGCCGAAAAGCCGCCAGGCGGTCCGCGCAGCAGTTGGGACGTCGGGACGCACGGGACGCGAAAAGGTGAACCGGCCGAAAGTGGAAAAAATCGCCAAGTTTTGTTTCACGCGGTTTGGGACATTGGGCCAAAAGTACGCGCGGGACGCGAATCGGCCGGTTTGGCGCAAGTCAGTCCATTTCGGGTGGTTCGGAGATATTTGTCCCAGACAGTTTGGGACATCCGGGCCAAAAGTACGCGGAGGACGCGAACCAGCCGGTTTGGCTGAAATAGGGGACAGACAGTTTGGGACAGTTGGGCCAAAAGTACGCGTGGGACGCGAAAAGCCGAAAGAGCCGCCAACGAATGGAATCTCGCCACGTGTCTTCACCTCAAACAGGAACAAGGAAGCCCGAATCGGCCGAAGCAGGAGATTTTCATCTGGGACATCTGGGACAAAAGTACGCGCGGGACGCGAGGGACGCGAAAAGCCGAAGCGGCCGAAGGCAAAGAAGAAAAGTCAACGTTTGACCCGTGAAACTTCAAACGGCCATAACTTTTGACTCCGAGCTCCGATTTTCACAAAATTGGACTTTCTGGAACGAGCACGACGTCCTCTACGCCACAAAAACTGGATTTCTTATTTTTAATGAGGGTAGATATATTTAATTAAAAGAAACATATTCGGCTCCAGTCAGTTAATGCTCATTCCCGTCAAATGACAGAAAACGCCTGCCAGACCCAAAATAGCTGCCCGCACTCAGAAGGCCATAACTTTTGCATTTCTCAACGAAATCACACAAAATTGGTACTGTTGGAATCGTGGCTCCGATCCTGACGCACAAAAATCAAGAAATTCTAGATTTGGTGAGAGATTGATTGATATTTTTAACAAAACATGACCGGGTTCATAACAGTGTTTTATTTGGTGGTTGGGAGTGCAATTAAGAGGCATGGTCATCATTCTTTCTCTGCTGCAGCACCTGGGACAGTATGGGGAGCCTTTTGCAAGTAATATATAATCATTTTACTCCATTTAATGCCTCTTACAAGTGGTTGAAGGACAGATTTCGGGATTTTCATTTTTCCCTTCTCTTTCTCTTCTCATTTTTTCTATAAATTGGAGTGTTGGGCTCATTGTAAGGGGGAGTTTTTTTTAGATAGCAAAGCTCTGTCAAAATTGCTTTGTGAAGCCAATGTGTTGCAGGCCCTTGTAGTGGACTCCTTGCATGGTGATCCAGGCCCTTATCTTGTAATAGATTGAACTGTGCATATCATGAAGCAATAAAATATCAGTTTGTGGATGTATCTTCCCCTGCTGTGTTTTCTTGCATTCTTCTTGCCCCTTTAATCTTTCTACAAGAATATTGTGTCTATTATTATGTTCTTGCAGGGATCCATTATCATTGTGTATGCTTGGAATATTGTTGTGAATGCATTTTGCTAGATTATGGAGAACTGTCATCACCTCTTCTAGTGTGCACTTTGCTTCTGTATTTCACGCATTTGGAGACTACTCTCACACCCTCCTTTTCTGGTGTATCACCGCTTTAGTGTAGGCTTTCATTTTATGCATTCTCTCTCCCTGGTCCCTTGGAAATTTAGATTAGAATAGTTAGTTTCCCCTGCATTAGAGTAGATTGTGGCAGGTAGTTTAGGAGCAAGAACCAGCTTTCTCTGGAGGTCTATCTCAAGTAGCAAGTCCCACAACTTGGAGATAGTACCCATGTTATCCAATCACACCGTGAGTTCAAGTATATGCACTTGTATAAACATAAGGGTGCTGTGATTCGGTGATAACAGTTCTGGCACGCCCGGTGGGACCTTAGAGGTCTTCACTTTCATTACAACAAGATCGATGTGCACTTGTTGTAAGTTCCAGCTTTGAAGGAGCTTTAAAATCACACATCTGGCGACTCCAAAAGAGGCATAATCCACTGGTTTCAGCAGTCCAAGCCTGGAAAATTTATGAGAAGAATACAGACCAGGTCAAGAACTAGGGAGGAAGGATTGTTTGTTTATCTACACCTATCTCCAGGTAGAGAAAGAAGGGGAAGAAGAGCTCAAAGATCTCCATCTCCACCTAATAGAACCTTGTCTACACCTCCACCTGGTAGACCTTTCATCCAATCAACAAGGGTTCTCAGGCCAATCAGAATGGCGCAACCACCGAATCCCTTTGTCAATTTCACTGGCAGCAGCCCACTTGCCCTCAATGCACAGAATCCAGTTCCAATTGCAGCGTTGAAGAACATTCCATTTTTCACTGGAGAAAATCATACCACTCCTGGTGATCATGTCAAAGACATTGCTAACGTCTGTGCAATCCATGAGATAAATGAAATGGATGTGGCTGTCAAATTGCTGGCATCTTCATTCAAAGGGAAGGCATTGCAATGGTTTAGGAGCCTTGGAGCTGGTTCTATCACAAATTGGAATCAGTTATGCATAGTTCTCCATGAGCAGTTTGGGGAAAAGGGAGACAATTTGTCTCTACTAGAACAATTGACAACTATCAAGAGAGCTCCCAATGAGCAGCTGACTGACTTCAACTTCAGATTTCAAAGGTCTTGGGATAGGATTCCAGTGGCAGTAAGGCCAACAGCAGAAGGTGCTTTTCTATACTATCTTAAGGCTTTGAATTCTGATATTTCTATGTTAATTCAATCTATGGGAGGCACAACCTTACCTGCTGCTTATAGCATTGCCATTAGAGCTGAAAACTGTCTTATTCAAGCTGGTAAACTGGCTCCTAGGCCTCCCATGCCCTTGTATCCAAACTTAGAAAATCCAAGCACTAGTCAAGCACCCACTTTGGCTCCTATTCCCACTCCTAGAAATCAAAGTTCAAATGAAACTTCTACTTCATCCTCTAGTGCTTCAAATGAACTCCAAGAGGTCATGAAACAATTGCAAAATTTGGGAAATGAGCTGGTTACTATCAAAAGACAGCAAGCTCAAAGTGCTAGACCGTATCAGCCTCAAGCGCAGTACCAGGCTAGGCCCCCATACCAACAAAATAGGTCACCAACTCAGGCTGCAAATCAAAATCAAAGCCAAGTAAGGCCTCCCGCTAATAGACCATTTCAGCCCTATAACCCCAATGTCGTATCTGCTTCTAAAGCATTAGTGCCAGTCCAAAATAACATGGCCCAAGAATATGATTGGTGTTTCCCATGCAGTCAGCCACATAACCAATCAATGTGCTTTAACGGTGCATTAAATCAGGCTCTTATGGTGCAAACCATTGGTGGGTCGCAAGAGTCCAGCCACGAAGAGGATCAGCAGCAAGAAGCACCTCAGCAAGGAACATCTCCGAATGAAACTACTCTTGTCAATTGGCAGGCTGAAGATTTCTGTGGTATGAATCAAATACCCTCTCAAAGTGTTGCAGCCAACACAAGGTCAAAGAGGAGAAATTTGGGTGAAGAACAGCCATTGGCTCCAAGTAATCCACAACCTTCTGTCACTCCACAAGCTATTGGCAAACAAAATGCAGTTCCAAACATGCAAGGATTGCCTAAAACAGCTCCTAGGCCAACCCAAATGCCAGTTGTTGCTGCCCATGTGCAAGGAATGAATGTGCAGGCCAAGGGACAGCAGAGGGATACTTCATCTCCATTCAGTATCATTGATCAGATGAAGAAGACAAATGTAAACATATCAATGTGGGAATCCCTATCTATCCCAGGCCAAAGAGATTTGCTACAAGCTGCCATGAAGGACTGGTCAACTTCAAATCAACAGGTCCAAATGCAAGAGAAGGTACTCTCAAATGCTGCCCAGCCTGAAGGAAATCATGGAGGACAGCAAGGTAAAATGTTGAAGCCCCCTCCTTTTTATGTCTCATTAATCATTAGAAACCAATTGGTGCACAATTGCATGATTGATTCCGGGGCAAGTAGCTCAGTGATGCCCAAAAAATAGCTGATCAGCTAGGACTTCAATATGAAGTCATCTCCAAGGGTGTAGTGCAATTAGATGGGACAGTAGTGACAACGGTTGGAGTAATCAAAGGTTTGAGCCTCACACTGCATGCATGTCCCAACGTAATAGTGTTACAAGATGTGTCAGTCATAGACCTGCCACCACTCTTTGCATTGTGCTTGTCAAGAGACTTCACTGCTAAAATTGGAGGCTATCTTTCGGCGGATTGGTCACACATGTTGTTCAGAACAAGATATGGAACTAAGGCCACAATCAGGTCTGAACCTATTGCAAACTTTCACATTGAGCCTTACACTCCAAGCCAAATCAATACCAACTGTTCAGCGTTTGATCAAGAAGATTATCCAAGCACTGATGAAGCTGACACCAAGGTTGGAAGCATCCCAGATTTGACTCTTGATGAATGGGCAAGCAAGGTGCATGCTTTTGATCCTTATCAAGAAATAGAAGAATCTGAGCTAGGAGTTTATTGTTTACATGAAGAGAATCAACCTCTCCCCAGCATCACCAAGCCAGATCATAAGGACAAGAATGAAGTATGGCAATTGTTCTTTGATGGGTCAAGGAGTAGACAAGGTGCAGGAGGAGGAGCTATGCTCATTTCACCGCAAGGTATAAAGTATTACTCAGCCTTCCGTTTTCAGTTTTCTTGCTCAAACAACACAGCTGAGTATGAAGCCTTAATTCATGGATTGCACTGGGCAAAGAAGAAAGGCATCAAGAATTTACAAGTATTTGGTGATAGTGAGCTGATCGTAAACCAAGTCAAAGGAAAAAATGCTGCCAAAAATGATCTGTTGAAGAACTACAAAAATCGGGTATGGGATCTTATTGAAGATTTTGAAGCTTTTAGCATCAATTCCATCCCAAGAAAAAAGAATGAAGCAGCGGACAGACTGGCAGCAATTGGGGCTGCATTTGATGTTGTATAAAATATCAAAAGTGAAAAATCTCATCCTCATATCTAAGTGGTTGTGAGACCAGCTGTTCCGGATAACAATACAAGTTGGCAAGTCTTCGAGAATGATCAGCAAATTGTTAATTTCCTACAAGAAGAAGCTGAGTTCTCCTGCCAGGAATCAAGACAAGCTGGAGCAGCAGTATGGTGACCAAGTGGTGCAGCTGAGAACTAACAAATTACCAAAAGGCCTCATAACCTTGGAGTCAATCTTCAACCCGAATGATCAGTTCTGGAAGGAGAAAGTGAACATTCAAGTAAAGGGTGAAGATTCAGAGCCTATTTTAGTAGATGAAGGCAAGACATTGCAAATTGGCAAAGTAAGTACTCCACAAGAGAAATCTGATTTTGTTCAGCTTTGTCAAGAGTTCCCAGATGTCTTTGCTTGGACTTACAAAGATTTAAGAGGTTTCAACCCAAAGTTGGCACAACATACTATTGAGTTGGATCCGGAATCCAAGCCTGTCAGGCAAAAGCAAAGGCCAGTGAATCCCCATATTGAACCTCTCATGAGAAAAGAGTTAAGCAAGCTCATTGAGGCCAGTATCATCTTCCCCATCAAACACTCAAGTTGGGTTGCAAACTTGGTGCCGGTAAGAAAGAGAAATGGAGAAATAAGATTGTGTGTGGACTTTCACGATCTAAATAGAGCATCACTCAAAGATCATTATCCGCTTCCATCAATGGAACAAATATTGCAGGTTGTAGCTGGTTCAGAAAGGTTTTCATTGCTAGATGGATATTCAGGCTATAATCAGATAATGGTGAAGGAAGAAGATCAATTCAAGACGGCCTTCACTACAAAATGGGGCACGTATGCTTACAAGAAGATGCCATTTGGACTGTCAAATGCCGGAGCAACATTTCAGCGAGCTATGGATATGGCATTCAAAGGCTTAATCAACAATATAGTGCTGGTATACCTAGATGATATCACTGTCTTCTCAAAGAATGCAGCAGACCATCTCTTTCACCTCAGACAAGTGTTTCAGAGGTGTAGAAGGTTCGGAGTGTCGTTGAATCCAAAGAAGTGTATATTCTTGGCACACGAGGGCAAATTGTTGGGTCACATTGTCTCTAGGGAAGGGCTAACAATTGATCCTGAAAGGGTTGAAGCCATCCGAACACTTCCATTGCCACACCACAAGAAATCTCTTCAAAGCTTCTTGGGAAGGATAAACTTTGTCCGCAGATTTGTGCCTAATTTTGCCACTCTTGTGAAGCCTTTAACAATGATGTTGAAGAAGAGTCTGGCATTCAAATGGACAGCAGAAGGCAAAGAGAGTTTTGAAAACATCAAGCATGCAATATCACAAGCTCCAACTCTTATCAACCCAGACTTTTCAAAGGACTTCATGTTGTATGCGTTTGGAGGATCAGATACAATCTCAGCTATCTTGACACAGCTGAATAGAGAAGGTTCAGAACAGCCCATAGCATTCTTCAGTCAAACCTTGGAAGATTACGAAATAAAGTATTCTTTCATCGAAAAGCATGTCCTTGCTGTCATCAGGAGCTTGAAGAAGTTCAGACATTTGGTCTCAAACAATAAGATTCAACTGCTGGTGTCTCATGCTGGTGTCAAGGACTTCCTCCTAAACAAGGATTTAAATGAGAAGAGAGCAGGTTGGATCACTCGGGTGATGGAATATGATATTGAAATCAAAGTGACCAAGCTAGTTCGTGGCAAAGGTTTGTGTGAGCAGCTCGCTTCCAAACAACCAGACGGGTCAAAAGGTGAAGAAGATGTTGTCCTACTACTACAGAATGATCAAGAACAACCAGCTGATGATGCACTCATTCCATGTTGGACTCAAGACTTGGTGCATTACCTCCAAACAGGCTTGTGCCCTCCAGAAGTGAGCAAGGCAAAGAGGAGATACTTTAGATTACAAGCTATCCCGTATGTACTCATTAATGGTATCTTGTTCAAGAAGGACATCAATGGTGTTCTATTAAGATGCATTGGAACATGTCAAGTTGAGAAGATTTTACACGAGTTCCATGACGGGGAAGCAGGAGGCCACTTTGCTCCACGAGTAACAGCTCTCAAAATCATGAAAGCTGGTTACTATTGGCCTACTGTGTTCAATGATTGCTACTCATGGGTCAAGAAATGCAAGAAATGTGCATTCTTCACAGGGAAAGAAAGGTTAGCAGCGCTGCCCCTTCATCCAATTTCAGTAGATCAGCCATTCATGCAATGGGGATTGGACTTCATTGGGGTTATCAATCCCAATTCAAGTCAAGGCCACAAGTGGATACTTACAGCAACAGACTATTTCACCAAGTGGACTGAAGCAGTGGCACTCAAGGAGGCAAATGAATCCAATATCTTAGATTTCTATGAAGGGATAGTCACGAGGTTTGGTGCCCCTGCCACTATCATATCAGACAATGCATTGGCATTCCTTGGCACAAAGATCACTGAATGGGCTGTCAAGAATTGTGTGTATCTCAGCACTTCATCGAATTATTACCCTCAGGGTAATGGCCAAGCCGAGTCTACGAACAAGAACCTACTAAGAATCATCAGAAGGACTCTTGATGAGAATCAAAGGACTTGGCATGCAAAGCTCAAATCAGCCCTATGGGCTGATAGGATCACACCCAAGAGGTCTACAGGAAGCTCTCCATACAAGCTTGTGTACGGGAAAGAAGCAGTTCTACCTATATCACTCGAGTTGCCAGCATTGGAACTCATGAAACAGTTGGAACTAGCTGAGTTTGAACCCATGGAGGTTAGATATGCAGAATTAATGGAGCTCCAAGAAATTAGAGAGCATGCAGCCCAGGCAATAGAGAAGGATCAAGCCTTGATCAAGAAGACTTTTGATAGGAAAGCCAAGGCTAGAACCTTCCAAATTGGAGATCTAGTGTTGAAATGGGATGCAGATCGTGCAAAGCCGGGAAAGCATTCCAAGTTTGATGCCATCTGGAGTGGCCCATACATGATCATTGAATGCAAAGGTAGCAATGCCTTCCGACTGGCTAAGTTGGATGGTGAAGAATTGCAGATTCCGGTCAATGGGATCTATCTCAAACGTTGCTACTAGAAAGATAGCTTCTCACCCTTGTAAATATTAATTTAGAATTTCCATTCCTCTAAGTGCTTATGCACATTGTACTGCTGTTAGAGTAGTTTTTATTTCCCTAAGTGCTTGTGCACATGTCCTATTGCTTCTAGTATGTGCATGTTTGCAGTTCATCGAGCCTTCGGAAAAGAATTTGCAACCACAGGAGAACCAGCTCAACAAATGTTTCAATAGCTCAAGGACACAGGTTTTCAAATTTCAGATCAGCTGAGAGGTTATCAAACAGACTCCATGCCCAATGGATTGCTACAAGCAGCTGGCCGTTCTTCATCTAGCAGGCAGATAACCCCGCTGAGTCGCCAAAATTGTTATCCAAAATTCACCCCTCAAGGTAATTTTGATAACATGCATCAAATTCTTTAGTCCCAAGCAAATAGATTGATTTAAGGCCCAAAATCATGTTTTTGGGGCCCCCTCGGCTTCTTTCTAACTCTCCCATCCAAGAATAAAACCCAACGAGTTAGAAAAGGTGAAAAAATTGCAAAAAACCAAGCTTGGGGCCGAAAAAATGAAGAAAAGGCTAAGTCCTAGTCTAGGCTGTTCGGGACAGTTGGGAAGGGCGCGAATCGGCCGAAAAAAGGTTCGTCGTACCACAAAGGGTTGTCCCGCAGCAGTTGGGACAGTTGGGACGTCGGGACGCGTGGGACGCGAAAAGCCGAACCGGCCGAAAAAGTGGAAAAAATCACCAAGTTTTGTTATCGCGCGGTTTGGGACATCTGGGCCATAGGTACGCGCGGGACGCGAATCGGCCGGTTTGCCGAAAAGACAGTCCATTTTGGACGGATCGGAGATATTTGTCCCAGACAATCCGAGACAGTTGGGACAAAAGTACGTGGAGGACGCGAACCGGCCGATTCGGCCGAAACAGGAGACTTTCGTCTGGGACAGTTGGGCCAAAAGTACGCGTGGGACGCGAAAAGCCGAAAGAGCCGCCAACGAATGGAATCTCGCCACGTGTCTTCACCTCAAACAGGAACAAGGAAGCCCGAATCGGCCGAAGCAGGAGATTTTCATCTGGGACAGTTGGGACAAAGGTACGTGTGGGACGCGAGGGACGCGAAAAGCCGAAGCGGCCGAAGGCAAAGAAGAAAAGTCAACGTTTGACCCGTGAAACTTCAAACGGCCATAACTTTTGACTCCGAGCTCCGATTTTCACAAAATTGGACTTTCTGGAACGAGCACGACGTCCTCTATGCCACAAAAACTGGATTTCTTATTTTTAATGAGGGTAGATATATTTAATTAAAAGAAACATATTCGGCTCCAGTCAGTTAATGCTCATTCCCGTCAAATGACAGAAAACGCCTGCCAGACCCAAAATAGCTGCCCGCACTCAGAAGGCCATAACTTTTGCATTTCTCAACGAAATCACACAAAATTGGTACCGTTGGAATCGTGGCTCCGAGCCCGATGCACAAAAATCAAGAAATTCTAGATTTGATGAGATATTGATGGATATTTTTTATAAAACGTGGCTGGGTTCATAACAGTGTTTTATTTGGTGGTTGGGAGTGCAATTAAGAGGCATGGTCATCATTCTTTCTCTGCTGCAGCACCTGGGACAGTATGGGGAGCCTTTTGCAAGTAATATATAATCATTTTACTCCATTTAATGCCTCTTACAAGTGGTTGAAGGACAGATTTCGGGATTTCCATTTTTCCCTTCTCTTTCTCTTCTCATTTTTCTATAAATTGGAGTGTTGGACTCATTGTAAAGGGAGATAGTTTTCAAGTAGCAAAACTCTGTCAAAATTGCTTTGTGAAGCCAATGTGTTGCAGGCCCTTGTAGTGGACTTCTTGCATAGTGATCCAGGCCCTTATTTTGTAATAGATTGAACTGTGCATATCATGAAGCAATAAAATATCAGTTTGTGGATGTATCTTCCCCTGCTGTGTTTTCTTGCATTCTTCTTGCCCCTTTAATCTTTCTACAAGAATATTGTGTCTATTATTATGTTCTTGCAGGGATCCATTATCATTGTGTATGCTTGGAATATTGTTGTGAATGCATTTTGCTAGATTATGGAGAACTGTCATCACCTCTTCTAGTGTGCACTTTGCTTCTGTATTTCACGCATTTGGAGACTACTCTCACACCCTCCTTTTCTGGTGTATCACCGCTTTAGTGTAGGCTTTCATTTTATGCATTCTCTCTCCCTGGTCCCTTGGAAATTTAGATTAGAATAGTTAGTTTCCCCTGCATTAGAGTAGATTGTGGCAGGTAGTTTAGGAGCAAGAACCAGCTTTCTCTGGAGGTCTATCTCAAGTAGCAAGTCCCACAACTTGGAGATAGTACCCATGTTATCCAATCACACCGTGAGTTCAAGTATATGCACTTGTATAAACATTAGTCCCCTTGGTTGGACATCAAATAGATTTGTATTGTACTAGCTTTAGGCCCAACCATCTGTCATCTAAATATATGGGGGATAAATTGATTTAAATCAGTACCCCCTGAGTATGTCTAATTTTATTCGTTTCTATGAGAAAATGGTTGGAAATATTGAATTTGAACAAAGCTTGCATAACCTAAAATCTGGTAGACCTAGTATATGTTTCACAACTTGAGGGATTAAAGGGGTCTTACATTACTATATTCTCCCTACCCTTGTGTCATGATTTTAATGAGCTCTCTAATTAGCTACATTCTCACATCTTTTACTAGTGAATCATATGTAATGAACAATTACAAGAATGAAAGGTATATGAAACTATTTAATTATGCATTATAAGATTATGGGATGTGAAAATTGGTTATCAAATAAAATGTGAATTATTCTAACTTGATCTAATAATTAAGGAACAACAGTAAATAATAAATAAATGCTTGAGAAAATGACCGTAAACAACTAAGTAAATGAGATGTGAAACCCTAATGAGAAAAGAGTATTTGGGAAGAGCATAGTTGATTCGATGAAATTTATGGACTATGTCGAGATTGTGAACTAGTGAAAAAAAACCATCTAGAAAATGAATCACACAAAGAATTGAGAAAGCACAGATCTCAAGCTTTTGAAATTGATACTCAGGTTCCTGGAGACGAACAGAGGACCCATGTGGGTGCCGATGGTCTGAGATATGTGTGCCCTAGTCTATGGACAAGCTACAACCTGAAATAAGTGACAATTCTGTAGGTGTCATTAGATGTTCACCTATGTTATCTCTTTGTCACACTAACTTTTTTGAACAACATCAGAATTGTAATGCAATACCTGCAATAAGGAATCACATTTACAAAACCTTAAGATGAGCATCAGGATCCCTAAAAATAAAAAATGCATCATGAAGTGAATGTCAGATAATCCTCAGCGGCAATATAACAATGGTGGACTTACTAACTGAGCATGTTGCATTACAGTAGACCCAATGTTAGTTCATATGTGTGTGTGTAAATGTCATCATGCCCTAGGTGCTCTTATGTCATTCATACTTTTTAAAAGTAGCGTAAATAACTATATGTAGAAATGTAATAAAATGGTGGATGGAATAGAATAAACTTCCCTCCATAGTGTGATGCAGATGAATAGCCCTATGTATTTAATTGTGATAGAGCTAGATGGATGTAAATGGAGTGATGGAGCAACCTTAGGTGATGACAGTATTTCTTAGTGCTTGGTCCCTCATTATGCTCTCATAACTTTGTATTTATATGGTTCTCTTGTTCTAATTTTGTAATTAACCCTGAAGAGTGATTATGACCACTAAAAATATGGTGAATGTTCTAAATGTCTAGAAAGTGCCCAATATTGACAGAATAATTATGGAAAAGGGATCAGGGTACACCAAATGGGACCAAGGCATACCCTAGGGCGCCCAGTACATGCCCAGGTGATCCCATTCAGAGGCTAAGAATGATGTAAAACAACAAAAACAGACTATGAAATGTATGTGTTAAAGGAGATCGGAACAATGATGATAGAAAGAAAAGTAAAATGGCCAATGGAATGATTAAGTAGTATTGTTGATAGGAGTCTTCATGAAGTTTTGGATAATGAAAAGACTAAGGAATAGCCACGGAATGAAGGAAAAATGTCTACACATAGAAGGAGAAACCACAAGACATAGAGAAATTTGCATAACTAAGGAAACTTTGCGATTTCATAGATGATGTCGTGGAAGACTAGAAGAAACCATGACATAAAGGTACAGAACCGTGACATATAAAGGAATCCACGTAAGACTAGGGTCAAAACATGGAAGTTGCCGAACTAAAATGCCACGTAATGAAGATGAATCACACCAGTAAGAAGAAAGTCGACAGAGGCACGAGTCAAAGGAAGTGTCTTTTGAAACATATTAGATTTATATATCTATTGTAATTAATGTATTGTATAGTGTGCATCACGAAGACATATGTGTGATTCCATTTTGAGATTTTGTAATGAGAGTACAAGTGATATTTGGGAAAGGAAAGAATATGCATGTACTGAAAACTAATGTAATCATTATTGAAAATAAATAAAGAATGGAGTTTGGAGTATAATTTTTTATATGATTTCATTTACGTTTCTCTTCTTATCATAGTGGTGGTGTATTTCCCACGTACATCCTTAACAAAGATCAATATTTACCTAAGCCTCTACAATCTGTTGGGGTTTTAGGTCAACATTTGGTGTTTGAGCCCAGGTTTCTTTCGTTAATAGATGTCAGGAAAGATCTCACCATGTAGGGTATTGGAAACCCATTGTTATTAGAGATTGAAAATTGGTGGGAAAACATATCGATATATTTTTTAAAGGAGAATAAAAAATACGGAACATAACTTATAGAGTAGCATAAAACAATGTATTTTGAGAATATGGAGAGGAATTTTGGTAGCATTTTTCATAATTTTTGGCCTTGCTTATTGGTGCATGCAAAAAGAACTGAATGGATGTGAATGTACCTAAGACAATGTTTTGAGTGGACTACAAAAAATTGACAATAGTAAAATATCTTGATGACTGTGGACCAAAAGTAATTGACTACTGGTATGAAATCACTTTAGATTCTTATATTATTAGGTGGGAAATACAGGGTTGGAAAAGTTTTGACAATAAGAAACGAGAGGTTTTAAGTGAAGCCCGCGAAGTTTTTTCTTCAATCAATTCAATTTTTTAATTAAAGTGTTGATGATTGAGAAAGGATTAATTAGAGAAGTAGACAAGTTCCTTTAGGGGGACATGCACCATGGGATGAATGATGCAAAGGGGGGTGATTCAAGAGTCATGACTTATCAATATTAATGGGGCATTGGTTGGGGTGGTAGAAATAGGTCAACATGAGAAAAAGAAAAAGATAGAAAAATTAGAAAGTTAGGAGAAAATAGATTAAAGAGGATTAAGTAAGGATTAGCAGTTTGTGGAGAATTAATTAAAATGAGGAGAAATGGAAGAAAGAGAGAAAGGTTAGTTGCAAAAAATAAGGAATTAGAAAAGAAGGTAGAGAAATAAAAATTGGAGAGAGAAGAAAGAGCAAAGAAGATGAAAGAAAGAAAGGAGAAATTGAATAAAGTTAAGAAAGTTTAGAATAAATAAAGTAGAAAATAAATAAGAAAAGGTAGAAGATTCAAACATGTCAAGTGGAGGCTAGAAATTTTCTCACCCAAAAATGGAGATGGACACTTAAAGTCTGTGCTATAATACCCGCATCTTGCGGAAGACCAGTTAGGTTTTATTACTCATGGAATCCCATGGTACAATATATTGTAGAGAGTCCAATTCAAAAGCAATGACAAGACAAGCAATATTAGTAAGAGATCTACAATAATTAGTAGGAAGTTTAGACCCAACATTCAAAAAGTTTTAGAAGCAGAAAATGGAAAGAAGAAGAGATAAGAACACCATTGATGATTAAAGAGAAAGGAGAAGAGGAAGAAGAAGTTAGTGTTATGAGAAATTTAATAGAGGAATTTGGAGAGAAAGTAGAGATAGGATGGAAAAAATAAAGGAAAAGAAAATATAGATGAACAAGAGGAGGAAAGGACAAAAGCAATAGAAGAAAATATTGAAGAAAAAGATAGACAAGAAGACCAGGAATGGAAAGAAGAAAAAAATAAGAATAGAAGAAGTGATGAAGAGTTAGAAATAAATCATAGGCTAAGGAATATTAAAGATAGAAAAGTAGTTATTGAATATTAGTTATGAAAAGACGCCAAATAAAGAGATGCCCCCCAACCGACATGAAGACCCAAAGGAGATGACCCAAAATACTGAGGAGCGGATGCCATTCCATGTGCCACTTGACACACCAATTGAGAACTTAGATAAAGGAAGAAGTATGGAGGAAAGATATCAAATCCTAAGAGAAGAGAGTAAGAAGAGACAAGAAACAATAAGAGAATTTCAAGAACTGCTAGGTGAACTTTACTTTGATATTGAACTAAGTAGAGATAAAGGAAGAAAGAGAAATTCAAAACCAATACATAATCAAACCAAGAAAGTAAAGCAAGTGATACAACAGCCTGTTGTTCAGCCTAGAACAAATAATCAGCCCACAATGGCTCAGAAGATTAAGATGCCAATATTTGACAAGGATTCAATTGATGCATTGGAACATTTATTCCTATTGGAACAATACTGGAAGAGTAATAATACCATGGATGAAGCTACTAAGACACAAGACTTCACATGTTCATTGTGGGATGATGCACTAAGGTGGTATATAAGGTTATCATCACAAGGTACGAAACCATGGGCAGATATTGAGAAAGAATTCAAAAATAGATTTCCATTTTCCAGAGGCACCAGCAGAAGGTGTGAGCAAGATGAGGGATCTGGTTCTAGAGAGAAGGAGAATCAATAAAATAGTTTAGTCAAAGATTTAATATTATTACTATAAAATTAGAAGATCCCCTGATGGATAAACAGAGGGTTGAGTGGTTCACTTCGGACTTGCTTCCCTATCTTAGATCTGCTCTAGATACACAATAGTTTAAGGCACTATCAGAAGCAATTGAGATGGAAATTAAGTTGGAGGCCCAACCCTAGAGAAGAGAAGGGGAAACATCAATCAAAACTGAACTAGAAAGGGTACAATTGGAACTTGTGAAATTAAAACTACAACAAGAAATACAGAGGATGAAGGATTAAAGAATAGTTCTCCTCCTAAAAGTAACTTGAGGCCAAAAATGTGGTGTATGGTCTATTGCAATGAAGGCCATAATAGAATTGAATGGCCATACACTGAGACTACAAAGATAGTATCCACGGCAAGACTACATTCCTCACAGAAAGCATCATCCAACAATATATCCCCAATAGAAAGGTCATGGTGTGAAATTTTTAGAGTGTGGGACCAACAAACCTAGGATACTTGTCCCTTACTGGAAGTAACACCACCAAAAAATCAATTAATTTACTCTATGGTGTGTGGATCATATAACCATTATCACCATACTTGTCCCATAGCGGATGCATTAGATGACTTAAACGATTACGCCAACAGGAGAGATATGGCTGCAATACAAAATACAACATCTAACCCTCCTCCTACGCAAC
The DNA here is from genome assembly GCA_019776745.2 of Taxus chinensis. Taxonomy (NCBI): domain Eukaryota; kingdom Viridiplantae; phylum Streptophyta; class Pinopsida; order Cupressales; family Taxaceae; genus Taxus; species Taxus chinensis. The sequence goes on from JAHRHJ020000754.1 coordinate 419,688, forward strand.
CACAGATGATTACAACACCTCTGCCACCTACACAACCCTCACAACAAATGATAACCACACCACAGTACCCAAATCAACAAGGTGGTCAGCCTCAGTTTAGAGGTGGATACCAGGGAAACAATTACAACCCTAACTATAAAGTTTACAATGATGGAGGTTACCACAGAGGGTACCACACTGATTTAGTGGATTTAGATGAGGATATAGAGGTGGGTATAGAGGAGGCTATGACAACTATCAAGGAGGTAGAGGTTACCAAGGATATCAAGGATATAATGATGGAGGTTACCATGAGGGATACAATCAAGGAGGAGGTTACCAAGACAGAAGACCAATGAATTGCTACAAATGTGGGCAAGATGGGCACCTTGCTAGAAATTACACAGAACCTGATCCATGTGGATTTTTTCATAAGAAGGGACATGATCCATTCCATTTTCCAGAATCCGTACAATTCTATAGAAGTGGATCAACAAGATCAAAGGCGTTAACAGAATAAACTTAGAGAAACGTACAACATATAACTACAATTCCTTGGGATGAAGCTACCATAGCAAAAGATAAGGCCACAAGGACCATTGCTTCAGGGCCACTACTTCAGAAATTACTACTTCAAGAGGGAGAACCATGGAAGAAGATAGAAAATAAGAAGCAAAAGAAAGCTACCTAAGAAGAAGGGAAACAAAAACAGGAAAAAACATTGAAGAACCGCGGTACAAGGTAGCAGTCACAACTAGAAGTGCCGCTAAAACTGAGGTCATCCCAAAGAAGAAGAAAGTAATACATCTTCCCTAAGAAAAACACTCTTCAGATGAAGAAGAATGGAATCCTAAAGAAATTAGACCAGAATTGCACTTAAAAGAAGTGGAAAGAAGTAGAGCATTGGTACAAGAAACACAAGCTAGTGAAGAAAGGGAGAAGAATTGTTTTGTTGAACAAGAAGTGATGAAATTGAAGGAATTGGCAAGGTTGACTATCAACCATGGTTTAGTGGATAAACTGAAACAATTCAACAAGTACTGGAACAAGGAGGAAAGAACCCATCATGTCCATCGAATTGAAAGAGGACCCAATAGGAAAAGAAATGCATTTCACACTCAGAAAACATGGTGCAAGTCTGCCATCTATCTAGATGTGGATATTTTCGACACCACCATCACCAAGGTATTATTGGATCTTGGCGCAGATGTTAACATGATGTCTAAGACCACTTGGGAAATGCTTGGAAGACCTACTCTGGATCCCGTGAGGTATTTTATTGGATTGGGGGATGGATCCTCTTGACAACCATTAGGGGTGTTGAATAACGTAGAGGTAAATTTTATGGGAATAAAGAAATTGGTGAACTTTGAGGTGGTGGAGAATGTTGTCTGAGAACCCCTCATATAATGCCATTTTAGCTTTAGAATGGTTCGTCGATTATAATCAAACTTTAAGTTCTAAAGAAGAAGAGGTAACTCTACATTCAGATGGGGTATATGTTCATGTACCATTACATACAAGAATGAGTGTTGCATGGACAAAAGAAATATGGCATGATCTTGAAGAAGATGATTTTGATGAAGATATAAGGAGTATATGCATTAAACCACTTCTCCAACATTGACAATGAATTTGAACCAAATTCAGATAGCATGATATTTTGTCAAATCAGGACAATACCCTGGAAAGGATCAGATAATGTGGTGGAAGTATGGATTCACGGGTTTCCAGAGTCAAGAACTCATAAAGTACACTTGGAAAGAAGAATACCACCAAAGGTTATCACATTAGAAAATGGCTACAATACCACATGTGACATTTTTGCACCCGCCAGAGAAAATTTTGAAGAAGAAGATGAATACTTTTCTAGGACCAGCATGAGAAAGGAAGAAGAAGATGATATCTTTATGCCAGTGTAGAATAGTTTTGACAACCATTGGGGGTATGAAGAAGAAATGATGAATTACCTTCCAATCAAGAGGGTATATCGAATGAGCCATGGAGCATCTCATAAACACTATCAAAATATTATGGCTTTGGATATCTAGAAGGATACATCAAGATCATGGAGAGAATATCCCATTGGAAATTAGTCACTATACTGCTGGAGATGAATATCCCATTGGAGATAAATTCCGCAAGCTAGTGGGCAGTGCATAAAACTAACATATCCCATTGGAAATTAATCACTATACTATTAAAAGCTAGATTATTAGAGAGTGAAGGTTATTATGTCACGATACCTGAATACACTGGAGAAATAGACTCGTGGAAACATATTCACACCTGTGAGTAGCATTGGAAGTTATACATGGAGGCCTCTCCCCTATTATGGCCTATACCCTTGGGCCCATACCGCAGTCATGGTATACACACCAAGAGATTAGGTGGGAAACAAAAGACTGGGATCACATAGTGAAAGATTTATGCCATACATTTTCGTTTTGGGATGCAAATTTGAACATTTGGAGGGTGTTACATAAGATTAGAACATTCTTGTTTCGATTGATAACTTCCGAATAATCCATAAGCCAATATTTTGAAGAAAAAGAGAAGCCTTAATGGAAAATCATGAAGCCGCAGGGAATCCCAATAAAATTACAAGAGATTGCAAGATGTTATGATGTGGAGAAACAAGAAAAGGAATAAAATCCAAAAAATCTAAGATACAAAGTGATAGAAGATGAGAGACAAGTAGTAGAAAACAAGGATGAAGGTGAAAAATACTACTATCAGCCATTGAAGATTAGAAATAAAAATATTGGACCAGAAGGAACTGAAAAATTGGCTAAAATTATAGATTACTGGAAAAAGGAGGAAATAGCTAAAGTAGTGGAGTTAATTCAATAATTTCAAGACATTTTTCCAAAAGACTTCAAAGAATTGAAACGGATAAAAGAAGAAGATGGAATGATGAAAATTCATAGCAAATAAGGGTTAAAATAATTGAAGAAAATGCCATACAGAATTAACCCAAACTTAAAGGTAAAGGTGAAATCTGAGTTGAATAAAATGTTGAGTGTGGGTATCATTGAACCAGTTGATGATGCGGAATGGATTAGTCCCATGGTGATTCAAAATAAAAAGACTAGAGAAATCCGCATATGTGTAGACTATCAAGAGTTGAACAAAGCTTGTATACATTATCATTTTCCAATCCCCTTTACTAAATAAGTACTAGAGAATGGGCGGGAATATTCTTCCACAAATAACCAAATATATGTCGCAAAGTACACCTTAAGGGCTTAGAGGTCAGGGTGTCCCACAAACCCAGTCAAGTGAGTTGGGAAAAGGAACTTTTCATTATGTTAGATGTCTAAGTTCTAGGAGGTTGATGCCTCCATAGTTTGGCATCCCATAAATCCCATCGGACAAGTTGAGCAAGGGAACCTATCCCTACACCAAATGTCTAAGTCCTAGTGGTTGATGCCCAACTCAGTTTATTTGTTTTTCGGCCACAAATTTTTGTCAAAATTTTTAGAGGAAATATAGGATTCTTCATCCATTGTTGTCTCGAGGACGAGACAAAGTTTGATCGATATTTATTAAGCCCTAGTACTTTCTTCACTCAAAAACCATATGAATAGTAGTATGAGACCGAGACTAAATAATGCCTAAAGAGCATGATTTTGTGTCTACATTTTCCCCCACTTTATGCTAGTGAGCGGAACACTCGATAACATAAAGTAGATAGATATGCGTAGCTGATGTCCATGTAGAATGATGTAGAAAGTGTGTCGAAGGACTAGACAAAGCATGGAGTGACAAAAGGATAGAGTGTAGAGACTAAAGATGTAAAAGATAAAAAAGTGATGAGAGTAAACCTAGGGCAAAAACGTGTGTTTATATGCCGATGTGTGTGATGTATCTACATGTTAGTATGCAGTGTGTGCTTCCGCAAAATGTCTTTGTTAATGTTTTTGACATCATTTTTGTTGTTGACTTTTTGTTTCTCATACGGTCATACCTACAAGGAGAAGACAATAAAGTAGTCAAATACACATGTATATATGTGTAAAAACACCTAACTAATTATTTTACATGTATGTAGGAATGAAAATATAGAAATGGAAATATGAAAAATATAAAAGGAATATGTGCACCTGATCCGTGATGAGAGAAAAGGGTATAGAGAGGATATCTTGTACTACAAATTTTGTGGGCAATCTCACACTACCCTAGCTAAAGAAGTGTGGGGAGAAAGCTACATTATTCACCAACCTGTAACTGCTTCCCTGAAGATGTGTGAAGAGATCTATATACTGCCTAGTTGTTTGGGAAATCCGACATTGTTGTTCAAATTAGTGTAGAGAGAAAATCCATTGTATTCTCTAACATGTAGCTTCTCCCCAGAATGCTAAGTACAATCTTCCCTATAAAATTCGTTGTGTACAGGATTCATAGACTAGTCTGAACCCACTCAATGTATAACCCACAATTTTAAGGACGGAAACTGAACTGAACTATACTGGTGGAAAGCACCGAATAGTGTGTAAAACCCAAAATGATGTCCCCCTCTTTGGGGCACATACGACATCACTGATAGGAGAATGTGGCCCCAAAAGAGGACCAACTGCATAAATTGTGCACTGCAGAGGGAAGGGAATGTGCTTGGTAGAAACCAAGGCATGCATAAACAAGTGGCTAGAAAATAAATTTTAGTATGAACAAGCATGCATGTAAAAGACAAGTGTATGTTGTAGACACCTATAATTACACCCAAGCAATTTAAATACTTAAATTGTGCTAATTATCCCCTTTCTCGCAAATCAATGACATATCATCAAAGGCACTCATTTTCCCTCATATCATCATTAATTAATTACACTAAGCTAATTAATTAAGTTACCTATCCAACAAATACCCTAATTAACGACCTTCCGTTAATAAATCACCCCTTCTACCTAGACTAATTAATTATTATTAATTAATTAGCTTTCCCTTCCATTTAACCAATAAATCAATATTTAATTGATTTAATCCCCTTATAATAGCCTAAATCGTACTAATATTCCTCTAATTAGCTTCTATAAGCTTACATCTACCTATTAATTAATCACCTTTGATTAATTAAAATCCCCCCCAACTCCCATGACTTGTTAAACATGTATTAAACCCTTTTAAAGTAAGGTTACCTTTAATAAATCAACCTTATCCATTCCTAATCTTGTTTTACCTTTATCCCACATTCATGAGAATGTGTTGAATCCTTTATCCTTTGGGCTATATAAAGAGCCCTCCACCTACCTTTTTACTTACACCTAAACTTTCTAAGAGAGCAAATGCAAAGCATATAGCAAAGAGACTAAGAGCTTGCACCTTGCCCTTTTGAGAGTTCATCATCTTGAAGAGTTAAGCCTCTTTCTTAAAGTGCTTGGGTCATATGGGAGGTGTCAAAAGGGTCTTGTAGCCCAACTTTGATTAGCCCCCATTCCTAGGTTCTTGGAGCATTAAGGACAACTATTTTGATTTGCCATGGAGCTTACTTAGGTCCATTCATTTATTTGTTGTTAGATAATAGAGGATTTTAGATATTTAGCATTGTTAGTTTCAAAGTTTGTATTGATGAATGCTAGCATCTAACCCTTGTTTAATTCTTATCATGATGGTGTTTATGCTTTGTTTTAGCTAAATTGTAGAACTATTTTAGGTGGTAGTTTTTGCTTCATTTGATTTAGCATTAAGCAAAGTATACATGCACACATTTGGCACACCCGGTGGGACTTACTCCATTGTCCTTTGCACTTAATTTCAAGTTTTTGTAATTAAGTTTTATTTTTTGTTACTAACCCTCTTTTACACATGTTGATCTAACTTATTTTTTTTAACATGTTTTGTTGAGTTTGCATGTGTTGGGTCTTCCTTGTAGGTATGAAGGAGGTGAAGTGATGTCAAAATTGAAATTTAGGGGAAAATTTCAAGATTTCTCCATGTTTTCATTTTTAGAGCTTACTTTTTCAACATTCTACATGCTAGTTTGTTTCTGATTTTGATGTAGAATTTTTTTCCTTTAGGCTTAACCTCAATTTCTTGAAGATTTTAAATTCTTGAGCATGTAGGTTAGTGTTTGATAGTGCTGAGTCTTCTATTTACATATTAATGTGGTGGGTTGCTGTCAAAATTTAATCTTGGTGAGAAAATTTCAAGATTTCATCATGTTTTCATTTTTTGAGCTTACTTTTTCATCATTTTAATGCTAGTTTTGTCAATTTCTTGAAAATTTTCAATTCTTGAGCATGTAGGTTAGTGTTTGATAGTGCTGAGTCTTATATTTACATATTAATGTGGTGGGTTGCTGTCAAAATTTAATGTTGGTGAGAAAATTTCAATATTTCATCATGTTTTCATTTTTAGAGCTTACTTTTTCATCATTCTACATGCTAGTTTTGTCAATTTCTTGAAAATCTTAAATTCTTGAGCATGTATGTTAATGTTTGATAGCGTTGAGTCTTCTATTCATATATTAATGTGATGGGTTGTTATCAAAATTGAATCTTGGTTGGAAAAATTTACCCATTTTACATATTAAGGGACGTTTTTTTTGACATTTTTTAAGTGCATGTCAAGTGCATACCCATGAGCATAAGAGCATATGCGTAACCCATCTTCCGAAGGCCATAAATTTTGCTCCCGACCTCGAAATGACTCCATTTTGTTTTTGGGTTGGAAAGTTATTGAAGTGAAATATGCAATGAAAATATAAATTCAAGATTTAAACTATACAGAAGTTGTAGGTTTTTCTATTAGCGATTAAAACTGGTCATTTTCTAACATGTCTAATGTTTTGATGAATGTTGTATTTTCATGCTTACTCGATTTAGATCAAAGCGTGTGTATGCTCTTCTCTTGCACCTTTTAGTGATCTTGAAAATAAAAAACAACTTTGATCTATATCTTTTTAACATTGGGAATTAAACTTGGAAATTTAATTATTCATTTTGCTTAAGGGAATGAACCTTTTACAAAGCATTTTTCAACGGTCCTTTGATTTGAAGTTTTCCATTTCTATATAGTTGGGCTAAAGTTTGTGTATGCTCTTCTCTTGCACCTTAGGGTGATCTTGAGAATCAAAAGTAACTTTAGTCTTCATTTTATAACATTTGGTAAATTGGAAACTTCATCTTTCACTTTTGGTTTAAGGGAATGAACATGTATCAAAAATTTTGTATGGTTCATTGATTGAAAAAAAATTATTTACTTTTTAGTTGGATTATTTGTTGTGTATGCTCTTCTCTTGCATCCTTGGATGATCTTGAGAATCAAAAGAAACTTTTAATCCTCTTTTAAATAATGTGATTTTCTTGGAGAACTACTAATACTTAAGTGCAGGACCTAAAAACGCTTGTCAAAGAAAGGAGGAATCAAAATGAAATCAAAAACTACTAATACAGTTGTTATACAGGTTGCCAAAAGGTGTTCAATCAAACCACACCTAATTAAACAAGATAAAAAGAACAACATATTCAAAACACTGTATTGCAGGTTTCAGAAAAGGGTACGTCCCTCTCCGCTCAACTGGAACATAACCCCTTTGGCATAACGCCTTAAGCTGCAACAATGGGGGTGGTTCCAGGAACCCCAAAGTAGTCCACGCAAGAGGGAACCTTGTGGATGAAACGGGAAGTGCTCTGCACTACCTACTTGACTAGTGATTCCTTTGTGAGATAGAGTTACAGGTTGTCCGTTGTGGCAACCCCAGTGATAGTACACGATAGACGCACTAGTTGCCTACTATTCTTGAAGGGGGTAAAGTAAAGCCGAGATACTCTCAAACTAGTCAGTGTGACTTTTTGGGTAAATCGCGCTCGCTCGTGGCAACTTTGTAACACCTAGGGCGAGAGAACCACCTAGGAGAATATACTTTGGCCAGGAGCCCACTTTGACCACTTTAAAACAGTGTTGAGTTGTGAACCTTCTTTTTGAGAAACTTGTGACGTATTACTTTCGCCTAGTTTTTACTTGCCTTAGGGCGACATTGGCGAAACTCTGCTGAAGTAAGACTAGTATTTTTTGTCATTTTTTCTTGATTTATTTCCTTCATATTCTTTTGACACTTTGTTGATCAAAAGAGGTGTGATTACCTTTGTGTTTCCATTTGACTGTTTCTCTCACTTTTATGTCTGTTTACGCCCATCCATGTTTGTGGCTGGGTTAGTTAAACGTCTAAAGTGAGTGGAGGCGTTTTCACGTCATTTGGTAGCCATTGTGATCTTGATACCCACGTCAATAGATCGCCGGATTGTAGGTAAGCATGGTTCATCACTGCGGAGTTCCATAAGACTAGTTAGTTTGTCAATCTCGTATCACTTACAATTTTGAAAAATACGTCTTGTTTCTTGTAAAATGTGTCACATCAAACAACACCCAATGAAATGATGCCACGATTAAGCTGGAAAAAAATGCTTGACATAATTCATAGCTATACTTTGACCCTTTTTTTGTTCTGTTTTATTATTACCCTCGATTTCAAAAGGTGTTAGGAACTACCATTTGTGCGTGTATGGAAAACTACTTGATATCAATAACATGCTCGAAAAGAATAATCCACTGTGGATTGCAAAGTGGGTTAACAAAATCTATTAAAGGTGATATTGTTGTGTCATTCACAAATCATAGGGAGAGGCACTTTTTGAGATATAGGTCTGTACACCCCTCAGACTTGAGGGTGCTTATCGTATATCTTGAATGGCTCATCTCCCTTAACTTCATGTGATTGATACATGACAACATCTTGTCTCCCACGTTCCTGTTGAACTTGGAATCCCCAGTGGAGACATAAATGTTAATCATGTGGCATGTGATAAATCTACTTTGAAACGTGGATCAAAGGAAGTATTTCGAATCTGCTATAGGTTTTGGTACCAAATGCATTCACTTTCCATCTGATGACTTGTGCATCACTTTATCACTTATTAGGGTTATTCTCACAGTGGTCCTAATCATAGTCTTAACACGTACTATCTTGTCTCACCACTAAGGTGGTAGACATTTACCTTTGAACATGGTCTGTTTCTTACCATTAGTGACAACTGTTGCATCATGAAGGAGAACATGGCTCCCAAGACGTGTCTAGGGTTAAAGAAACAAACATATGAGGAACAACAGGCACAAGCTTGGGAAACCTCTAACAAACAAGGGTCAAACCCATTTATCAGACACGATCTAGGACCACTATTTTCTGTAGAAAAGGAAACAGAAGAGATGGTCGATCATAGTGGAAATGCATTAGAATCACCACACACACGCAGAATTTTATTTTGACCCCACTCTACTAGATGAGTTTCTCCTTAGAAACAAAGATAGAGTTTTGGCACGGGTCATGGAATTAGGGGCCAAATTGCCCATTGAGAAGGAACCAATACTACAAAAAAATGACACTACTAAGGAGGAACACCCCCCTTATCAATATGGAAGATATTTTAACAAGCGGACATGCTTCCACTTCTTACGCAGAAAATGATAAAGTGGTAGGGCATAGAATACCCCTCATCAAAGTGCCCACGAAGAAACAAGATAGAACATGAGACAGGGGAAGAACCTCCACAATACGAAGAGGAGGAACCTTTAGAAGAAGAAGACACAAACCAAGTCACAATCCAACAACAACTCAGTAACTTAAGCCGACAACTAGCTTTGCTTACTTTCCAAGTACAGAAAGACACAAACAAGAACGTTCAAAAGTCAAAGCCTAAGTTTAGGATTCACGAACTCCATCGAGAAAACCAAGGAGAAGAAGACACAGGGTATCATCATGTACACATCCCCGCTTCTCCCATTAAAGAACAATTGCTCGCACAAGAAGTACAATCTATGAAAGCAATGCTTGCGAGCATACAAGAAAGCAATATAGGGAGTATTAGGAAATACCAATACGAAGAACTATGCCCCTGTCCTTTTGACAAGACAATGACCCTTCAACCCTTTCCAAAGAAATTTGATATGCCAAAGTTCGACAAATACAAAGGAAAGGGAGACCCAAGGGATCATGTTAAATATTTCTACATGGCATGTCAAGAGGTGTCTTATAGTGATAATTACCTCATCAGACTTTTTCCTAAGAGTCTCAGAGGTCAAGCATTAGAATGGTTTACGCGCTTGCCACGAGGATCAATTTTCACCTGGCCAGAATTGGTGGAAAGATTTGTGCGTCATTTCTCATATAACATAGAGAGTGACGTCACCATGGCAGACTTGTGCGGCACAAAACAACACCCAAATGAGACCTTTTCCAGCTTCCTCCAACGATGGAGAGGGATAGCTAGTCGCTTCCCTTGCACTTTCCCTGAGAAGCAGCTAGTCAGTATTTTTGTCCCTAATCTCAACCTAGATATAGCTTTCCACCTCCAAATGCATTGTTTCTGCACCTTTGAGGAGGTTATCGAGAAAGGGATTCAAATAGAAAAGGATCTCATTGCCAAAGGCACCCTGAAAACCCAATCTAAAGACAACCAAAGTGTCAAACCCGCTGAAAAGCCAAAGATCTTTAACAAAAACAAAAACGTGGTGGGAGATGGAATCACTAATTCCAAACGTGTTCAAATGGTCCAAACCAGTCAACCTTTTAAACTAACCAAGGGCCCAATTCAACCACCACCAAAGTGAAGAACATTAACCTCCCTCAATGAACCATTGTCTGTCATACTAAAACAGTTGGATGCGGCCCACATGATGACCTATCCTACAACGCAATCGTTTGATGACAACACTCATAAACCTTCATGGTATAAGGAGCATGAATACTGCGAAATGCATCGCGTTAAAGGTCATAAAACAGAAAAATGTTTGTGACTTCGCCACTATATTCAAGACCACATTGACAACAGAGAGATAGAGGTGGATAACCATAGCCACATGCAAACACCTAACAAGAAAATGGGGATTTATAAGGAACCATTCCCCAAGCATGATAAGTCGGAAAAGGCAAAACCGGATCGGGGAGAGTCATCCCAAACCTATAAAGCCACGAATTACTTGTATACCAAGAGAGATAACAATCATTACGATTCACTTATCGGATGTATTCGCTCCCCTACTGACCGTGTCAATACCATCCGGATCAAGGGAAAGGACTGCGCTGCGGTAACAAGGCGTGCCCGCCTTGTGATTCTAGAACCCTCTCTATTGACCCCCGTAAACTGGTAAATATAACCTTTTAGAACAACTTGAGAAGACACCTGCTAAGATCTCGATCTTAGATCTTCTCAAGATATCCAATGTGCATAAGGACATTTTGTATCGAACTCTTCAGGGGTCAGGAGTGCCTTTAAAAGTCGATCCTGCATACCTTCAAGCTGCGGTGGAAAATATTGCACCTAGTGAGCATCTCACTTTCAACCATAGGGAGGTCCCTACTGAGAATCTTACACATAATCTTCCCTCATACATTGAGGTAGTTGTTACCCGCAGGAAAATCAAACGGGTGCTTGTGGATAACGGATCTGGATTGAACATCTGCACACTTAAATTAGTCAAACAATTGGGACATACGGAAGAAGATCTTGAGTCCCATATCATCACCCATCACCGCATACGACAACGCGGAAAGAGAATCAGCAGGCACCATTACACTGCCAAAGGAGGTGGGCCCCACTTGCCATCATACAAAGTTTCATGTCTTAGACTTGGAACTTCCATATAATATGCTTCTAGGGCCGACCATGGATCCATGCCATGTAAGCAGTGTCATCAACATTTCATCAATGCATCAAGCTGAAGCATGAGGGACATACAATAACAATACCAGGAGACTTAGATCCCTTTGCTCATTGTAGAGCTCTTAATAGCTTTGCACGAAAGGGTACATACACATGTCCCTCCACAGATATAGGTGTCCCTCTTCATTCTGAGGCCATGGAATCTCGAGTAGATTCAAATTCTCTTCATTCTTGCACTCATTGGGGCATCTACTTCAACATCTCCATTTAATTCATGGGAGATGAAAATTCTGGAATATGGCTGTGGGGAGTATAATGTACAACAAGCGCTCTTGGTTTCTGACCTCTCCTTGTCGCCCAAGACTAGAGGTCGACCCAACTACCCGCTTCAGGAGACCTAGAGAGGAACATACTATTGGGTCATTCCTACCTGGAGGCTTGTTAGCTGAGGAAAAATTACTTGATCCACCTACTACTTAGGTCCCTGAGGACACTCAGCCATCTTATTATCAAACCCTAGAATATGAAAAATCTAGTAGAATGATGTACTCCATGGGCTACAAAGGCCTAGGATGTGGGAGGAATGAACAAGGACAAAGAGAACCAGTCCCTCTTCCACATTTCAAAACAGAAAGATATGGCATTGGGATTCACCCTTATGGAGCACACCCCAACGATCAAGATGCTACTTGTTCTGAACATGAGGATAGCTTCGATTATCTAGACAGCGATAACGGATTCCTGTTATAGCCAATATGAGGATCTGGCCTCCACGAACCTTTTCATGAATAATGCTATCCTAACCATCACCCCCAATGAACCAACCCTTGACCTTGTATACCCCTCCCTTGTTGAATGGGACCAACAACATCACGTGCCACTAGATTTATTCGAGAATGACGAGGCTATTGCAGAGTTCATGGGCATAAGGGATACAATTTCCCATTGGAGATCACAAGAAGGGTTTCTTTATCGACTTAGACACCTGCGCCTACTTCGGCGAGGAGGCTGAACTTCGTGGTCAGAAAATTTAAAGAAAAGCGAGGGCAAGAGTTCTAAAGAAAAGCCTCAGAAAAAATCAAAGTCCAAGTCACACAGTGAAAACCTCTTTGAGGCATTGGCTGACAAACAAATAAGAAAATCAAAGGACAAACAAAGTGACCACGCCAAGAATGAAAATCTCGTAGAGACATCCTTGGATGAAGATCTCAACCTACCTCCCGATCCCACGCGTATGGAGGATTTATCAAAATTGTTAGTTGAAGAAATCATTGATGTCAATATTGGTACTGAAGAAGATCCCAAGATAGTAAAATTGGGAGCATCACTCTCAGCCAGAGAAAAAAAAGACGTTCACTATGCTACTGCGAGAGTTTATTGATGTGTTCGCATGGTCTTACAAAGACATGCCCGGCTTAGATCCAACTTTTGGTCGTGCATAACTGGTTGTGCACGCAGATCGCTAAGCCTATCAAAACAGAAGCTTCGAAAGATGCACCCAAGAGTGGCCTTGTTAGTTAAAGAAGAGTTGGAAAGGTTTGCTTGCAGCAGGATTCATCAGGCCAATTGATTATTCTGAATGGATATCGAACATTGTTCCTGTCCAGAAGAAAACCTATATTGGTATCCGAATTTGCACAGATTTTAGGGACATCAATAAAGCTTGCCCTAAAGATGACTTTCGTTGCCCAACATTGACATGATTGTTGACTCAACCGCAGGGTATGAAATGCTATCACTTATGGATGGCTTTTCGGGTTATAATCAAATTAAGATCGCTGAGGAAGACCAACACAAAAAAGCTTTCACAACTCCTTGGGGCACCTTCTGTTATCAGGTGATGCATTCGGCTTAAGAATGCGGAGCAACTTATCAGCGGGCCATGACAGTAATATTTCACGATATGATTCATGACATCATGGAAAACGACTATTGTAGACGACATCCTGGGAAAAGTCCAAAACAAGAGAGGCAGAGCATAGGACATCCTATCATTTTGCGGGTTATATACTACTTGAACTGCCTACGTGAATACAAGTCAGGCTAAATCCAAAGAAGGTGTGTCTTTGGTTGCTATCTGGGAAACTATTAGGCTTCATCGTGTCAAGACGAGGTATTGAGGTAGACCCTGCTAAAGTATCTGCCATCACAGAGAAATGCCTCCACCTGAGAATATCAAAGCAACTGCGTAGCTTGGCAAGGGGAAAATTCAAGCCATTCGCTGCTTTATCTCCCAGCTTGCAGATAAATGTCACTCATTCACGTCATTTGCTTAAGAAGGACATCACTTTCATCGGGGACCTGAGCAACAACAAGCCTTTTGCTTTGCTTAAAACAGTACCTGGCTAATCCACCTAGTCCTCATGTGCCTCCCACTCCGGGAGAACCATTTTGCTCTATATTTCCACTACAATATGCTATTGGTGCACTGCTCGCCCAATATGACCTTAGCCATAAAGAGAAAGCAATGGTGTACTATCTGAGTCACACCCCTCATCACCTATGAACGTAATTTCCTCAGATTGAGAAGGCTTGCTTGGCTGTTGTTTTTACCTTTCAGAAACTTCGCCATTACCTGCTAAATACTAAGACCAAGCGCCCCTCATATCCTAAGGTCGACCCACTCAAGTATTTGTTGTCCAAACCTGCCCTCACAGGTAGAATGGCTAATTGGATCATTCTACTCAGTGAGTTTGATATAGATTTGTCCATCAAAAATCAATTAAAGGACAAGTACTTGCTGACCAACTAGTGGAAAGGAAGCACCTTGCAAAGCACAGAACCTTTGAGTCTGGATCTGCCAGATGCATCTTTGCTCTACATTGAAGAATCTATCGTATGGTAGATACATTTTGATGGATCTTTTACATTTCATGGTTCAGGTGCAGGAGTGGGTCCTTATTACTCCTTCAGGTGATCTATAACCACAGGCTTTTCCGCCTAGCCTTCCTTGCACGAACACATTGCGGAATATGAAGCACTCATTGCAAGGGATGAAGCTAGCCATCAAGTGGAATATTCAACATGTGAAGGTTTGTAGGTGATTCACAGCTAATCATCAAACAGGTTAATGATGAGTATAAAAGTTAAGGATGACAAGCTCATACCTTAAGAAGTTGTGGAAACTCTGAAGGAGTATTTTGTGTGCATTACCTTTGAAGCAAATCCCAAGAGCGCAGAATAGATCGGTAGTGCTATGGCAATGGTGGGATCTATGCTTCGTATTCCGCCAGGAACAATGATATGCCATTCTTCTTATATGAAAATCTATGCCAGCCCACGTATGACATGCCAGAATCTTGCTTGGCTTGTGAGGTTGTTGGTCCCCATTCACCATGGTCATGAACCCATTTTCACCTATCTTAAGGACAGTACATTCCCTCCCGAAATCTCCTGAAAAGCGAGCCTAATTTCGCCAGATAGCCCGTTACAATAACACACACAACACCCTGTTAGAGGTACACTTTATCATCATCGTGGCTACGATGGGAATCTGTTACCTTGTCTGATGTGCCGAGTCACTCAGGAATTAAGAAGTACATGAAGGAGTATGCGAGCACAATACAAACGGAATGGTCTTGGCTAAGAAAACTTTTTAAGAGTAGGGTTACTAATTGGCCCACCATGGAAACTGATTGGTTGTATTAATGTTAGAAATGTGTGCTAATCCAACATATGGAAATTTCATCCATGCTCCTCGCAAACACGTGCAACCAATCACTACCCGTGGCCATTCTCCCAGTGGGGGACTTGATCTACATAGGGAACTTACTCCAACCTCAGCTGATATGGTCATACACTATCTCCACAAGCGTAACATAATACTTTAACAAATTGGTGGAGGCTGTCCCTTTTAACCTATGTCACAAAGGAGAACATATTTCTATTTCATCATGAATTCAATTATTTGCCTATATGGTGCCCTGTAACCAGTTTCATAGATAATGGTGAAGTCATTTAAGAACAACTGTGAAAGGGCTTTGCCACCGATTCCAATCAGATGAAATGGTCCACGCAATAACCCCAGGGTAATGGACAAGCTGAGGTAACAACAAGACTTTGGTAGGATAATGGAGAAGATGGTTAGCAATTTGTTTGAAATTGGCACCTTACCAATCCACCTAGCCCTCTGGGCTATCGAACATCAATTCAACTCTATGGGTGTCGACGCCATATTCCCTGGTTTTTCGGGATAGAATCTATGATCCTTAGAGATTGAACTCCCAACAACTCCCCATCCCTATCGAATTCTCTTCGTGACTATTTGGTAGGATGAAGAGACCAAAAGGAAAAACGAGTGGCAAGATTGGGCTGAGTTAGAGCTCCTCCTGGATGAAGGCGCAATTCGCGCTCTTTACCTTAAAGTATATCAACACACAACACATAATCTCCCGCAACTACACAATAGCAATCATTCCCTCACCAGTTTTGAGTGGTGATTTAGTTAGAAGGAGAACCAGTTCAACACCAGAGCATGAGAAAGAGAAAGAAAGGGAAGTTCGAACCACACTTGTTATGACCCTATGTCACTAGTTCAAGTATGGCATAGGGGCTACAAGTTGGGGGGGGGGGTTCACCCCAATGGTGATGAGCTCTGGGAGCCCATGAATTCCATGCATCTTAATAGTTTTATGCCTAAATGGCACAAGAAAGTCTAAAATCATAAAAAAATATAAAAACATCAAAATAAATAAAAAGATATACACACATCAAAAAAAAAAAGAAAGAAGAGAAAACAAGGTCGCCACTATAGTGAAAACCCAACCAATTGTGGCACTTGGACAAGTCCTTGGGGTGAAAATCGTTTCTTCTGCGCTCGGGAGGATTCATTGTTCACAAGCATTCTTTATTAGAAGGGTAGTTGTCTTTGTCTTGGACTGGTTCTACCTTCATGTTTCCTTGGGCACCATCTAGTCCAGCCTTATACGGCTTTGGCCTTCTTCTATTCGTCTGTAAGGGACGTGGTCTTCGTTATTTCCCATCTTAAACGCTGGGGGCAACTCAACGAATTCACCTTCTTGGTTCATCAGCCGCGTGGCTTCTTCGCCCTTGTATATTCTCCAACCTACCTGGGGGCATCCATGCTTTCTTGGTTACCTGCACATAGCTTTTGGAAAACTATTACAACACAAAAACAATAGAAAATTGTTTCACAAAACACAAAACAAGAGAAAAATTGTTTTGAGAAAACACAAAAACAATAGAAAATTTTCAGACAACCAAAACAATAGAACTGTTTGAGAAAAACCTACAAACCAATATAACATTTTTCAAGAAAAACAACAAAACAATATATATATATATATATATATATATATATATATAATATATATATAGATATATCTAATATAATATATATATATATATATATATATATCAAAAAATCTAAAAACAAGGAAAAAAAATTTCAAAAAATCCTAAAAAATTAAAACCCCTACAAACTGGTAATTTGCTTCTTACGCTGAAACTTGTGTCTTATGCATGGTATTTTCTCCATATCCTGTTGGTTTGTCGCACATCTTCCCGTTAATACGACTCGTGGAGCACTGGATTCATAACCATTCATAAAGCTAGCTGCTTGCCTTCGTCTGTACTCTGGGGCACTTTTGGTTGCCTGGTGCTGTTTTTCGTTGCGCCAAATACTTTTCATGGACCCCCCGTTGTCATTTTCATTTCCCCTTGCATGTACCTTGCTTGGGGCAATCATTTTTAACCCTTGTCGTCATCAAAACTTGTGGGAATCTCTTCCAATCACTGGTAACAAACCATTTGTACCAACTATCTTGACTCGTTGTTGGGTTAGTATGTGCGTTCGGACTTGTTTTCTTCCCCTGTTATTGAGCTTGTTTCCTGCTCGTATTGCATTTTGTCATTATTGGATGTTGTGTGGAGGTTGGTATTTTCACAGCATGGAAACTTGTTCTATATGGCTTTTCATGTCCTTACTACCAATTTGTCGTATCTTATATTTTTCATAGGCCCAGATGATGTAGTTCCTTGGCGATTGATGACATCAAATTTTGTTCCAAAATAAGCGGCTAGAGGTTATCTCTTCCGTCCCGCTCATCCATATTTCTTCTAAACACCCTTCCCTTTCATTCCACCCCTAATTCTCCCTCCCTCGGGCATCCTGCCTCGTCCCCATTCTTCTGGCCTACTTCCACCTTTTTCGATCGTCATCGAGTTCTTCTAATCACCCCTCGACACTCGAGGGGGCATCTCTCCCTCCTACCTCCTAATTTTTCTTCCATCTCTTCAAAACCTCTTTTGTCTACTATCTTTTGAAGTCGTAATCACTTATTCCACCCCCAAAGAGGGGCAATTGTAGACCCTTAATTACGCCCACATTTAATACTTAAATTGGGGTGCTAATTATCCCTTTCTCACAACAATGACATATCGTCAAAGGCAACTCATTTTCTCTCATATCATCATTATTAAATTACACTAAGCTAATTAATTAGTTCACTATCCACAAATAGCCCTAATTACGCCTCCGTTATAACAACTATTCACCCCTTCTACCTAGACTAATTAAATTATTATTAATTAATTAGCTTTCCCTCCTTCCCATTTAAACGCAATAAATCAATATTTAATTGGGATTTAAATCCCCTTCTAATACGCCTAAATCCCACTAATATTCCTCTAATTGGCGTTCTATATAAGCTTACACTATCTTATTAATCACCTTTTGATTAATAAAATACCCCCCAATCCCATGACCTTTGCAAACAGTATTAAACCCTTCTAAAGAAGTTAACCTTTATAAAGCAACCTATCCATTCCTAATCATGTTTTAACTTTATCCCTACTCCCACATTCATGAGAATGTGTTTGAGTACCTTTAAAATTCTTTATCCTTTGGGCTATATAAAGAGCCTCCACCTACCTTTTTAAAAAAATTACACACCTAAACTTTCTAAGAGAGCAAATGCAAAGCATATAGCAAAGAGACTAGAGACTTGCCCTGCCCTTTTTAGATTTCATCATCTTGACGATTAAGCCTCTTTCCTTAAAGTGCTGGGTCATAGGAGGTGTCCAAAAGCGGTCCTTGTAGCCCAAATTTATATGCCCCCCCGCCCCCCTTCCTAGGTTCGTGGAGGCATAAGGACAACTATTTTGATAGCCATGGAGCTTACTTTCCATTCATTTATTTGTTGTAGGAGCATAGGGAGTAAGATATTTAGCATTGTTAGTTTCAAAGTTTGTATATTGTGAAATGCTGCATCTAACCCTTGTTTAATTCTTATCAGATGTGTTTTTATGCTTGTTTAGCTAAATGGTAGAACTATTTTAGGTGGTAGTTCTTGCTTCATTTGATTTAGCATTAATCAAAGTATACAATGTCACACATTAAGAAGCATGAAAACTTCAATACCATTGTTTGTAGATTTCCAATGCTTGCCACTTTGAAACCAATTAATATTAAAAAAATTAAAAAAAACGCCACCATACTCCACACCGTATTACAAGGTTTTTGGAAAAGGGTAAGTCCCTCTCCCTCTCGCTTAAACGGAAATGTACCCCTTGGCATAACACCTTAAGCTATAAACAATGGGGGTGGTTCCAGGAACGCCCAAAGTAGTTCCACTACCACACTGAGTAACCTTGTGGCTGAATTGAGCATCTCTAAACCCCACTTGACTAGTAACGCCTTGTGATAGAGTGGCAAGTTGTCTGTATCGCGACCCGCCCGCCTGTTGGCCACTAATGAATTCAAAATTCCCTGCTCTGATGAGGTAAAAAATATTTCAAAATTTTGATTTAATAAGTGGTTTCTGCTCTAAAGTACCGAAGTTGTGAAATTGAGAAAAAATCTGCATTTTTGGGTCTTTTTGTGTGTTTTTTTTTTTTTTTTTTTCGGGCTTTCGGACACTTTTGTCCAACTGTCACAAGTTCCAAAGTGTGTTCTGTTCCCCATCGGCCAAAATCCCCCGAAGTTGTTCATTTTGGGCCGTCTGAACTTTTTGTCCCAAACCCCAAAGTCAATCAGCAAAGCTGTTCATTTTTCGTCTGAAACACCTGAACCGCGTACCTCGTAAACTGTCATGCCCAAGTCAAATTGTAAAGTTGTTTCCATTTTTTTTTTTTTTTTTGGCCGTTCATTCATTCCACCGAACCATGTACGTCGCGCATTTTCGTCCCAATTTCCCGCAGCCGTTTTTTTTCTCCTTCCCCTTATTTTACCGTTTTCGACCGATTCGCCCCGAATCCACTACTTCGCACACTCATTTCCCGTGTCCCAAAAAGAATTTGTGCGCCCCCCTTTTTCCATTCCCCTTCCCCCCTGCTTTCCAAATCGGCCGGCCGCGTGTTTCGCGCATTCGCTCTCCCAATCAAATCCCTAATGAACCAAGTCTGTTTCGTTGTTATTTTTGTCGCTCTACCCAAAAAAAAACCCAAATATCCAGCTATTTAAATTGGTGGGTATATACAGATAATGCGCAGTCTGGCCTTTCTCTCTCCTAAACGGCTATATACCGGGCACCCTCCCTTTTGCTTTTTCACATTGTTTCCATACAATCCTTGCTGCTTCGACCCTTGCAACCTAATTCCAATGCGCGTGGTCTCCCTTTTCCTCTGTATGCCGTCCCGAGTTTAGGTCAAGCTCTTGTTATCATATGAAATCAGTTTCGGGGAAGACAAATTTTCTCAAATTTCTCCACTTGATCCCTGCCGTCAAAAATTGGGGACAGACGAAGCTCGAAGCTTGACTTCGGTGATTTTTGGTCAGGGTGGCAGTCTAAACCTACACCATGGCACAAAATGAGTCACGATAGCGTTTTGGCTTTTGCTGGAGGTTTCCCGATCTGGTACAGTGCACTGATACTGTGCTTTCATGCAGAGCTCACTTCGAACCCTGTTTCCAGTGAATTACCATATACACGGGAGCTCATCGCCAGCTGGACGCTGGCCAGCTATTAAGCAGCCACCTCCCTTCGAATCCCCAAGATGGATAGAGGCATAAGGTGTTTTCCTGGGATTCAAGCTAGGCCCTGTTTACTCAAATAGCGGACACAATTCCAAGCACGGGTGGCGAGTCATGGCTTAAAAACCCTAGGAAGGGGCCTCTCACCTACCAAACCCTTTCTGGACAGATTTTAATGAAGAATTGTCGACTTTATAAGTCTGCTCTGGCTCAGTTTGGGGTTTGCCCTCTACCAATAAAATTCCATTCTGGATGTGCCCGCTCATCACTGGTGGGTGGCAAAGAGTGAATGCAAAATAATTAACTGGGCAAGACATCAGCATTAATTTGGCAGGTGTGTCCATGTAAACAACAATCAACGAAGAATTCTACATGACTTCTTACCTGAGGATAACCCTGGCAGTGTCACGATATGGTTTGGCTTTTCCTAACGTTGAGTCTCACCAAAGATGGAGCTAGTAATATCCTACTGCCGCGCAGTGCACCCTGGAGACCAGCAATCGTACTTTCGAAAAGGGTCAAGACGCTTTCTTCACACCAGGTAGCGGGTCAGCTGCTCGAAGGTGATACTGCTAGAAGGTTTTTTTAGATGAAGCCATTAACTTGACAAATCATCCGCAATATGGTGCTTATTTCAATCCAATTCAGAATTTTTACAAATCAGGCTTGTGGCTATGAGAGCACCCCTCTGAGCTTCCATGTTCTGTATGATAAGATTGGCTTTTATCGAGTATGCAGGCCTAGACAAACTACAAAAAACCTACAGAGCAAGAAGATTTCTGGTTTGCACTTTCCTCATTTCTTGGGCATGACACTGTAACAAACCCGGACGCACATAACATAATAGAGTCCCGGATCCTATCACTGTTCATTTCTTGAAGGCAAGAACCTGCTTTGACTTGAAGAATTCATTGAACAGAACATCAAGATATCTACCATCATAAGGCATATACCAGAAGACACTGGGCTTATTGTCAGATGATTTTGATCTAGGAGAAGGCTTTGTGGCAGGTCTCCCTGTAATTGATCCAATAACTCAGCTTGTACCAAGTTTCCCCAAAGGCTCCAGGATGAACATTCTGATCTATACTCATATGATATGACAGTGGTGTTCAGCACCCCCCTTGCGACTTGGATGGAACAAGAAAAAACATATGATCTGGCTGAGATCCTTGCTCCAGTCTTAGTCAGACTAAAGTCCTGGTTTGACAGATAAGTCGAGAGCTCAGAAGCCCTCAGGAGAATCCTCTTCCAAGATTCTTCGACACCAAGAGAGGCATCGGTTCCCAGGTCAGAAACACCAGTTCAACCCCACCTACCTCATCCATACAAGGACCTAACTGCACAAGCTTCTCCTCCAGCCACCAAAGTATACCAAAGAAACTATGAGGTAAGAAGGAGCCTATGTAAAAGATCCTCACCGAATAGGTAGAAGTGATGGACCGATAATACATCATAGTTCTATGAAGCAAAGAAATGAAGTACCCCAGCCCATGCTGATGCTCCTGAAGGTCCCAACAGATAAAGATAAGAAGTCCAAAGCCACGAGCCTTCCAAATGCTGCGATTCTTCAGCAGCCATTGTGTCCAGCGCCCTTCTTATATACGTCTCAACTGGACCAACAGCTTGCGTAGAAGACCTTGAGTGTCATGAGCTCTCTTCTCTAGCCCCTTTCCTCTGCCCCTTCCCTGCTGATGAATCCTCTCTTCCTCTTTTGTGTGGGTGCAACCTTTGGTTACAATAGGAAGAGAAAATTTTCCTCTCGGATTTCACAGGGTCAAATTTTGATGCTGTCCCCGCAGCCGTTGTTGGGCACCCCTCCTTTTCTCCATAATGCCAAGAAAAGACCAGAACTACCTCCAAAGACTATTGTCTGATGCTCAAGGTCAGGCAATTCTAGGAGATTGCTAATGCCTACATGGACAGTCAGAGCATGACTTGCAGACATCTTACCTTAGAGCGCTCAAGGATCCAATGGGAAATCCTACCCCTGAAGGTGAGATTTCCAACCTCAAAGAAAAGTCACAAGAGTCATTGGGAGGGTAGAGAAGTGCAACAAACTATTGAGCAATAGAAAGAACAGCCCAAATTCTCATCAGGTTTCATCAGTCCTCTTTTGTCTAAGGACAAGTTTTTATACCCTACTCTTCCATTGACCAGCTCCTTCCACCACCTATAATTTTGAGGCGCAAGATGACTTATCAGAGTATCAAAAGAATGCACAAGTATTCTGTCTATGGCAGAGCTATGGAAGCCTGGTGGATGATATGCTTGTTGCATGGTTGTAAACTTCATCGATGAAGCTTTCAAACTCCCATGGAAAAGTGAACAATTTGCAACAGAAGTTCTCCTTCTCCTCTAACTCTATTGGGATCATGGATAAAGAGCTCAACTCTGGATGTCAGTTCATAGTAGACCTCCACCTTATGGGGGGACAAGACAAGATGAGAATTCTTCTTGAAAATAGGTTTTTGATGAAAGCAAAAGGATAATTCTATCAAAATCCTGGGTTTACAGTGGGGTTGAATATCAAGCTTGGAGGGAAGGATTTGGGAGACTTAAGAATAGCTGGCAGAAGGTGAACTTTGCAGGCCTGGTTGTCTCTGCTTTCAAGGATATACACTGCCACCTTCAAGTCAGATGACTTATGTTTACTCCTTTTCCTTGCAAAAAATCAAGCTCAATGCAGAGCTTTGTCAAAGATACTTAGTCAAAGGAAAGTTTCACTCTAAGTAGAAAATGATGGATATTTTCTCTCTACAACTGCCATTGAAGAAGCAAACCAAATTATCATACCATGTCGGTTTGTAAAGGATGACAAGTGTCTTGGATTTGGGACTCAGTCTACGGCCAACGAACGTCAGTCGCTCATGGGCAGAGACATAGCTTAAGCGTTAAAGCCTTCAGCAGTGGATTTGAAGTCATGGTCCCTCTCATACTGACCACACGTCTTCTTCCCCTATTCTTCTCTTCTTTTCTAATCTTTTTCTTGGATTCATTGTAATAAGTTTGAGGTATTGCGATTGGCGGACTCCTTAACTAATCGTTTAGTTTAAAAGAAAGTATTTACAAAGAGTAACTGATTTGTAAGCTATAAATGGCCTTTTCCCCACCCCTTTTTGAGAATAACTTGGCTTATTTCTGAAAAGTGTAAAATAGATTATAAAGAAATCATATAGAAGGACTTTTTCCATTCTTTGTCTATCTGATCTCTGTTAATTCCTAAGCTTTCATTTATTTTCTTTCTCCTTTGTGAAGATCCATTTGTCCTCAAAGTTCGTTAGTCTTTACAACCGATTGCATACTCTTCCCTTTGCAGCATGGTGATTCTTGTATACCAAGAAGGACTTTGTGGCCTTGATTAATGATCTGTTTATTTAAGAAACTTTGTATTCTAAGAAGTTGTTATTACAGAACTGTGTGTCTTTGAATTCCCTCTTATTTATCTGATACAAATGATCTTGTTTCAATTCACTTGTGACTTGCATACATAAAATTACTCTGATATCTATAATTCGCATTGTTTGCCTTTCTTTCTGCTCTTTCCGCGTACTCTATTTTCCTCATTCCTTTTTTTGATGATCTTCAATAAGAAAACACTTTCGTAATATCCCAAGGTTTAACCAACAAATCATGTATTTTACATTTGTCAAATAGGTTCGGGGTTCTAATAAGGGACCTCTCCCTTAAATATGAAGGGACTTCTTGTCCCTGACTGTTCTCTTCGTAAATTCCTATTGACGACCACCAATTTTTGGTGACTCCCTGGGAATCATATTCAGTTCTATTTTTTTTATCATCTTTTTATCTGTGACTCCGCGTTTTACTCGAGGGAGAAGGACCCTTGGTATTGAATATTCTCAGTTCAGATTTTGCGCAATCAGGGTTTTCTTTTCCCAACAAGTAAAAATAGAAGGACTCTTTCCCCCCCCCCCCCGACGAGCAGTCCACCTGCTCAAAATAGAATTCTCTACGGGTGGTATTTCCTCAGAGCTAGCTAGTCCTAATCTTGAGCTTTGATTCTGATGGTTGTTTTTTGGTTTTCCTCTCTCAAGATGTTTTTTCCAAGAATGGCTACCATTGCCCTGGGTCCACATGTCGGCCCCTTGCTCTTCCTCAGCTTTGGATGAGTTACCCGCAGTAGGTACCGAAGAACTTTCCTAAGTTCAAATGTGCTGGAAAAGTGCATCCTGATGAGCACATGCGCGGCTTCAGTGTTACATGTGGATCCTTGGGAGTTGAGCACGAGCCTCTCCGTGAGACTGTTCGTTGAGACTTTACGATATGCTGCTGATGTTTCAATATCACCTTCCGGATGGTCTATCACTAGCTGGGACACTAGAGAACTGGTTTTGAAAACCGTTTCAAACCAGCAAAAGATGGGCATGCCTTGCTTGCCCAAATTTCTCATAAAAACTATATTAGAAAGATTCATCTGAACCCAGAGAGAATTTGTGGCCCGATTCAACCAGATTGAACCACAAATTCCTGTAAATCTCGACTTGTTGATCAATCCAAAATGTTTCTTCTTAACATGCCCATCGTCGAAGTTCAGCATGCGCTGAGAAGGTCTAATCTCGCAACAATTGTTGGAGGATTCAAACTCTTGCTGTTAGTGTCGAGGATGATCTGATCATGGGTCAGGGAAGTTGAGGAGAGACCCTTCCAAATCTAGTCTGTGCTCTTCCTCCTCCTCCACTCCTGACGCTAATACTAATAATCCGGTAGTCCAAAATCTTGGCGAATATCTCATTGCTATAAAGAAACAATGTGGCTCACACTCCCCTTATTCAGATGTTTCCAAGGAGGAATTTTTTCATCCCAGAAACCATTTTCCTTCTCTCAAACAATACTAAGCACTTGAATGACCCTGTTTAAAGTTTCCTGTGAATCAACCTTGAGGTTTAAGAGCTAGATGATGATGAGACATGAAGCTTGCAAGGAGGTTTGTGGATGAATTTGATGATGAGGCGAGAGGAACTTGCGGGTCTCGGTTTAATTTCTTTCTTCACCACTGAGGGGCAATTGATGATGGAGATAAAACTATGATGAAGTGGTAGCAGCATGAATAAGTGATCATTTGCTGTCATGACTTCGAGGAAGACATCAATAGGGGAAGGTAAACGCAGCCCATAAAGAAATCTAATTAAGCAGCGCAACTATCCCTGTAATTGCAAAAGAGGATCCTCCTATCCACTTCATCTGCACCAAGGTTGAGTCCTGTCATCTAACTAGCAAAGTTCCTTCTTTTCTCCTAAAGTTGATAAGTAGAATTCAAATGATATGGCCCACCACTTCTGGTTCTTTTGATATTATTGATCATCTGAAAAAGACTAAGGTTCAAATTTTGAGAGAGGCTGATATTATCAAATCAAACCCATCCCCAAGATTTTTCCAAAATGATTCAATTGTTAATTCCCACTCCAAAACCACCTCTAAAGGCCTTTTACCTACTCTTCTTCTGCCACCATCAACCCTATTTGGTAGCTGCTGTCACCTCTCGCCTAGTGAACAAAATTAACCATTTTTTGTAACAATTCTAAGCTGGTCATAGGCTCAGTAATTGTGTCATTACTCAGGAGCCGCAGATACTGTAATGCCTACTAAGTAGCTCTGCGTTAGGCCCTGACCTCACAGTCGCCCTTAATGTGATCTTGTTTACTTCGTGAGAGTAAAGAGTGCCCCTGGTCGGAAGAATTAAAGATCCAGTGGCTTTTGCTTTGCCTTGCTTGAAAAGAAAGTGTGGCTACCAATCTTAGTATAGATATCCCTCCTGCATACGGGATGTTGCCTAAATAGGAACTTCTGTAACGATGTTGGTGGGGAAATCCAATGACTGGTTGCATGCACTCATACCTATTAAACGGACAAATGAAAAAGTTGATGCCTAAGAAGCAATCTGAGTATCTTTTGGCAAAAAACGGATGATCCTAAAGCACAAATACTCTATGAGGAGTGGGTCAGGCAATTACAATGATTATGTCCCTTGATGGAAATCCAACTTCCAGAGTGTCGCCTAAGAGCCAATGGTGTTTTGGATTTATAGTTTGATGGAAAGTTTTTCCTCAAGCTGGTCTGAGCTGGTGTCCTGCTAGTTGTCACCTGAAGGAATGCTACAGTCCTTTTTCTTTAAGAAGGTTTGCAGTTTGAAAATTATACTATAATATAAGCCAAGTATGGAGGCTCTCATTCTTGGAACTTGCAAGTGGCCAGGAACAGGTGTGAAGAATCTTCTTGGCTCGTGGTGATGCAAAATGATTGTAAAGCAACAGTCAAAAGCCTTTTTTCAGTAAAAATGGGAGGCTAAACATTACCGGAATAGGTTGGGATTCCATTGATTTCTTGATGCTTTCTCCATTGAGGCAATACCTATGGAGAAGAACAGC